>VZTH01002974.1:0-113144 GCA_013397815.1 Aleadryas rufinucha
GTGGTTAGATGTCCTGCCACACAGTGGAAGGTAGGGGGAGGCCAGTGCTGTCTCAGGCAGCAGAAGCTACAGGCTGTCTTGAGGATGCAGAGGGAGACTGGCTTGATTTAGGAGAAGTGGAAAAGTTGCCTGAAATGTTGGTGCAGATGAAGGAGGTAATTTGTTATTTACTAAACGTTTAATCATGCATTTGGGTTATTTTTTTTTTTCTCCACTACTGCTATAGCCTGTTCTTTCAGTAGACACACTCTCTTAACCCTTGTTCTCTCTTGCTGGTGAGGTTTGTTCTGACTGATGTGGTACTTATTTACTGTACAGTGGTGTCCCTTTAACTGGGATATTAGGATGTTCTTAATAATTACCAGCTTTCCAATGAGCTACTGCAGTGCAGCCAGAGCCCAGTGGTGAGCACCTTCCTGGATCACCTAGAGAGATGACATTCCAAGAACAAGGAGAGGAAGAAGTGTCTTCCAGAGACTAGCAATAACTGAAAAAACTCTGGCATATGGCGTGCTTTAAAAAGCACTTATTCTTTTAAAGAGAATGTGACATACAGATGTTGGACTAGCGTTAAATAGCTACAAATGAAAACTGGGCAAACATGACAAGTTCTGGGAGCTTGCATCCTGTGAGCAGACCATTGCCTAGTGTGGAAGGAGCAGGATTAAAAGTTATATATGAATTTTGACTTTAACTGTGGGTGATGGAACACCTTATTTGTAGCTTTTACAAATGGGATGAATGATTTTGTGATAGCTCTAATGATGAAAAATTTTGGGAAGTAGGGGAAGGTCCATATGACTCAACTACGTCTATATCCCTGGACTGGTAACACTTCTGGAGAAAATGGGTATTTGGCCATCCAAGCTTAACAATGAGCTCACTTTCCACTGGGACTGCCTGTCCTGTTTTCTTGAAAAGCATCTGTATGCAGGACTTATTCACAGTGCTCGTTCCTTGGTTGTGGCTTGTCCTATTGGAGACAAAAGAGGAAGCTTGATCTGGATTCACACCATATCCTTTCTCCCCACATGAAGGCAGGCAAAGAGCCAGCAGGAGAGCAGCAAAATACATTTCAAGCTGGAACACTTAATCTCTATGCATTTTCCCAGGAAGCATGGCTTTTCCCTTTTCTTGCACAGTATTTTCATGATACTGAACATTGTCCATTAATCTCATATCCTTGAGAACTGTCAAAAATAGAACACTCATGTGAGTTGCAGGATTTATTTACCTTCCCCTGAATGCAGACAATTCTCAAAACAGAGGAAACGTATTAGAAGAATGAATCATTATACTGAGGAATTTGGTAAAAGAATGGTTACTTTTTTTGCCTGCTGCTCCTCCTGCAATTTAGACTCTTAGGAACAATGGCAGAGGTGTATTTAGTCAAGCATGGAAAAAACAGAGCACAAATGTGTTCATCTTCCTCTGTTGGTAGAAAGCACATAATTTCTGTGTAATTTGCAATGGTGGGAAGGGAATTATGAGATGCCCTGAGCTGTGCTGTACTGAGCTGGAAGGGAGGCAGGTGGTGAACAGGCAGAAGTGCATTTACTTGGGAAGCTGAATGGGATTTGATAGAAGGCATAGTGAAGCAGCCAGAGAGAGAAGTGCCTTCTTATGCTCTCAGGCAGGAATTCCCTCCCCAGACACAGTTTTTTGAAAACTTTGTTGGCTAATCAGAACAAGAGAGTCTCTCACTGATGTCATGAGAATAGGAGAGCCTAAAGACATCACCAGTAGGAATGTGTGAGTTGGAGTAAAATAAGAATTAATTGCACCTTGGAGTGAAATAAACTACTATGAGAGACAGGCAGTGTTAATGGTGATTTCATGCTGGGTGAAGCCAGCAGTGCCTGGGAGGCATGAGAATAGGTTATTTCCAGGCCAGAAAGATTCACGTTAAGTGCTGGGTGGTGTTTCCCTCCCACCTGACACTGCTCTTTTGGTAGCAATGCTGTAACATGGTTTACATTCTCAGGTGGGATTTCCATGACACTCAATACGTGCTCTAGGGCTTTGAATTTCCAAATTCTGGAATTCTCTGTGTCTTAACAAACATCGTTCAATTGTCGTAGTGCTTCCCTCTGTATGATGCAGGGTGTATATGACATGGTTAGCTGGGCCTAAGAGGCTTCCAGATCTTCCACAGTGCTTCAGAGTGGGCCCCAGACAGTTTGTAAACAATGGCTTTGGCTGTGTATGGGACAGCTGCTTGACAACTTACTTAATTACTGAGTGGAAAACAACTTTAAGCTTTAAGAACCAAACCAGGTGTTATATTCTTTAGAAAAGAAGTAGTTTGAGGTAATCACATTGTTATTATCTGACATATATGCAGTACTGGTCATGCTAAGAAGTTATACAGAATATCCTCCTTGGTGTTGTTTCTTCTCAGGTTTTTTCCTGGCTCATTTACACAAAACTTGCAATAAAAAAAGTTAGTTTGCTTGATACTGCAGTATACTCAGGTTAGCTATTGATATCCAAAGCAATCTAGCCATGGTAACACAAACCATTGCATGGGCTAATTTACACTGTGGACAAACTTAACTGTGGTCAGGGTACTTAGTGAGGGAGCAGATAGTTGTGTAGTATGCAGGTGAGCCTGTGGGAGAGAGCATTTTTCTTTGTGAAAGGAGACCTGGGCAGCAGACAGATGTTCACTTTGCTGGCAGCTGTGCTGGTTAACATGTTACCATCCCCAGATGCTCGATATTCCCATCTTGTGTACGTTCCTGTCTCCTGAGCTCTGCCAGTGGAAGGGAGTCAAAGCCCTTGCTAAATGGGCTCCAGGCAAAATCAGCTGCATAAGCTCAGGCAGCTGGTATGGGTGGCTTGAGGCACCTTTTTCTGCAGCTCGTAGACTTGACAAACCTCTGAATATGGGATAGCCTCCAGCTGGCAACATTAAGATCTAGAAGGCAACCATCAGCTGGTGGTCTTAGAATCACAACTACAACCCTTATTCTTGCTTATCCCTTGTCTTGTGTTGGTCAGTAATGAGGTAAATGTTTTAAACCATCTTTGTGGGCCTTATACTTTTGAATTGGTGGAGGCTTTGTTCAGGTAATGAATCTCACTCAGGGCTTCTCTAATTTATTTCCTGTTTTTAGGTCTCTCTGTAAGATTAAAATTCAGTTCTTGTTCCTTACTTCCATCACTCAAAGCAAAATTAGAATGAGAATCCTAAGCTGGCCCAGCACTGAGTGTGGAGGACTTTGTAGTCACGGAGCCTTGGAGAGGCTGATTTTGCTTGCAGTGTTTGATGTCGTGAATTCTTATCTGAGTGAAGCATGATCCAAGCTCACCTACACAGCCTCCCCTCCAGCAGAGTGGATAGGTGCCTCCTGGAAAAGAGTTGGTAGAAGGTTGCCAGCTTCTGGTTCATCACTGTAGGCATCTGGAGGTTCCCAACAGAATTCTCCTGTGTACAGGGAAAGCATTTTTCTAACTAAACTTACAGATTCTGGCCACCTCCCAGAAGCTGTCTAGCCATCTTGCCTAACTTGACTCCTGGGGAACAGGCAGCTGAGTGAAAGAAAACAAGGTCTGTTCTGGCATCAGGGAGAGAGGGGTCAGCTGGGGCTGGCTCCAGCACAGAGAGGGAAGAGTAGAGCATCATGGCATTATAATTGGTGCTGAAGTAATGTCATCTTGATGAATCTGAGCTTTCAGGTGTCCACACAGTGCTTGTACAGCCTTGAGTTCCTGCTTATGTGGTTGTTCTTTACCACCAGACATGACCATTGTGAGCTTTGTGTTTTTCCTGTGTTTCTGTGAGCCATTTTGTCAGGACTGTGTGTGGGTGGAAAAATTTCCCTTTCCGGGTTTGCATGGTGATGGATCTTTATGGCCTTTGGATTTCCAAGAGGGATATGATAAACTGAAAGGTTCAGCAGCAAGGATGAATCAGAGAGGATTTTTTTTTGCTGGTGCCAGAGATTCTGAAGGAGGAAGTGCCACACAGTGTCTCAGTTCAACTCTCTTTGTTTATAAATTTCAAGTCCAGATAAAAATTATTTAGAGAAGAGTTTACTCAGGCTTTTCCTTCCTTTCTATTCCACTTGTTTCACTTCCATCTGATGAAATGCTCCATAGAAAATAATTTTTTTAAACAATATTTATGGATTAGAAACATGGAGAAGTGGAAGTTACAGATTTTCTTTTGAGCGTTACTAGTGGGAACAAGAAAAGGGAGGAGCTGCCAGTTTTCCTTTGAAATTTCACAAGTGAAATGTTTTAAAAAATATATTAACTGTTGATTTTATGATGCTCTTGGGTTCTTCTAATTTTTGATTGAGAGGGACTTTACTAATTTGCTTCAACATGTACTGCAGGCAGAGATTTTTCTGTGTTTTGTTGCATTTAAAATAGCTGCAAACACTTGATATCTGTTTCATTATATTCCACTTTAAATCCACTCTGAAACCCTGCTTGCAATTAAAAAGTTTCACTCGGGGGGGGAAAAAAAAGTGCTTTCTCTCTCGCTTTTTCCCTTTTAATGAACTTGCAAGTGGGACAAATGCATGGTGCAATCTGAACAGAATTTACACCAAAATAGAAGAATCTCTCTTTATGAGTGTCTGACTTCTGTACAGGTTTTTTTCTCCCTCCCTATTTTTCACTCTTTTAGAAATAAAGAGTGAATAATCAGTTCAGAAAAAGAATCTATTAAAATAATTTCTGTAAAAAAAAAATTATGTCACCAAATTCAGCTTTGGTGTAGCATAAGGAGCTTCTCTTTCACTGTGTTCAAATTGCCTTTACTGGAATGGCATCACCTTATGTTGTGTGTAAATTTGGCTGTAAAATCTTACCTGTCTACTCTGGGAAGCTCCTGGATCTTTCTTGAGAACTCCTTGAGCTAGGAAATATCCTGTCCATAGCCTCACTTACACAGAGTCCTTTGTATCTGTGTCAGAGTTCAGGTGCTTTTGAAAATCGAAGTTTTGTTGTTGGTTTTTTTTGGTTTTTTTTTTTTTTTTTAGTTTTGCAGTAAAGCAGGAAAAAAGGAAGAAAAAAGAAGCATAATTCAGACCTGTCTTGATTTAATGAGATTATTATGGAATAGAGGGAGTCTGTTAGAATTTGCCAGAATAAAAGTAAAGAAAATAAAAAGGAAAAAGAAAAAGCACAGTTACCATCTATCAAGTTAGAAGTGTGTGTAAAAATTACACAAGGAGTCCAGAGTTTGCCTCAGATGCAGTAGCGGCCTCATTCTCTAGAATGATAACGTTACTGATTATCCTTCCTTGCTTCCTCTTAGAAAGAAGGAAGGAATAAGAAAAAGAGAGAATAGTAATACATCTCCTGTTTCTAATGCTGATATGCAATCCAAAGGGATTTGAGCCAACTTGGAGTGCTCTTTGAAACCAGCAGTAAAATTAATTAAGAAAGTTTGAGAGGGCTACAGATAGGAGGGATAATACATAGAAGATTCCATTTAGCTTTGAAGAGGAGCCCTTCCTAAGCAAGTGTTTCACATTTGGGAAGAGGATGAAATTGCTAAATAATCCCTTTCTCTTTACATTTATTTTGGTTGCTCCCAATTGTTTAAAACAGAAGTGAGTTGAGTGGGAGGGTCTCACATGCAAATTGTAGTGCTGTTATCTAGAGCGATGCATTTTCTTCTGTGTCTTCACTTAAATGACAATTCTCTTGCTTCTGGTACATACACTTACTTAAATGACATGGAAATAATAGACAGTATTTTGAGGGATGCTCCCGGTAGGAGTTTCCCTTCATTCTTATTTTGCTGTTTCTACTTCATTTATGTCTAAAGAATGAGCTGTGTCATGCCTGTGGCAAATCAAGAGCCGTATACTGCATCTTCTAGGATACCTCTCTCGCTTATGCTGCCTCAAGAACACCTGGGACGCAGTGGGCATCCTTCCTTGAAAAACAGAGTAGATTTCTAAATAGATTTTGAGTCGTTTTTCTCTTTGCATGGGTCTTAATTAGTGCTGGGGAAGACAGTCTGTGCTTGCAGGTTACCATCTAACTAACCTTATTGCATGATTTTTACAGAGGCCTTGGGAGAAAGCGAAGTTTCAAAGTTGAAAATGACTTTTTTGTCTAATCCTGTTTTCCCAATACTAACCAGGACTTGCAAGTGTATAGGATTTGGCAGAGTTGTGCTCACGCTTCCAGAAAGTTCAAACTGACCTTCTTCTGCAATCTGAAAATGCATGAGAGAAAAAACCATTTTCTCCTGAAGAAATCATACAAATATTTTGAAAATAAAGTCCCTGCAGAGTCTTTGAACTACAAACAAAATGATGTTGCCAGTCAGACTCCCCTGGTGTTACTGAAAAAATACAAGCTTAATGTCAGTCAGAATAACTTCTCTTTTACATTATATGCATGATCAATCCTAATAATTAGGAGTTCAGGAATATTAAGCAGAGCCAATAGAAAAAGTACTTGTCACCCACAGAAAATAGTAAAATAGAAAGCCCTCAGCAAAGGCTGGTCTAGAATCAGTTTAATTTGGACACAGAATTGCAGAGACCTCATGCAGACCTCACTTGGCAACTCTTAGTTTCTTCAGTCCTCTGTTTCTATCATTGCTATTTTTAGCCCCATCTGTAAAAATATGTTTTTGCTAAGGAGCAAAGGCAGGATAAATTGGAGAAAGCATGTAAGCAAACAAAGAGATCACAAAGCTTACAGGACAGTCACAGCTGCAGTTTTGTTAAGCTGCTTGCCATTTGTTCCCTGGCTTTGTGTTACCTATTTTGATTATAAGGCTGCCCAGGCAAGAACTTGGTCTTTCAGCTTCTTTGTTTATCCTTAAAACCTGCACCACATCATTTTTACCCATGTAAATAAATGACTTATTCTTACAGGAGAAGATCTGCACTGCCCCACTCCAAGGAAAACTGGGAAAATTTTGTTAAGTGATTTAGTGATAGCACTTTGTACAAGCCCCTTTAATGGATGTGGGCAGCATCAAGTTCTCAGCTCATGGTCTGCTCTTTCTAAGACATATTGCCTTGGCACACTGCCATGCTGAGAGGTCAGCGTGGCCTGCAGGCAAGCCAGAAGCAATGTCTCATCTCTGGCCAGCTCAAATTGTTGCAATATAGAGATTTGTCAGCACCTTTCTCTGCAGCCATGCTGGAGAGGTTTTACTGTCCCTGAAATGTTTAGGATACCAACCTGAGCATTGTCTGAATAAAAAATAGCTGGCTGTGGAGAGCAGCTACTAGTTTGGGTAGGACAGCTTTTGGTTATTCAACACAGACATTTTTGTGCTGTTGAATAGAACACCTGGTGGCTTGCTGTTGTGCCAGGAAGGTATGGAACTCCAGTGATAAATCCTTTAGCATGGCTGCCAGTGCTATGGGAATGTCTTAGATAGTCACTGGGGATGATGTGGCACAGGTTAGTGAGTGGCATGTGTATGGATTTTGCCCAGAGGGACTTTTTAGCTAGTGTGGTCCATTCTTGCAGCAGCTCTAATTTATTCTAACTGATCACTAATTGAAAGATGGTTTATCTTGAGTTGCTGATGGCTAGCAGACACCTTCTAATTTTTGGTTGCTGTTTGTTCATATGTCTGTTCATGGTTGGGTTGTACAGAATTGTCCTCGAGTGATGTTTTCTGTTGGCATGCATTTCTGTGGGAGGCAATGTGAGTACTGCAGAGCTCTTCTGTGATGTGGTGCAAAGATGTAGGAAATTTTCTTTGTGTGTTTGTAGTGAGTAAGGTATAGGGCTTCATCTGCTGTATTTACTAACAGTACTGTGTAAATGGCTAAAAGGACAGCAATAACTGTACTAAATACATGCAAATTAATTATAGAATGGTAGCTGGGTGGGCCAGGAGGCTGGACTCCTTGAATTCAGAAAATTTAGCTTTGTGTGGTTTTTTGTTTATTTTATTTTTGGGGTTTTTTTTGTTAGTTTTCTTTTGGGTTTTTTTTAATATCTTCCAATCTCCAGTAACCCCAGGAGCTGCATACAGTATTTTTGTACTGCATCTTGTAACTTTAGCAAATACCTATTCACAGAAATGGAACCGTCAGGTGGGAAATTCCTATCAGGGAGGTGCAAGCCTTCCTCATTGCATGGGGAGTGGGCAGTGGAAAATGCTCTCTATGTCTAATGAGACCTAACACGTGTAGCACCAGTGACGTGCTAATAAAAGTGTCAGACCTCGGGACCAGTAATTTACACCCATGTTTTCAGATTCTCTGTACAAAAAAAAAGAAACTCTCGTTGTGGATGAAAAATGATGTGTGAATCTGTAAGGCTAGGCTGAAAAGAAGCAGATGCTGACATTTCTAGAATTGATATTTTTGCCTTAAAGACACATCTGTCATCAGCCTCCACTTTATAAAAGTGGAGGAGCACTTATCTAAATAAACATGGCAGCTGTTTTATATGATGGGTCTGTTTTTTAAATAGTAAAAAAATAGTGTATCATTTTGAAAGGTATAGTGGCCGTTAATGTTAACTTACAATAATAGTTTGGTGTGTGTAGCTATTCTCTTCTTTAGAATAATTTCAAATGACACTTTTGCACATTATCAGAGAACCACCCTGCATGAGTAGAGGGAAGGTTAATAACTGAAAGTGTGTGCAGCTGAGAACACTGCAGATGCTGAAAACTTGCTGAGAAGAGAGTTCTGGATTATAATCTCAGGAGCATGTTAAATAAAATTAAGAGTAGAGAAAAAAAGACAGGAGCTTTTGGAGAAGTAAATTATTGAAGTTCTCTGCTTATGGATGAGGGTTGCAATATAAATAATTCACATTTTTTCAAATGTCTTTGCTTGGCTAATTAACATACCGTTTTCTAGTACTTCAACAAATCCTACACTTAAAAATGTATGTTTCTCTTTCCTATGATGGTCTTTAATGAATCACTTTACACCATTTTACGTCATTAGACAGGTACAAAGGAGACTTAACAGGGCCAAGGAGACACCTACGCTTGCAACCAAACCCAGATTTGATTTGCTTGCTTATTGTCTCTTTGAGGGACTAATAATGGTTTTTGATAATGAGGCAGTAAGCTAAGTATAAGATTGCACTGTAATTTGCATTTCCAATTGCATGTGGTGTTACCCCCATTATTAGTGTTAATATAAGTATTTTCTGAAGTGTAAAATGCAGAAATATCTTCCTGTGTGAGAAGTCCCAGATATAAAAAATTCTTCTTGGGATATATGCCCCTTTCAATGGGTTCTAGAAACATATTTCTTCTTTCTAGACAACCTCATGGTTTGTATGATTCTTTTCATTTTTGACTGCTCTGTACTTCTATTTTGAAGTGCTTTGGTTAGCAGGACGTAATTGGAAAAGTAGATACAAGTGTTTCCACCTCTTCCATCCATCTTTTTGAATGAAGTTGGCCATGTGCTGGGGCCTGAACACGGCTTATGTATGTATGGCCTTGCCAAGAGTTTAGGTATGGCCATCGACTTTGGGAATGTCATGTGAGCTTAGCTTGGAGATAAGTTCCAAGCTGATTGGCTTGCCATAATGTGTCTGACCCAGACCAAGAAGAGCAGCAGGCCTTTAGGCATATGCCAAAAGAGCTGGCCTGCCCAAAATATAGCCAGGCCTGGTGTGCTAGAAATGCCTAAATGGGACCATATTGCTGTAGATGCTTCACCATACCTAAGTTGTCCCTGAGAAAATTACCATCTGGGCATCAGCCTTTTACAGATTCTTTGCTGCCAATGAGAAGCCAGTAATTAGCAACAGGATCCCATCCATAAAATAACAGCAATAGCTAGATATGAACTTTATTTTGAAAAAATTGGAAGCAAAGATTTGGAATATCTGAATGTGTATCGTGGTCCATGCAGGGGTGTAAAGGAGGAATGGATTTTTTAGGGTTTCGTCCATGCTTTCCCCATGCATGTGCAGATTGTAAGCAGGCTAGGAATGAGAGAAAAAAACCCTGTTATTCTTCTAGCAATCTTGCTAGCCAGGACTGGGAAATGTCAGCATTTGCTGCTGATGCTTCTGTAAGTCATTATGCCTGGAGGAAGGAGGAAGTCGCAGAGGAACTCTGACTTGTAAATGATTCCTAATCAAAATGCTTCCTAAGGCTATTTGTGGAGAACTGCAGATTCCTCAGCACCCCTTGCTCAGGCTTGTGTTTAAAACTAAAACATGTTACTTTACCTTGATCACAAGCCAGAGTGTGCCCTACCCTGGAGTAGAGCCAAGTCACATCTCTGGAGATGGACAGCTCTATGTCATACAAAGCAGTGGAATTATGCGCTGCGGTATTACGGATTTTGCTATAGATAGGTACCACTGGCTGACAGTGAGTCTAATCCTATACCACTTCAGGTAGATTGAAGCTACCCCTGTGACTACTTCACTGTAGGAACAGTTTCGTAACCTACTGGTTTCATAAAGGTAGCCTAGTTTTCCTAAATCTTTATTTTTCAAGAAATCCTCTGAATGAGCTGCAGTTTACCACTTTCTCTTGCAGTTTACCTCTTTCTCACATAACATTTTAAAGTATATTTTTAACTCACTTTGCTAAGTGCGTAGGACAAACAGGATCTCCTGTTAATGAAAACCTTTGATGGATGCATTAAGGAAGCAGTGTGTATGTAATCCTGTATTTCCTGAGGTTACCTCACTGGTATACATGGAGCATAACATTTAAGGAGTGTAGATGCATGTATAAAGGTCTTGTAAAAAGCTAGAAGTAGTGTCCTTACTACTACTACTACTACTACTACTACTACTACTACTACTACTACTACTACAGTATGATTTATTTTACCGTGGATGTTCTTCAGATATCAGTGTGCTTTATCATCACACCTTGAGGCAAGGTCATCCATAAATTGTAGAAATAGCTGGTGTAGGATTAAGTCTCAACCTCTGCAATACCTCACTGCCCTGAACCACAGAATGAGATTTGTTCTCTTTGCTTGAGAATGGAACAGTGATTTGATGTGAACTATTCTGGTAGGTTTTGACCTAGTAACAACTTTTCAAAGTTAAGGTGTGTAGGTACCTGCTTCTAAATTGTGTGCTTTTTTTTCTCTTCCAGGAACAACCCTATTTGGTCTTATTCATGACCTTTATTATACATTTGCATCCCAAAACCCGAAGTTTCAAACCATGCGATGAAATGAAGTTCATATTGTCTACAAGAAAGTATCTGCTGAA
Source organism: Aleadryas rufinucha (assembly GCA_013397815.1). NCBI lineage: Eukaryota > Metazoa > Chordata > Aves > Passeriformes > Aleadryas > Aleadryas rufinucha. The sequence continues at coordinate 11,158 of VZTH01002974.1, forward strand.
TAGAAAGTCTTTATTTTGTATCTAAATGCCAGATGTCAGAATTTGGGCATTTGGAGATTTAATTCACTCAAGTCTTGCAATTTATTCCTGCAGATAACTTAAGGGGAATTATTTAAAACTAATGCTCTAAGGCAAAGCTGCATGGATACATCTGTAGAGTTTCTGGTTGTGACCAAGTATTTTAAAGAATGATGATGAAGTGAGAGTCAGAATTGTCACCTTTCTCAGGGCCACAATGGTACTAGTATTCTGTGTGTGCAAGAAACACACTGGGGACACTGGAGGGACTTAATAACTGTATCTCTGTGAACAAACTGTTCAGAAGGAAAAGCTGTCAACAGAAGGGAGGCCAGTACTGCACTGTAACATGGGAGTTGGAAGTGGGGGTGAAGGGTGTTGTCGATAGTTTCCAAAGTGTGGGGTTTATAGGAGTACCATTTGCTGTAGGATGTAGTAAGAAAAGCTTGTGAGGTACTATCACAGATTTTATGCTGTAGAAAAAGAAGTGAAAAAAAAGGAAAAAAAGTGCCTTTGTGCAAGTTTATCTTATGAAAAGCAAATGATCTTTATATAAATACATTGTGGCAGTGGCTATCGTTTTGCAGGGATTGAGTTAGGACTTTGAAACGTTATGCAAATGAACTGGTGGTGTATACACAACTGTACACCCACTGGACTGTACTTCATGTGTTCTTGATGCCAATGAAAACAAAGCAGGCTCCAACTGATTCAGGGGAAAAGTCATGGCTGCAAGAAGCCAGGACCTGTTTTACAGAGCTACTGCTCTGCTTCTAATAAGTGAAGTTAGGAAAGTCCCTTGGATTTAACCCTAACTTTCTTATTATCTGGAATAGGACATGAATAAGCTGAAGAAGCTTGTTAGTGGTTTTTAATAGTTTTTCTGGCCACAGACAGTTTCCATCTTAGCATGTTTTATTGCAATTTTTCATAGAAACAATTCTTTTTAGAAGAGAAATAAATAATCATGTGGCTCACAGTAAAGCTGCCATAGTCATTGGAGACCTCTGGTGCAACAGCTAAATTAATCATGAATAGCTGAACTGCCTTCTGCAGTGGTGTGCCAGAATTGTTTCCTTGCCAGTGTCTTTGCTTCCCATCTGCTGTCCCCACAAAGCTGCAGCTCTTTACCCTCAAGGTGGTGGAGAGCGCCTTTTCTGCAGTGTGCAGCTGCCCTCCTGGCCCATTCCTGCTTAAGTGGTTATCTTGGCTCCTTTTCCACCATTGCCTGTGCAGCTTCTGGGACTTTTGTTCAAAGTGCTGTCATCCAAAGTGGGCTGAAAATCAGTGGAAAGACTCCCACTGGGTTGTATGACCTTTGGGGCAGTCCTTGCCTACATCCTGCCTTAAGATCCACCTCTTCCACCCCGTGTATATATTCTAACCTCCAACCTTGGCTCTGAGTGTGCCCTATGCAGCAACCAGCAGGGAGATTAGAGGGGGAAGCATAGCCTGTATAAAGATGTCTGGTTCATAGAAAACACCAAGATATGTGGAGGATAGGGGCAGGGGTACCTGTGGCTGTGGCATTTTTGTTATGTAGCTGCCTATTAATAATGAGCTATTTTTAATTTCAGAAGTCTAAAGCCTTTTGATACTACTACCCAGCATGGACTTTATAAGGCACAGTGACAGCAATCAGTTTAACAAGACCTGCAGCAAGGAGGAGTTTGATTAGTAAGTGAATGAAATGGCAGCAAGGGATGGAGATGATGTGAAAGGATTCAAATGAGAGGAAAAGCTGGATTTGAGATGCTGGCCAGTCACCTGCATGCTGAAAGCAAGAACTAACCTGCTACGTGGCATTAAGGCATTAAGTTGAGAAAATTAAGATAACTTTTTAGATAGTCTCCCACTGGGAAAAAAATTATGAGAAGTGTTGGTCTGTTGCTGGAAGTAGTGCCTGGGATAATTAAACCGTCCACAAAGGCGTTTGTGGTGCAGTGTGAATCCAGCCATCTCTGAGTTTTCAAGAGATACTGTTGTTTCTGTTTTGTTTTTTCTTTTTTTTTCCTTAACTCACTATCAACTAGCAGAAGAAGGAATAGGAACTTCTGTTACATTGTTGGAAGCTCTTCCTCCTCTTTAATTCAGAGACATTAAAAACTACCTAATGAAAGAAAGAATAATTTGTGGGACACATTACATCTGGTGGCAGAAGAGATTTGTTGAGAGAAACAGATCTAACCCTGGAAAAAGCCTCAGCTGTTGAACTGTCCAGGAGAAGGATCAATAAAATAACAGCTCTCACAGCAGAACAAATACTTGGGCTGCATCTAAAAGCATCCAGCACTAATGATAGTTGATGGCTAGTCTGGAACAGAGGTATCATGAATCCTTGTATGTACTGGGAGTAAAAACAACAGCACAGGAAAGACATGAAGAAAAATGCCTCATCTCATGGGAAAAGTGCATTAGGTATCGGACACAGACCTGTTTTATGTAGCACTGTCCCTGCTAACCTAGGAATAGAGATTATGTTCTCAGAACAGCACAAGCAGCAAAACTATTTCTATAGATGTGTGGCACTTGATCTGTCCTATCTGCAAAAATCTGGGGTTTTTTCCAGCACCTCCATGACAGAAGCACTGAATGAAAGGCAGGAGGTTTGGGAGATGCTTGCTGGAAGGCCACCTGCTGCCTAACATTGTAGGATGCTTTCTGGTGTTCCTTCTAACAGAGAAATAGGGGGTTCTCTACTCTCTGCTGCAGTCTGGCTTTGAAAAAAACTTGTAGGAACTTAATGTCGTTGCGATCTTACTGTCATTTTGATTTTTGCTATTTTATCTCTATATACCCTTTTCAGAGTAGTCCCTTGATCGTTTGTGGCTGGAGCTGGTCAGTGATTCACAAACTACAGGTGTCCTTGGTTTCTGCCTGCATAAGCCTTCTTTCCTTAGGAAATCAGCCTGAAAGGGACAAAGTACATACCACAATTAAACCTTTCAGGGCTTCTAAGAGAAGAGGGGCTATTTACAACATCACTTTCAACAGAGCCAAGAGCTCAGTGTGTAAGCCCTGGAGGGGAGAGGGCTGCTGGCTGTTCAGCTGTGTGACTTTGCAAGTAGGCTATTGGGTCAGCAAACGATTTGATTTCAGCTGGATTGTGAAGCCAGATGCAATATCATCCCAGCGACACTTCTACGTAGTGCTATTAGACTGGGGAAATGTGGCCAAGTGCTTTTGTACTGTTCCCCAGCTGAAAGCAGAATGCTGTGACCTTCCCCAAGGAGCCCTTCTGCAGTTCCAGCAACTGTGAAATTTCGGACCAGTGTCTCTACCTGTGTATACCTTAAAGAAAGTTACTGCAACCCATAATTTCATGTTCCAGAATGGTCCCTTTCACCCAAGGCAGTAAATACCCTGGTCTTCCACCTCCTCCTACAGGACACTCAGTGCAACTCATGTTTTTGTGAAACTTGAAAGAAGCAGGACCAGCAGCTTCCCAACAGTCTGATTTCAAAGTGTAGAGCTATATCCCAGAAGAATGTACTTCAGTCTCTGGGAGGATGCTGTGATATTTCAGCAAGCAAACAGCAACCCACTTCCCTCTACAGAAGAGAAAATTTATTTTCTTAATCTAACCAATTCCAGGAAATGTGGCTCTTGTGAACTGGAATGGATGGCAAGACTGGATAGACCTGGCAGCTACATGTCACTTTGTACACACCGTATTTGGTTAATGGAACATATAACAGTATTTAGAGCCTTCATCCTATCCTAAATTACTAATTAATGAATTAATATAGTTAATCCTTCAGCAGATGGATACAACCATATACACAGTAACTTCCAAAAGAGGGAGGCTTTTTGTTTCTTGGCTTTAGGTCAAGATGTTCTAACTCTGTGACACTTTGCAACTGCACTTATAATTTGCTAGGAACTTAGAGACATGAATTTACATTAGTTGGAGACAGCTAGTCAGACTTTCTTGTTGCTGCAGTTTGTTGATGACACAGACTGTACACCTAACAAATTGTGTCATAACTGTGCATATGGAAGGAGAGGTGGTAAAAGTCAAACTTTCACGTTCTAGAAACTGACAGAGTTTTTAATGCTTCTTTTGCTGTGTCAAGAAATGCCTTTGCATCAGACTGAGATTAAAAATTGAAATAATTTCAATAATTGTGCCTTTGCTTTGCCCCAGAGTTGGTTTAGTAATTTATTCACAAGAATCTTGTATCTTACCATTTCTAATCTGTATAGATTTTTAGGTAATTTTTAAGACATTTAAGAAGATTTCTTTATATCCACACTAATCTGGATGACCTGATATTAAAATGTATGTGAGCTCTGTAGAACAGTTGCTTCACATGCAGTTCTTAGGGTACCACTTCAGACTGTCACTAGGGTCACTTTCTAAAGCCTTCCCATAGAAGTGATATTGCAGAATATAGGGTTTAAGATCTAGATCTAAAGTTTAAAAATCTGGCACATACAGGACAGTATAAATACCTGCTGTTTTGAACTGAAGCTCAAGATCTCCCTATTCTGACTTTTATCCAATACTTTCTAAAGAGGCATTTTAAAAATCCTGATCTAGACAATAGATCAGGATGCAAGGATGTGGGAAGCTCTGGCTTGTCTATCTGATTGATGTGCTGATTGCTTTTATGCTGAGAACTGTATTGCTACTTTGTGCATTTCTTAAAAATCTTTTTCCTCCTGTGACCCTTCCAGGGAACTCTCACTGTGCATGACATGGCTGTTTCAGGGGCCCTGAAATACTGTGTAGGGGTGAAGTTATTTCCAGAGGCTATCCACCACATGCTGCACCAGCATTCTTACAAGAACTGTAGTGTCTTTCATCTGATTTGGGAGAGAACACCTTTCCAGATTAAATTTCCAGATTAAACCCACACTCTAAGCACAGTATCCTCTCCCTTTTGTACCTGAAGTCTACTTGCATGGTACATCAGGGACTGTGATCGGATTGTAAGCTCAAGGTATGGGTTTTCAGGGCATGTGATTCCAGAGGCATTGTGGAGATGCTTGTGTAATACATGTGGCTGACCTGGTTTATGTTTTTAGTACACATTTGGGAGGTAGTGAAAGTCTTTATTATCGCACAGTAGTTAATAAGTCAGAAAGAGCTCCTGGAGGCCACCAAGTCTATGCAAGCCAAGACACCATCCAGTTCATGTAGGAAACCCTATACACAGCAGCCAATGTGGTGTAATGAAATGAGTCCTGGAATGCCTTAATATTTTTTTAATTCCAGAATGGTAATACTCATTGTTATCTGAATCTTAAATCATATGTCTATGTCTTTATTGGTATATGTCTATTTATTGCCTTTATGCCTTTGCTGTCATGGAAATGATAATATTTCTTAATATGTTCTTTGTGACTGTAGTTACTTGCACTGGGGTAGAGTAGTTGAAGACAAACAGTCACACAGTTGTGTGTTTATTTGGCTTCTCTTGCCATTGGCATGGGGCAGACTTGCTCAGTAGTGACCCTGTTGAACTTTCAAAGTTTTTTTTCATGCTGGTGGCGTAAAATCTTTCTTCATAGCTGGAGACAACCTTGAACATCTGTCTTAGTTCTTACAACAACCCTGCTGAGTCTACAGTGTGTGTCTGACCTTGTTCTTAATGTCTGGAATATGTATTCCAGAGTTGAGAGAAATGTTATTGTGATATTTCCTTTTTTTTTTTTCTATAAGGATAGGCTCACTGGTAGCAAATGAAACCTTTCACACTTCTTCTAGAATGAAAGATAAAAATAAATGTCTACAATCCACTGAATCCTAATGCCAGCCAGCACTTAGACAAAATATCCTGCAAAATCAATGGAAATTATACTTCTGTTAGAGGATGAGCAGTCTTTCAAGCACAAGGTGAACATAGGGCAAAACTAAGGAGGAATCTTTTTTAGATGATTTATAGCTTCACTAAAGCACAGAGATGAAACCTGAAAGTGAAATAGAAAATGAGATACCCACAAGAAACTTGGTTCTTGATAATACTTATGTTAACCTTTAACCTTAAATAACAAGTATGTAAAATATTATTAAGTTTAGACATGCTCATTATCAGTAACAAACAAATTGGGAATGTGGAAATCTCTGTCCTACTGGGATTTCATGAGTGCTTAAAAAATCTGCTAAAGACAAGCTGTTGGTGGAGGTCACTTTCTTGCTGTCATGGTAGATGAAGCCCAAGGTCCTTGGGGATTAATTACAGCAGGCTCCCAACCTGCAGACATTTTTCTCTCTGTCTGTCCCAACACACAGGCTGCACACATGCGGTGCACCAGGCATGTGGGTAGCCTACCCAGAAACTGCACTCTGTCCTTCATCCAGTGTGTCCAGCAGTTGGTCACAGCCTGGATGGGGGTGTCTCTCAACTCTGCCAAGTTACTTGTGTCCTTATTGAACAGCAGAATATCATAATCGAGATAGGAGCTGAGCAGAAGTGAATGGATGGCTAGATGGGCCAGCTCCGTGCTTTCATTTAAAGAAGGATTCGTTATCCCTCTTTCTCAAAGATGGACCTCTTGTTGGGAGCATTAGAAAGTGCTATTTCATCTCTTCCTCTCTTCTGTCTCTTGAGAAAGCTGCTGAGACAAGGCGAAACCTCAGTCCACACCACCTGCTGAACTGATGCTTCAGAGACTTTTGGTTTGTCTTGCAGATATGAGGTGGCAGCAGGAGTTACAGTGGTTTTATTTGTCTGCAAGGTGGAAAGTGAATATTTTCTTTGTAGACAGTCGATTTCTTACAAAATCTGTTACCTCCAGAAGACTGTGAACTGCAGCAGCTTCCTCTGATTAAAGTTCATGGTAGCTATTGCTCAAGGATTTATTTGCCTAGCTCTTGAATAGCATTTCTCACAGGAAGCAGATGTCACTTGTACTTTATTGGTCTTTACTGGCTTCCAATTCAGGTTTGGTTTTACTGGAATAACTGGAGGGTGTTGCTTCTGACCTGGAGCATTCTGGCTGCCTGGGAGATATCATACAAGGAAATGTGAGCTAAAAACTGTAGATGTAATTGAGAGGTGGAAGAGGCAAGGTGTTCACTGTGCAGTTCCCACCCTAGCTTCGGTCATCCAAAGCCAATCTTCTTCCTCTCCAGAGTTATTTTTTCCATTGATTTTGGATTTTTTTGTTGAACTTTCGTTGCACTCATTTTTTTCCTACACAGCTCTATTCCATGCAATTTAAATCACTGGCTGCACCAGCTGCTTTGAAAACAGGTATTCTGAATGCTTTGTGAGTCTTGAATTATGATGACTGAGGCTTTTAAGAATATTAAGAAATATTGTGTGTGTTTTGACATTCAGTGAGTGCCCAATGAATTATTTCTCTAAGTTCTGTAGGGCAGGTAGAATTATTCTTACTTTAAATGGTACAGGTTGATTTGTTTCAGACTATTTTTGAACTTGCACTAGCATGACATTCAAGCCTTGGAGAGCCTATCTGGGACAGCAGCAAGTTTGAAAATAGTTTGGTGTTAAAAAGCAGCATTCCAGCTCGAAGCAGGCATAGCAGTGAGGTGAAGAGACAGGTGGAACTAGTCTTAGTTTTGTGCAGAGGGACCAGTATGAAAAGTAAAGAAGGAGATATAAACAAAAGGCTGAAATGAAAAAATATTTTATATTATCCATGGCATTTTGTATTTAAAAAATACCTATGCAAGAGGCTGCACAGGCAACATCTCAATAGTGTGCTAAGCCTGAGCTTTGATTCAGTCTATTGGAGAAGCAAAACTCCATGGCAATTCTGGAGAGCCATAGGTTATGTGAGTATTAAGTGCAGTGGCAAGATTGTGAGAAAGGACCTGTTCTCACCATGTGTTGGAGTATTGGTTTATCTTCACAGAATCATAGAATAGCTGGGGTTGAAAGGGACCTTAAAGATTATCTAGGTACAATCCCCCTGTCATGGCCAGGGACATCTTTCACTAGACCAGGTTGCTCAGTGCCCCATCCAACCTGGCCCTGAACACTCTCAGGAACGGGGTACCCACCACTACTCCTGGCAACGTGTTTCGGTGTCTTGCCACCCTCACAGTAAAGAATTTCTTCCTATTACCCAATCTAAGCCTACTCTCAGTTTAAAGCCATTTCTCCTCCTCCTGTTGCTGGATGCTCTTGTAAAGTCTCTCTCCATCTTGCTTGTAGGCTCTCTCCTGGTACTTGAAGGATGCAATCAGGTCACCTCAAATTCTTCTCTTTTCCAGGCTGAACAGTCCCAGTTCCCTCAGCCTTTCCTCATTATCTTCCATGGATATATTCCTGATCCTCTCACCAGTCTGTCTGAGACATCCATGCCCTGCTTTCCCTTTTGCTGAATTGTCACCACAGTTTGAACTTTGGCTTCTTGTAGCCTTTTTCCCTGGGGTGAATGACGGCGCTACTTCAGAGAGCCCTTCTTTATTTTTTTTCTTTAATTCTGCACCTGTGTCTTTTCTCACAGAGCTATTCCCTAAGCATACTAAGGAACATCACTAAAGAATTAATTTAGTTTTGTCAAGTTTCTGCTCTGACCCTTAATTTAGAGCAGTCATTTCAGTCTACAATAAGCTCTGTGTTTCTGCATGCCGCAGTGAAAGAATTACGAGCAGTCCTCAGCCATGTGCATTCAGGATGCTTTGGTAGCCCCATGGGACAGGTAGACTTCAGTGCCTGAAAACTTATTATAGAATGGGGGTACAGTCAGTATGTTATTTTCTGTGCAACAGTGGGTCTGCCTATATGTAAAAGCTTTTACGTGATTCACTGAGGCCATTAGGAGTGGAGTGGTATACCATCATTTCAGGCACAGAGCTCTTCAAAAGGAATGACTTTTTCCATCTTTCCCCAGGGAGCCCTGAGAGCCATTCAACATGTAGGTTGGAGGAGGCTGTTCAATAAGCCTTCAATCACAGCATCAGGAACACAAGGCTTGTTGCTGGGATGAGCCGGCACCTCTGAGTGATAAATAAGGCAAGACAGCTAGATAAAAAAAACCGACTCTCCTTGCTGAGACAAAGGTGGACTGATTTTTAAAATTTGGCAACCTGGACCTGTCATAAGCATATGGAGCACATGTTGGTAGAGGGTCTAGAGGTGAACACAGTATTCTGAAGGCACAATGAACTAATCAGGCAACAGAGTGGAATGAGAAATAAGATCTCTGTTGACTGACTCAATCTTAGACATATTTTCTGTGCTTTTGTCTTTGCCTCTGTTTCTGGTATTCATTGATACACCAGGATATATCCAGTCTCGTTTGCTTTTTTTTCCTTTACTTTTCTTTCTTTTTTCCCTCATTCATTCTCATAATTTCATATACCCACTTGGTTTTCAGTCCTCTGAGGAAAGCAGGCCTTCTGGGTTTGCATAGTTGGCCTTGGAGGCTTACAAGAATGTGCTTTCTTAAGTGATTTCGGCTTATTTGGCTTCTGAGGTCACAGACATAGTGGAAGAACACCTGCTCTCATCTTGCTTCAGCACTTAATCCCTGTCCCAGACAAGCCTAGAAGGGCACGACACAGGAGATGAAGAATAATATAAAAAATTGCTCAATAACTTTTTGGAACATCCGGAAAGGTTCATGGATAATGATTTTATTTTCCCTGGTTTTATCGTATCCACACCAAGAATAAGATAGAAAGACACTGTTTCTTCAATTATTCCATTCGATGTTTGAGAGATTGAAAAAAATGTGGATAATCCAAGATCTCTTCAAGCAACTCTTGAAGGACAGTTGTACATGTCCTGTACGCATGATAAAAGCAAACATTTCTGTTGGCAAATACTGCTTTGGCTTAGGCTTTTCAAGACCTTGTCGCCTGTGTGTGTCTGTGTGTCTATGTGTGTGTGTGTGCGCACATTTATACTTGGTATTTTGCTTTAATTTTTTTTTTTCTAATGGAGCCTATTTTCCTTCAGGGTGGCAGGACGCAGTGTATCCAAGAAGTCTGCCCCATTCTCTCATGTCCCCAGCACCTCAGTCACATTCCTGCTGGACAGTGTTGCCCCAAATGCTTAGGTGAGTGGTTTCTTTCCCTAGGAATTTTGTAGTTAATACAATGTGTTTGTGCATAACATCTTTTAGACCAGTATTTCACAATACTGGTAAATTCCAGGAGGTAAAAGAGACTACTGCTCAGTGTTTATAATCCACAGATTTTGAACAGATACTCAGGGTCAGTGTTAGGGTTGTGATGGGTGGTACTAAGCCAGCAGCTGTAGAAGAGCATTTGAACATAGACCAGTTGCCTTGCTTAGAAGGACAAATATAGAGATGCTTCCCACCTTCATTATATATTTTACAAAGGAAGTTGAGGCAGGAGGAAATGTTCCTTTGGAGTTTGCCACAAGAAAAAGGCCTCACCATCTCATATTACTACTTGAGTGAGCATTTGCATTCTTGGTTTTGAGGAAATGCAGGTCAGAGGAAACTTTTGAACTGACATTGCATTTTTAGAAACTGTTGTCAGAGAGGCTACAGATCGAGGAGTCCATCTCATGATTGCCTTCTTGAGGTGGAATCCCACTGTCATCCATGAGTATTTTCAATGACGTCTTTCCAACATGTTTTAAAGGTGTAAGTCATAGGCCTCTAAGAAGGGCTAGTTCTTCCATATCATGACAAGCAAGGCAGTGACAAAATAAGGCACTGCCTTGTTTTGCCCTTACTGTGTCCACAGATCCCATAGGTTAACATTCCATCTATTTCATAAACAAGGAGCACTTACATCCTACCAAGTAAATTAACTTTACTTTGGTCTATGGGGTTACAGCTAGGTTTGGAAAAATTTCAGAGCCAATAACTCCCAGTTCTTAAATGGAAACTTTTTGTAATTTTGACTATATTTTCATCTGAAATCTCTTTCCAGGTCTAGGATAGGGATATAGAGAGGTCTGGCCTTGGAGGCAGCAAAGCCATATAGGATTCCAGGTTCTCATAGTACTTAACATTTTTGAGTGCATGAAACAAACCTGAATTTATTTATTTGCTAATTGAGTAGTGCTACAGATAAATGTCTGCCTGGAACATTTAACCACAGTACCAGAGAGTAATGCAGTAGAGGAATGAAATGGAGAGGAGAACAGTCCAAACGCTGAGCTTCTGTTTTGGCTGAGGACATTTTTCCTTTCCTTCTGTAAACTCCCCTTGTCCTCTCCTCCCCATGCTTTTCCTGACTGAACTTTCCCCTCCTGGAACTAGGCATTCAAAATGCAGCTTTAATTTTTGATTGCTTCAAGGGGATATTTCTACAAATTCTTTTTTCCGTTCTTAGAATGTAAACAAATTCACTAATTATAGTGAATTTCATTTTATGTGGTTTTTACTATGAAGCATTTCATATACCTGTGAATAGATTATGTCTATTTACAGGGAAGTGTTAAAAGTTTTGGAGGGGAGGTAAAGCCAAGGGATGAGTAACACACTGCATGGCAGTTGGGAAAGAGAAAAGTTTCCGGGGACGCCGAGGTATGGTTTTTAAAGTGTCATGTGGAGGACCTCCCTGCAACTGAATTCCTGATACTCTGCGTACATAGCTTAGAATGCTGTGGACTCTACTGGGACTTGAATTACTAGTTTAGCTAGTGGTTATGAGCCAGCAAAGACAACCATTAAGCCAATATCTTCATCACCACGTCTTTAAAAGTGGTGCCTCCTTCGACAGTGGTTTTTGACCAGCTATTTGAACTGGGTTGGCCACCCGGAATTGCACTGAGTAGTTTGCAAGGCGTGGCAAGAGGGTGTGGGAGAGAACTGGACTTTTGTTCACTTGCTGACACAAGCTATGCGATTGAAGTCCTGGCCCCACAGAGAGCAGTAGAAGTGTTGTTACAGGCAGGTCTGTGGCATGGCTTTGCCCCTAAGTGGTGCATGGATGTAGAGCAGTTCCTTTTACGGCTACTTAGCATCCTCAACTGATTCCTTATGCCAGTCCTGCAAGAGAAATCAAACCTTTTGAGAAGGATGCACTTCCAGTGAAAGGAAGGCTGGCTGTGCAAGCACAGGTGAATTCCAAGTATCTAATTTGCAGGAAAGGGAGGTTTAAATTGTCTCTAACTGAACAATTGCTTGTGGAACTTGTGGAGCAATTATTTCTTAACTTTTGTTAAACATTTGATTTGTAAAAACTGAAGGCAAATCCAATGGATTTTGCTGTGTTCTTATCCTTTTATTCACTTATATCTCAGAGAAAAATGGAACCTTTTTCTTTTAAGATGCTCTGCATTTATCAAGAATTATTGAAAAAGGAAGGAATTACAGTGTGCCAGGACCTGATAGTTTGAAAGCTAAAATATTGGCCTAGTACTTAGTACTTATAGTATGTACTTGGAGTGGGCATTCCATACCTCAGATTTGATGCCTATTAAACATTAGACCTCAGAAATTATAACGTAGGAGAGTGACAGCTACTCATAAAAAAAAAAACTTATTAGTTGGCTGCCTCCACAAGTAAACAGGGCAATTCAAAATTAGGAAGGTAAGTATAGTGTTTTTGTGAAGAGCTCATGTGTATGTATTATAACGGTCACTTGTTTAAAATAACTTACTGGGAAAGAAGCTGAGGCATAAGAGAAGCTTGCAGGAGCACAAACTGCATTATAGCTTGGGTCTGAAAGTGCTTGCAGGATTGGATGACTTCAGGCAGGATTTGATTTTGGTGCTGCCTTCCCTGTATAGTGCCCCAAACCCTTGCCTCACTCCCATTAAACCCAAATATTTTGCAGATTATGGAAACTTAATATCTTGTGTTGCCTTCATTCTGTTCATAAACAATGCAAATTCCTGTATTTCTTGCAGCCTTGTGTGAACACATGGTACACCAAGCTATGTTAATGAGACTGGACAACACCTATGGTTTTTTTTGGGATCAGTGTCACTGAGTTGATTTAGCTTGGCTGCTTTGAACCCCTGAGGTAGATATGCTAAAAGAAGTTAAGACTGCTTTATATGATAAGTTGTTGCTTTAAGTTAGACTGTTTAAACTAGTTTAAGTGTACCTACCTTAAGAGTTTGCAGTGCTTACTTTTTATTCCTTTAGCTGCACTGTGCACTTTATGAAGAGAAGGAGAAAGATTTTTCCTATATAAACATGCCATAAATCATTTATATTCCCTCCCACAGTAGAATTTGTAGAGATGAATGTGTACTAAAAGAATAGTGAACTGGTAAAAGTACATATTTTTTTCACACTGAAGTGGAAACACATAGCAAATGACACATTGCACATGAATTTAGTCTGGTGACAATAAGCCCTACTATTTTTGTTGACAGTGTGGCATATTTTCAACCACATTTTGTTTCTATTACTGTTTATTTATATTCAGGACAGAGGAAAGTGTTTGACCTCCCATTTGGAAGCTGCCTCTTTCACAGCAACGTGTATGATAATGGTTCCTCATTTATGTATGACAACTGCACAGTGTGTACATGCAAGGTAAGTTCATAGTGCTTTGATATTGTGTGCTGATGGTTGTCTGGCTTAGCAGTAATTTGTAGGGCTGTGGAGTTGTAAGCCTGATATTGTTCTTTGGCATCTTGTGTGGTCTCAAAGAATCTGATCCTGAAGAGCACTTGCAGTTGTGCTAGGAAATTTAAAAAGTTACTGACTGCCTCAGCTGAGACATGATGCCTGACCCTGTGTGATGCAAAATAAAGTTGCTCAGATTATGTGGTCCTCTTTAAGACTGCATTAGAATGGAAGAGGAGTTTCCAAATGATGAATTACCATGTCTCTGCTGAATGTCAGTGATTTTTATTTAGTTCCCTAACATGACTGCAACCACTTGCACATTTTTACCATGGCAAAAACATAAAAGTGCCACCAAATCAGTGAGATTTTGCAGGCCAACAGAAGTACAAGCTGGGCTTTAGCTTCATAGACCATAAAAGATTCCATTTATCTATAAATAATATTTATTTTTCTGAGCTGCCCTATTCAAAGCAGCTGGGCTGTGTCTTGGGTGGATGCAATGATTGAGCAAAGAGAAGTATAGAAGGACACACAGGAGCACAAACATCTTGGTGATGATTTTATGATTTCCTTTCACCCTTGTACTTAGGATTCAACAGTGATATGTAAGAAGAGATGCTTACTTCCTGGTGAATGCAATAAAAACAAAGACCACTGCTGCAAGGAGTGTGTCTCATATATCTCTCCTGAGGAGGTGAAAGTGTGCAAGTTTGGCAATAAGATCTTCCAGGTAAGGTTTCAGATGTGGCTCAAGAGTAGGTGCCATTGTAACAGCCAAAATAGCATGAGTTTGCTGTAAATTAGTATTGTATCTTGTTTTTATCAGAATCCTCACCATACTGGTCCATGAGGGAACAACTCAGAGGCAAAGCTTTGCAAAATTTGCCTTCTGGGTTTTTTTTTTCTGAGTTTGTGTAAATTCTGCTGATAGTCACCATTAAAGATTAGTTCCTCCTTGAATGTTACATGTTGTCTCCCCCTCTGTATGTAGATGTTCAAGCTGCTATTTCATGACAATTGATGCATTTTTAGTAAGAGATACTGATACTCTGCTTTCCCAAACAAACACTGATACTCATGGAAGAGATATTCTGAGTGGTATGTAGGCTTTATCAGCTGAGCCAAAGAGTCTTTTCCGTAACTGAGCCAACAGGAACTTTGTGAAGTTCGTTTTGGCTGAAAGGTACTTGATTTACTACATTTCACATCTCTGCTAAAGACAACACCCCTGACATCTTTTACTGGGACAGCCATGTAATAACTGTTACTGCACTCTCACCCAATGTATTCGAGTCACAAGGGGTTCCCTGCAGAACACTTCTGCTGTTCCTGAGACCCCATTTGTTTTTCCAAGTGGTGCAGCTTTTTTTCACACTGTGTCAGAAAAAGATTCTGTCACCTCGTGGGCCATCTGTGAATTAAGAGACCCATGAATCAGATCAAATGTTAAATCCTTTGTGAATACTTGGTTTGCTCAGCCAGAATTGCTTCCCATTTATTCCATCTTTTGTGTACATAGCAGAAGTGTTTATTCTGGAAATTACATTTGAATCTACTGTATGCTGAGACTGTGCTCCATCTGATTGGCACTTTCACACTGGTGCCATTGTGCTTCAGGAACAAATACCTACTTCTTAGGCACCCAACTAAAATATTCTGCTTCTTGTGAAGATTTTATTATATTACTAGTATTATATGGAGTGTGAAAAAATAACGAGACAGTACATCCATTTCTGGCCTTGTGTGCAAAAAAGTAAATTCAGTGTTGCTTGGTTGAAGTCAATGGTCTAACACAGGTAGAATGGGCACAGCAAATGTGTTTTTGCGCTCCTGTGCAAACCAGCTGTAAGACAAAAATTCAGGGCAGCTGCATGCAGTCAGCTGTGATGTATTCTGGTACCTTGGCAGATGCCTTGTGAGTGGTCATTAGAGACCCAAGAACATCAGAAACACCAGGCAATAGAAACATGCCCTAGAAACAAAAAATAGGAGAGAGACAGCCTTTGATGAAACAAGCTGAGCTGAATAAGTCAGGCTCCTTGGCATTTCAGATATAGTCTGTTTCCGTTTCTGGTCAGAACATCATGTTGAGGTGGGCACGTAATTATTCACAGCTGTCTGGTTGAACTGCCTGTTCCTGTCAGGTCTGTCCTCACCCTTCCTTCCCAGCAGCCCTGTAAACAGAAAACATGCACATTTTGGCTCTAAGCAAACTAGTATAAGACTGTAAGTGGGTGAGACAGAATGTTTTAGGAACCACACTTGGCAAATGCAACACCATGTAAAAAGGAGCCAGGGCAGTTCCACAAGCAATTCATCCCAAGTGGGGACAAGACCATGAGGCATATTATGCTCTGCACTTCATATTTTCGGAGCTATACATAGGCTGTCTTACCTGCTCTGCTTTTGAGAGATTCAGCACTCTATCTCTTCTAAATATTTTCAGATGTTTAGCAGATCAAATATCCATGAAAGTACTGTAGTAATCTAAACTAGAATTCATTATTTGACCATTACTGCCCTAAGCTGAAATGATGCTACATATGGGAATAAACTCACTATATGCTGACATCTTAATCAAATATTTTCATGTGCAACAACTTAAAGACGTCAGTCAACCCAGTGAATCAGATTTTTCTAATTATGTGAACTTAAATGAAAATTTGTGGTAGGTGTGATCACAACTCAGATGCTTACTGGAGAGAAAACAATGCGAATAATCAGGACACTGTTGGGAAATGCAAATGTAATTTGGTTAGCTTTGGAAAAATGAATTTCTTACCAAAAAGGCCAAAGGGAAGAAAACCTGGCTGAATTTGATCTCTGTCTTGAATCCAACTGGCCACAGACACCTCAAAATAATTTAGACTAAACAATGACACAATGCCAACAGGAAAATTCGTCCTTTCTTGTGCAATGATACATTGCTGAAATAGCTTCTTGTTGCCACCCCAGCTGATACTATGTCATGTTCCCTCTTGCAGGATGGAGAGATGTGGTCCTCTGTGAACTGCACCATCTGTGCTTGTGTGAAGGGCAAGACTGAGTGTCGCAAGAAACAGTGCATTCCAGTCAGCAGCTGTCCTCATGTGAGTTTTTTAAGAGAACTGAGCTTTCTTCTCTTTTCTGCTCCATCATTATCTTTTCCAGTGTTTCTTGGAAGTGTGTGCATGACAGTGAGGCATGCTGTTTGGAAAGAAGGGATCCTCTGGCATGTTAATTTTGATTGGCATTCCCCAAATGTGCTACTGTTATCCTGAATATGGTTTTCCTGCCACTGTCCTTGCTCTGAAGACTCGGCTCCTCCTCTCCTTCTCCTTTAACTTTCTCTGTCCCAAGTATCTGCATTGGAACAGTTCTTTTTGACTTTTATTTAATAGAGTGGTGAGGTGACTATGTTAATATTTCAGTAGTGTGCATATTGTTAAGGTAAGCCACAGGAGGTTGTTGTACTTGCATTTCTCAGTGCATATGAAGCTTAATACTTGGTTGAAAATGTAAATTAGACAAATCAAAGAAAATTAGTTCAACCAAGCCATGCTGCTTTCTCTAAAGTCGTGGGCTGGCTATTTTTATTTGAAAGTCTGGTGTGAACCCAAAGAGTGGTGTAATTGTAACTTAATGGTGTCAAAAATTAGGTTTACTTGAAACCTCAAGCTAAAATCAGCCTTTGTTTCTTGGATTTCTGACACTGACAAATGATTTTGGTCTTACGGCTCAAGCTTTCACAAGATGGAGCTCTAAATAGCACCTCATGTAGGGGCAGATCTTTGAGCAAAACTGCAGGAGAGAGAGCCAAGTTGTTAGCATTACACCTTGTTAGTGTTTCCTTCTCCATCCTGGAAGTCAGTTGGGAAAATGTGAGTCACAGATGCCTAGATATAAAATTTTGAAATGACGAACTCTTTGTTTGTAAAATTTTGTACATGTAAATTTTTGACAGAAATGGTGGTAAAATAGAGAGCCTGCACCTTGGCACTCCCCGTTCTGGTGTGATGGTGGGCTTCAAGATCCTCAGAACGGGGAACATCCTTTTCCTGTCATTCTGGCACTCACTGCAGAGGGCAGTTCTCCTCTTAATGGGCCTCACAGGAGATGGTGCATACACATCAGGAAGTGTGAACAAATGGAGCTGTTCTTTTGGGAATGTTATATTGCTCATGGCAGTCAGGTTTGCTATCTTCATGCCATTCACAGTATAAGCAGGAAGTGAGAGCTTGGGCTTTTCAGGTCTCTTCAAATTCTTTTTTGGCCAAGAACCTCACACACACTGCATTGTTATTTATATTTTCCTTGTGCTGATGCATTTTAAATGTTTAAGGTACTTCTGAGATCAAGCAGCTAATATGACTTAATAGAGATCTTCGGTGAAGTACATCTCTTCAGCTGTATCCATATATAAATTTGAGTATTGAGATGATCAGTTGAACTGGCTTCTAAAATGAAAATAGTGGTGGGTAAAAATTCCCCACTGACAGTGCTGCAGTGTATAAGTGAGACTGGCTGACAAACTCATTCAGTGCTGCTATAGAACCTACTCCAGGGTTAATGTAAAGTCCTAAACTGCCCTTGGCCTCTGAGATGAGTCCACAAACAAGGTCTGGTTCCTTAGGGCTGGAAAGACCCGCCTTGTTACCCTGCAGCACCATTCCCCCCAGTATATAACTAGTCAGCCAGCTCCCCACCTTAAAATGCAAGCTGCAGGCAAACTCACCCTCCTCCACAGGTACACATTACATTTCTGCTCTTCCAAGCTAAATTGGAAGGACAAGTAGGAGAAAGAATGTAAACTCTAGAGTAAGATTTATTTTCCTATTCCAAGTGGGTACCAAGTAGTTTTAAAGCAAATAATGTATGCTAATTGATTTAAATCTTTTACTTTTCATCTCTGCTCCACCATCTTTGGTGAGACTTTCTGTCACAAATCTATAAACATCAATTAAACACAGCACATTATTTGAGATAGAGATACATTAGTGGTTCTGATACTGACAGTCTGAATATCGTGCATACAGTTATGCTGCTGTCTCTGCAAACTATAGATGTGTGCACTCCATTCCTTTTCTCTCTTCACAGTATTTTTGACAGTAAGCAGTCTCCACTGACTACTGAAGATTACTGTGGAATAAAATATGGTTTAGTGTCCCTTAGGTGTCAGGCAACATGAAGTTATCTCATTAAACCTGTATTATTATACAGCAAATTGAGTGTGAAAGGATTGAAGCTTCACAAAGAATTTAGAATATTATTCCTTGACTTAAATGCTTTACCATGCAGTCTTAATACTCTTTGCATGATATTGTGGGTGGGTATTTTTGGTTATGGAATCTTATTTTATTTGTCATCATAATTTTGGCCAATTATTTCTTGAAAGTATGGGTTTCAAAGCGGTAATTCTGCAGAAATTTCTAATATGCACAACCATTTGTATTGTTCAATCTATTGGTTGCAGGCTGACATTTCTTAAGACTGTTTCTGCCATTTCTTTAATTTTCTTCATAGAGCTAGACACAAATTTCTGTTTCTTTTGTTCTTTTCTTTTTGGAGCGTTTAATCCCTTATCAGTAATTACAGGAAGTGTCTTTCTTAGATTCTTTTCATCTGCTGCAGAGGCAATACATTTTTCAAATTCAGTCCCTCCTGTCACACTTATTGGTCCTCCTTGGCGTTCTAGTGCGCCTTGTGGCTTGTGGTTTCTGTTTCTTACTTTCTGACCACTGATTCCACACAGATATTCCCTCTCTAAAGTTACCTGGTGTCAGCCTGCAAGGTGCGGTACCTAGTGGCCCCCATTCAGCAAAGCTATTAAGCATGTGTCCAGTTCTGCTAAAGTTAGTAGGCCCTCCATGTGTGCTTAAACTTAAACACATGCTTAAATACTTTATAGAAAGGGAACAATCTCAACATTTGGCAAGACTGAGTTTCAGAGATCCTTTAGACTTCTTCTTACTGAATTTGCTATTTACTTGCCCTAGCTCTGCTCTACTCTGTTCCTTGCCTTGTGCCATCTCCTTCCTGATTACCCATCCTTATCAATTTTCAATTTTCCCCCTCTCCTTATGCCTTTGCATTCCTCACTAACATCTTAAGTCTGTGGTAATGATCAGTGGTCATGAACATGTCTCTTTTTGTACTGCTAGAGGAGAGCTTGGTGAATTTTACAGCACATAACCTTTTGTGTGCTCCAAGGCTGTGCAAAAGTTAATAGAATTAAATTCATGGCAGGTGAAGACATTTGCAGAGTTTGATTCTGTGGGTAAATTTTGAACCCGTGAACTTCAAGTGAGCTGAAAATTTATTCAGAACGTGTTCTCCCATCTCTAGCACACACTGCATATAATGTTATACACATCTGTTATTATTACAAACAAAAAGTTGCCGTTTTTACTCTAGTGCCAAATGAGGCACAAAAAACCAACAGCTGTTGCTATTGCACAACCAAACAACCCCCTTCCCCCCAGCAATTAGTCTTGCCTTAACAAAAGTAGAAAATAAAAACTTCAGACACAAAATTGAAAACCCCATAAAAAAGAAGAAAAATCCCAGAAAATAAATAGACTCAAATGTGGTCTGCTTATAAATATTCACAGGGAAAAATGGGATCACATCACTTAGCCCACTCCTAAGGGAACTCTCAATGCTAATGAACTCTTGCAGCATATGTTAGCAATAATGGGTTTCCTTATTCTACAAGACAAAAACAGGTTCTCGGGCCAACATGGTGGCTCAATTAACCAGCCTCAGCAGGCTGCCTTGGAGATTCCAATTTCACTTGAATTCTTGCTACTTCCAGCTCGGCTGATGATTTCAACTCTTTTATTGGAACAGGGAGGTAAGGCTGTGCAGTGCAGTGTGTGGCATTCCGCTGCATGTCTCTGTTCCTACAAACATGTGTTGCCAAGCACCCTATTTCTGTGTGGTTTTAAAGGTTCCTTCCTTTCAGGGGTTTTGTTCTAGCAGGTGCTTGGTAGGCCTCCCTGTTGCAGCCTGGCCCTCAGCTATTCTCTTTGCCCAGGGACCTGGGAGTCACAAAAACATTTAAGTGCTTCTCACTCTGCCAGTGCAACTCTGATCTAGCCCTTTTCTTAAGTCCAGATGTGTCTCCAGTATGTTCACATGCAGTTGCATATTCAAAGACAAGCTTACACTGAACTGAGCCCTGTGGATGATGTGCCCAAGTGCATTCATGACCAAGGATTCATTCACGCCAACTGTGTACATCAAGCAAGAGCAGGATGAAACATGTTCCACTCCAGTTTGCTAGCAGATACTTGGAGTTCATGTCTCCTCATGCACATTGTCAAAGCTTGGCAGCACTGTAGGCAGAAAGCAAGGCAGACAGCAGTAGGACTGCCTGTGCCCACTTCCCCACTCTTTGCATAGACCTGTCACCAATTTGTTGTCTGTTTTCACAAGTTTTCTATACTGTTCAGTGGGCAGGATAGCACAGCTCCATTTGCTTGTTCTTGCTATCCTCACCTACTTAGTGGGGAACAGGAGCAGTAGTCATACAGAGGGGACTTCCTCTGTGTTCAGCTGCTGTTGGAGCAAAGGGTCAGTGCTGGGGAGCAGCACAGCTCCATATACCTCTTCTTTCCCTGTGTGGGAATATGGGTGAACTCCAGTATCACCGTAAGTTCTGTTACAACCACCACCAGTCTTTGCTTGGAAAAACATGTTGTTCAGTCTGAAATTTTCCAGGCTCATCTGCTAGCTTTCTGATTAACTTTAGGTAATTAAAGTAAAAGCAGATAAAACATCTTTTAAGCTGATGAAGACTGAAAAGGAACATGAATGTACCATACCTCCTGCTCCTAGGCAGCCTTGTATGACACAACCAGAAATACATGAACCAACCTTCCCTTCCTTCCCTTCCTTCCCTTCCTTCCCTTCCTTCCCTTCCTTCCTTTCCTTCCTTTCCTTCCTTTCCTTCCTTCCTTTCCTTCCTTTCCTTCCTTCCTTCTCTCCCTCCCTCCCTCCTATCTGGGAGGAGTGTGGGGGTAGAGCAGGTTGCATCTGCACAGGGAATGCATAGGAAATGTCTATATTTTGGGAAGATGGGGGAAAAGGTAATGAAGTGATCTTGTTAACCAAGTGACTACTCTGTTTTAGCTATCTATGCACGAGTCCAAAATTCTCTCACACTCTCTCTAAAGAGAAAAGTGGTAACAGAGAACCCTTTTAGTATTTCATTTCTTATAAGACCACCAGGAAGCTCGCTAAATAGTTCTGTCTGTTTTTAGCACCTGATATTTGAAGTTGTAACCAGGGCACTGAGTTCAAACACAACTTGAACTATTTTCAAAGGCTTATCCTGTCTTACACATGACACAGTCATTGCTCCAAGAACTCTTTCATTAAATCAGCCTGTCTTTCTCCCAATTAGGGTAAAATCCTGAACAGAAAAGGATGCTGTCCGATTTGCACTGAAAGTAAGTTCTTTCTTCACATTCTTCAATTTTTTTTTCTGAAAAAATAAATATATAGAAGTATGCTTCCTTTTCTGTCTTCTTTTTAGAGGCAGCTAAAGGGCAGGTGATTACTTTTGGCCATGGATTTTGCTTCCTATAAATCTGTAAATTTAAAATAAAATGCCTGGGTATTTTGCTTTTATTTTATTTTTCAAAATGACACTATTTTTGTCAAATCTGACGTCCTTCATTTTGAAAGATATAGTTGGTCTGTGAAATTTGTAGGCAATAAAACAAGAAAATTAATAAAGTTGTAACTTTTAGGACTTGGGTACCTTTTACACCTGTAATTAACAGTCTAGCTACATGCATATATAATCACACCTTTGCAGATGATTTGTGAGTGTTTAAAAAAGGTGTGCAGAAATCTGAGACACAGTCTGGGGCAGCAATGGAAAGTAGAATAGACAACCGTCCTTCTTTGTTTATGATGTTTAGTTCAACCCTTACCTTCTTATCCCTTTACTCCTCACTTCAGAAATGATAATTAAATTGCAATATTATCCTCCTAGTCAGCAAAGGACTTACACAAACATTTATCTTTAAGCTTGTTCTATTTAAGTCAACAGGGAGACCTGAAGTTGGCAAGATACCACTATGTATTTCCTTCAGTATGTATTTAAGTATTTACCAAATAGGGACAGACTGCTAAAATGGGGTTTTATGATCTATAGGAAGGCTTTTGAAAGAAGAAAGTGTTCCTATTCTTTTGTCTAAAATCAAAGTTTTGCTGTTCAACTCAGTTCTGGGTTCTTTTGAATTGCACAAATCCCATATGCTAAATACCTGTTTTTTCACTCTGTGGCTCAATTATTTTGAAACATGTAACTTGGGATAAAATAAATCTAGCTTGCAAGTCTTCATTATCAAAATGAAAGTAAATGCAAGTGACAACCTCAGAAACACTTGAAATAATACTGAGCAGAGGAAGAAATGAAAGAGGATTCAAGTGACTAGCAGTTGATTTCATATTAGCTCAGTTTCAAGGGAGAAGAAATTTGCATAGACCTTTGCTCAGATATGACATACCATTAGTGTCATGAATTTATCAATCTCTATCTTGCCTCTTTTCTTATGTTTCAGTCTCATTTAACCTTTCTCATGTGTTCTTCCTGTGTTCTTCTGTAACATGAGAGGGGAGTAAAATAGTGGGGCCAGCCATTCCCTCAAAGCACAGGAGACCCTCTACTGTAAGACGTTAAAAAGAAGACAGTACAGTGACTCCTTCAGAAATCCTGCCAGAGACTGATGACTTGTGATAATTTTTTCATGGGAGAAGGAGGCAAAAAAATGAAGTTCTTCGAAGTTAAAATAACTGATCTAGGAACCAGGTTACCTAAAAACTGAAAACTTTTTGATGAAATAAGAAGGGAATAAGCATGACTACAAACATGAGAAATTAAGGCCAGATCATTGTTGCTTGGCCTCCTGCCACGCAGGTCTGTAAAGAGCCTGGCTCCATCTTCCCAGTGACCTCTTTCCAGGTACTGGCTGACTGCTATTAGGTCTCCCCAAAGGATAAATAACCCTGTTCCATTATGAGAAGGGACCGAGGGTCTTAAGGGTCCTACCTGCATCACGCTGCCTGTACTTGAGCCGAAGAGGCTCGTTGTCCTGTCTCACAGTCCCATGCTCCATCAGTGCACATGAAACAGAGGGGTCCTTTTCTTACAGAGTTGTCTCAATATGGACGCATTTAGTATTTGGAGAAGAGCTGATTCCAAATTTTTTTGATTAACAGGGCATTCCTGGCTTTTACAGATAATGTAATTAAGAAGCTTAAATACCCAGTGTCATACAGCAGTGGTGGCTACCACTAGCTGTTTTAACATTAGTATTTTAACATTTGCCATTTGCAAAGAATTAATTCCACCTTTACACCAGAAGTTCTGTGAATCTCATCACGGCTATCATTCGACAGTAATTGGAAACTTTGCTAATTCAGCCAATTTCTGATAAGATATACACACAGCGCCTTCCCTCACCCACTCACTCATGTTGATCCTGATCCTCTCTCCACATACTAACACATCAAACCTTTCTGGCGCTCCAGCAGATATTAATTTTCCGAAGTAAAAACAACATAGGGAGGTACAAGAACATACTGTACACGGGAGAGCTTTGAGTACAGTTTAAATGCAGCCAATTTCTATGAAGTGGGTCAAAACCAGTCACGTTGTGAAAGGATACACTTTAAACTGAAAAAAATTAAAATAATCAAAGGATTATTTTCAAAGCAGTTTGTTGCAAAGAGAAAAAGTACCTCATCTCCTAAAGGGCTGGACAGTCTCTTTTGTCTATTGTTGCTGAAGTTAACTATAGTTAGTTTTGGCATGTTGCTTTTTGAGCTCCATGGCTGGTGTACAGGTATCACTAATTAAACACAGTGGTCATTCCAGTGGAAAATTCAACAGTTTAGTTTATGCTGCTGTAAAAAATTGTAATGAAATATACTCTTTTGGGCTTGATTTAGAAAAATCACCACTGACGTCAGTTTCATAAATTAGTAATCCTATGTTAGACCAAGGTAATTTTCATATTAAAAATAAGAAAAAACTAAACCTGAGTTCAAATAACATTAACAGACTGCTCTCAACTTCAGACAAAGATAGGAACTTGCAGTGGAAGTTAAATCTTTGTTCTTGACAAAGAAGAATTCATAGTCCTTGCTAAAATTACAGTCCTCAGTAATTTTCCTACTAAACCATTTTCCTACTAAATCATTTTCCTACTAAAACCATGTAGATATATTTTAATCATTATTAGTAATCCTAGAACAATCTTACACAGTTCATTGTGAGATTTTTGTGGATGAAGTTTTTTCAAAGTGGACTGCATTCATTTAGGTTTACATGTATAGTACACATGATTAATCTTGCAGTAAAGGCTGCTTTTGGGACAAAAAATTTTGTTCATCACAAATCATTCCACAGTTTTTTTAACTGACAAAATTATCAACGGAGCTAAACCAAATTCAAGGGCATTTGGACCCACTTTAGGAGTAAAAGGTTGGTATTTCCACTTGGTCCTGCATTCTTTTTATGTGTTTTTATAGAATTACTGAAAAAAGCACTGACTTTCAAAGAAAAGAAAAAAAAGGAAAAGAAACAAAGTGAGGTTATGCATTGTAGGTATCTGTGAGAGCAGGAAGTGGGACTAAAGGACCACATAGGTCCCTGTTTTTTCTGTTATTTCCTTTCCATGAAGAAATACATCAACAAAAAGACTGCAATTGTTTATTCATACTGGAATATACTGCTCATGATTTACCTCCCATTTCATCTGTGATGGTCTACTGTATAAATATGTATTTGGACAAATTGGAATAGCTATTTTATTTATGAAATAGACCATAAAGACTCCTGTGAAGTTTTTGACACCACACGTTGTATTGTGTATTATGTCAAGCTGCACTATGCAGCAGTTATGAGGAAAGTCCTCTATGGCTATGCATTTTTTACAGAAAACCTAATGAAATTCTATTATGTGTGTTCTGTAGCTAGTTTTTAGAAGTTAATAATGTGTTCTGTTTGATTTAGGGCTTAATTCAGAATATGGGCTTATTGCATTCAAAGTTTCATTTTATTTTTAAAAAGCTGAGATATTTTTGAATTATATGTGCAACCAGAACACCCTTCACTGGTAAACTTGTATTTTTTCCTCCCTTTCCTTACTTAGAAAGTATCCAAACCGATTTTAGTTATAATTTAAAGTATATTTTTCTTGGCCACTCTTAACTACCTACAAGCCCAGCAGAGTGTGACCAGACATCTGGACATCTTGGACTTCAATTGACTGCTCTGATCTCCTGAAAAAACAAAACAAGCTGTTCCATGAGCACCAGAGCTAACAGAGCCTGGTTTCCTATGGATTTGTGTCCCATTTCCTTTATATCCCAACAAATAATAAACCCAGCTAAAGACAATATATCCTGTGGCTGGTCTGGAGCTACAAGTGTGCTAATTGCCCAGCCAATACACTCATGGTCTCAGCTGGTCAGGATGTGTGTGCTGACTGTCTGTCTGGCCTCCACCACGCAGTATATATATTTTGCCTTTCTAAAAAGGCTAAATACTGTCTGGGGGAATGGAGGCACTGGGTGGAAGGCAGAAAGGTACTTTTTGGCAACCACTTAGTTTAATAAGTGGTTCTTACCTGTACTCAGCATACTACTTACTAGAAATGAGTGGTCTTTCAGACTTTTATCCCTCCACATTGGCCAAACAGATTGTGGTTTTTTTTTTCTTTATGAGAGTATGTTAAAACTTAGGACATACTAATGTGTTCTCTTTCATACTGTTGCTTTTTTAGCTTCCTTTTTTGTATAGCTACATGTGTTTTCAAAAACACTGCCTTTCCTAATGAAAGTCACTATTTCATCTGGATTGGGAGCATGATTTGAAAATTCAAGGAAAACATGCCAAGAGTTCTATAGTATTCACTTTTAGCACCTAAATACTATTATTAGTTTGCAAGTAAGTTGTAGAGCCTTAGGTGGGAGCTGAGCAAACTGCATTAATCACACATGTAGTTTAATATTTTAGTCAAATGTAAAAGTGTGAAGTCCGTATTTAGTTGCTTAAAAAACAAATGTGTAAACTTCCAAGCTTCCAAAAGCTTTTATGAATGCCAGAAGGTTTGAATATTGATTTGGGAGCAGGATTTCCAAAAGAGGTTTAGTGGTGTTTGCATCCAGCTCTCAATAATGTTTAATCAAAGTTGAGTGCCTGAGGTGTTTTGAAAATCACAGCCTCCTGAGCATAGCTCTGGAGCCCTCCTTTGAAAAATCTGTGTTTTTCAAGGATACAGAGGGAATGGGTAAATTGGTGTTTGTGTGCATGTCTAGATGAGCAAAAGAAGACACCAAAGATTAAGAATGCCAGGTTCAAAACAAGGAAGTGGCAATGATTCTTCATTTCCTTTGCCCAAGGATATTGTAGATGTCCAAAACATTGTTGGACTGGAAAAATTCACAGAAAATATTTCTATCAAAGATTACTAAATTAAAAGAAACCCTATCTAGCTCAGAAAGCCCCTAATCTGAAAGTAGTGGGAGGTTAGGAGAGTCTCGGGGAAATATTGTATGGAATTGTCCTTTTCTAGCTCTACCTTAGACAGCTGATACAAGGAGTGTTGGCAATAAGCTGGGAACAATTTACAGCAGGGAAAAAAGGGAAAGATCTACACCTGTAGATCTTGTTATCATAAGCTAAATTCATACTCCAGGGTTGGGGAACATAACCTTGGTGATGCAGCAGCACCTCTTCATCTGTTATGTCCCAACAGAGAAGCAAGTCACACACAATCCTAACTAGAGATCAGTGCTTCCAATAGATTTCAAAAATTGGCAATTGCCTGGGTTGTTTCAGAAGGGGAAAAGAAAAGAAAAAAGAGGGAAAAAATAAGAAAAAAAGAAAAAGCAAACCATAAAATATGATGTGATTGAAACTCTGCCAAAAGGACATAAACAACAACCTGAAAGCTAAAAATGGCAGGAATTCTTTTTATGTTGACTGTTTTTTGCAGTCTTGTTACACCCGGTATTTAAGGTTTATTTCTAGGCCAACCAGTTTTTCTTACTGGCAGTGCCTGAGTTATCACACACACTCTTGCAGGGTGTGGGTTTATTTTTAAACCCCACAATTTTAGCAAACCTTTCAAGAATGTTTTACACAGTGATATCAGAGAATCAATTATTCAGACTGTTTTTAGGTGGATTTTCCCTCCTCCATTTCCTTGGTTATTAAAGAAAACAGTGAAATTTGGATCAGACCTTCAGCTATCCAGTCCAAAATACATTTTTAACTGCATGGCATCAAGTTGACATATGACGTGACACGATGTAACATAACATAAAACAACATTACTCTGCATAACACATTAGAAATTAAAAATAAATATTTCCTTTGGATCCCATTGGTACTATCAATTTTACTTGCACATCTCTAAATTATGTTTGTTCCTCTCATGTCTTGCCTCTTAGTCACTTGCTTAGGTGAAGAATCAGCCTCCCCCTCCCTGTAGGTTGGTTAAAAACATGTATAACCTATCCGCATTCTTGGCCTTCAGAAACACAGAGAAAAATCAGCTCTTTCCTCTGGAATCTTCACTGATGATTGGCTGATTTTTTTTTATTGGTAATTTCCTTGTTTTCATAGAAGTTGTTATTAAACTTAAGGAAAAATTGAAGCTGGAAAAGCCGAAGTACAATTTGAGCTGGTAATAACATGTAGCTTAATATTCATCATGCAGATAATTAGATGTATACATAAGGAAATCAGAAACATGTTAGTATGATTTAGTAACAGGTAAAGTCAAGTGGTAATCATACAAAAGATATAGATTATTTTTCCTATTGGTAAAAATTATGTTTGTAATTAAAAGCCATATGGTTCCTGCCAATTTATGGAGAATCAATTAATCTTATAATGAACTTTGGAAAGCAGTTATTAACATCCTGATTGATATCAGTGAGGAAAAGAAAACTCACAGAAGTGCACATTTTTAAAAGCACTCTCTTGCCTAAATGTCTTGGTTTTCAGGCTCTATGTAAAGTCTGTTGGGCCTGTTTTCTGGAGACGTTGATCAAATATGGATCATTTTGACTTCTGATGGAGCTGTCAACATGATGTCCTTGAGAAATTGAAACTTTTGGTTCCTAGTTGCCAGACACAGTAAAGAGGGGTAATAATGATGCCAAGATGAGTTACTGGCTTGGCTAAAGAAGCATACATGTGGCTAATTAGGCATAAAGTACAAATCACCCAGGTACTAGCTCTGTGATAGCTCTGCACCATGTGGTGAGGGGAGACTGAGATTAGCCTTTAGCAAGACCTTTCTCACAGTAGGGACAGCCCAACACTGCAACAGGTTGCCACAGGTGGCAATGGAGTTGCTGTTACTACTGCTCTTTATGGGCAGGTTAGATAAACGTCTGTCAGCTACAATATAGGTACAGGTGATCCTTCATTGCAGCTGGAGAAGAAAAAGGCAATGTCTCCTGGGGCCTCCTTCATCCCCATTTTCTGTGTCTCCGTGTAGGTTTCCTTGGGTGCTCTTTACAGCTAGAAAAACACCAGAAAGTTTACAGTTGCTTTAGCATAGCACTCTGCCTAGGCTGAAAAACTATTGAGAAAGGTGTATTGTGTAGTTAGAACTGTATTGCACTCCACGGGAGGAATTCCCTTCCCCTTCTCCATAACATTCATGTCTCCTTCTTTTTTGTAGATTTGAATTTGCATTTTTTAAGCTGGTTTCTCAGGCAAGCCATTATTAGTTAAACAGGCATCATCTTTCAAAGCAGCCTTAGCCCACGGGTATGCAGCTGGCAATAGCAGTGTGCATTTCTCTGCCTTGAGACTCCTTCCATGAACAGCAGCAGTGTGGTTAGAATCTATTGTTATACCAGAAGGCTGCAAGGCGAATGCGTTTGCTGCTATCTTTGGTTGTGCGGCAGTTCAATCAGTTGCTGGGTAGCTGCAGGGTAACTCAGCATCATTGACATGAATGTGGAAATGTTCTGTCTTGGGGCTGTGACTTCTCTGACCAGCGTATGGCTGCAGACATCCATAAGAAATCTCCATGCATTTGTAATGATGCAAATGATTGGTAGAGACGACATGCGCTTTGGCAGTCATTGCATCATGCTAGTCATGTACCATTGACTTTTAGTTGGGAGCGTGATATCAATAACTACTACAAGTCAGTTGTGTATAAACAACATATACAATAGCTTGTAGCACAGAATCAAGATGCTGGTTCTACAGGTATTTTGGGAAAAAAAGATGTAAACACACCTAGTTTATAAATGTACAATATTTTTGAGTGTGTATATGTAAAATATGGACAGAACCAGCTCCTGCTAAAGTGGTCTGATGGCTTATAATTTCAGGGAGTCACTGAAATTTGAAAAAAATATAATAACCTAAACTGTACATTATGTTTAAGGCACAAAGCTACAGGTTAGCCTTCCTATGCTGCCCCAGGGATGAACTGGCCTTTGGTTACTGCCCACTTTGGGAAAGACTTCTACAAAAGCAATGAAGATTTTGTTTTTCAAAGATATATTTATTCCTAGTGGGTGCCAGTCAAAATCTACCCTGTAGAGCAGATAGATTAGGTGAGAACAGCATCTCTAAGTTCTTATCAACTGCTTTTTTCAAACTTCGATTGATCCTGATATGGCACTTTTGTTTCTCACTCACCTGCAGAGCCTGGAGTTTGCACAGTATTTGGAGATCCTCACTACAACACTTTTGATGGACGGACATTTAACTTTCAGGGAACATGTCAGTACGTTTTGACAAAAGACTGCTCCTCCTCTGCCTCGCCCTTTCAGGTGCTGGTAAAAAACGATGCCCGTCGGACCCGTTCTTTCTCCTGGACAAAGTCAGTGGACCTTGTGTTGGGCAGAAGCACAGTCAGCCTCCAGCAGCACCTCACAGTGAAGTGGAATGGGACCCGAATTTCACTACCTTGTGAGACACCACAATTTCAGATCGATTTGGATGGTTATTTGCTGAAAGTGACAACCAAAGCAGGTAGGACAAGTGTATGTGTGTGTTTGTGTATGTTTGTATGTGTGTCTTCTTTCTCTCTGAAGAACTTCTCAAGTTCAGCATGAACAGTAGTCAGTAAAAAAGCATGATAGCAGTAATAAATACCATTATAACTCTTTAGAGTTTAGAGAAACCCACAGAGCTTTCAAAATTCCTGCAGCCCACAAGCAGACAGAAATCCCGGCTATGAGTTTGAAGTCTGCAGGATATTTCTAAGCTATGTTTCATTCTGTGGCTGACAATTAACTGCCTGAATAGACAAATGTGCCATAACTTTCACTTACAGTAACTTCAAAGTGGCTTATGCAGAGTATGGTGGGTTGACCCTGGCTGGACATCAACCAAACATGCCCACCAAAACCATTTTATCACTCCCCTCCTCACCTGAACGGGGAAGAGTAAATATAATGGAAGACTCGTGGTTCAAGATAAGGACTGGTAGAGATCACTCAGCAATTACCATCATGGGCAAAATAGACTCAATTTGGGGAAATTAGTTTAATTTATCGCCAATCAAATAAGGGTAGGATAATGAGAAATGAAGTAAAAAAGCCTCCACACTCCCAATCCCCTTCTTCACAAGCTTAATTTTACTCCCAATTCTCTCTACCTCCTCCTGCCCTGAGTGGCATTGGGGAGGTTGGGAATGGGATTTGCAGTCAGTCCATCACATATTGTATCTACTAGATCTTCCTCCTCAGGGGGAGGACTCCTCACACTCATTCCTTGCTCCAGCATCGGGTCCCTTCCATGGGAGACAGTTCTCTGCAAAGTTCTCTAATGTGAGTCCCTCCCATGGGCTGCATTTCTTCACAAACTTCAAAAATGCGGGTCCCTTCCACAGGGCGCAGCCCTTCAGGAACAGACTCCAGTTCAGAATGGATTCCCCACGAGGTCACAAGTCTTGCCGGCGAATGTGCTCTAGTGGGCTCCTCTCTTCATGGCTCCAGGATGGACTTCCCACAGGGTCACAGTCTCCTGAAGGCATCCATCTGCTCCAGTTGGATCTCTACTCCAGCATGGAACTCCATGGGCTGGAGTAGAGATCCAGCCCATGGAGTTATCACGGGTTTTATAACCAACCCCTGGGTTATCCAGGGGCTGCAGGTGGATCTCTACTCCAGCATGGAACTCCATGGGCTTCAGGGGGGCAGCCTTGCCTTACCATGGTCTTTACCATGGGCTGCAGGGGAATATCTGCTGCAGTACCTCCTCTCACTCCTTCTCTGCTGACTGCAGGGTTGTTTATCTTACACACTCCCACCTCTTCTGACTGCAGTTGCACAGGTCTTTTCTTCCCCTTCTTAAATATGTTATCCAGAGGTGCTACCACTGTTGCCAAGGCCAAGCCCATCTTGGAGCCAGCTGCAATTGGCTCCATTGGACATGGGGGAACTTTCTGGCAGCTTCTCACAGAAGCCACCCTTGTAGCTCTCTGCTTCCAAAGTCTTGCCATACAAACTTAATACACGGTATCATTTGATACTTACAGATAAGAACAGAGAGGAGATCAGTTCTTAAACATAAAATTCAAGTTTTTCAAAGTTGCAGCAACATATCTTGCAGCTTAAGTAAGCAATTATATAAATTCATGGTTGTAGTAGCTGGAATGAGTTTAAGTTGTAAAATTTTGGAAATATTTCACTGGGGCTACCCAGCAAAATGGAAGCCCTGGTCTTAAAAGCAAGGCCTAAGTTACTGTTCAGTGCCATCTTACTGGGCTTGCTTTGTGTCCAAGAAAGAAGTTGTCTGCAAGGAACAGAGTCTACAGCACCACAAGCAAAAGGAAATTAGAAACTTCATAGAATATGCTACCTTATTTCTAGAATCGGGGAAGAGAGATAGCATTCTCTCAGGTCTTTTGAGTCTTAGAAAGTATATTAATTGTCAAAATGCTAAACCAGAGGACTTACTTTTGTTTTGATAAACTGTTCTGAAACTATAGTATCCTTGCGTAGATGAATACTGAGGGGAAGTTTAAAACTTTCTCATTAGCATGTGTTAGCTACTACTATAGTCCTGAGAGATTTCACTTACACAGTGAAGTACTGTTTCAGTGAGAATACTATTTACTGTTAATTCAATTAAATGCCATGTGAAAGCAGTGAAACCATCACTCTTATGGAGTGATACAGTCACAGGCATGACGCATAGTCATACTCATTATCTAGCATAATTTTTTTTCAAGGGGGACACTAGCACCCACTGTTGAGGTGAGAATTTAGACACCTGTTCATACAGCCTCTGGAAATGTGAGTCCGCATAATGTGGATCCCAGCTCTGGACTCATTCCTCAAAGTGGCAGTGCAGATTTTTGTGTCTGTCTGTGAAATGCACACAAGTTGACCATTGTTTGCAGCTTCTAATTAGAAGCATCTTGAGGGTTTTTCTTTGCAGCCAGCTGAACACCATGAATTCAGGCGACGTGGATTTCATTAGCCAACCACAGGCCAAGGAAAGGTTTTCAGCTGAAGATAAATGGCAGCTAATCCTGCTGCTATTCCATTTGTCTCTGGTGTGAGCCTAATAAATGACTACACACATCCTTGTCCATGTGTTGGCAGAGGAAGTGCAAACATGGCATATGACAACATACCAAACAGTGTGTAATCACTGCAAATTATAGCCTAAATAATTCCTCCTCTTAACGGAGCAGGATCAGGTTTCTCGCTGAATACAGCATGATGAGCCAAGTCCTCCTTTCCTCAGCACATAAGGCCTGGAAGGTACCAGAATGGCCTGGCTCCATTTTGCTGGGAGAGGACAAGCAGCAGAGAGACTGTAGAGAGGAAGAATGTGCTGAGTAGAACTGGTTTAAAGGCAAACATTTTGTTCAACAGGAAGTTCTGAGTACCAGGGGGAAAAAATTTCTCCAAAATTTCTGTTTCAGAAGGAAACATGGATTTTTAAGAAATATATGTTTTCCCAGTGTACAGTGAAAAAAGAGGAAGGGAGGAAGTAATGAAAAATAAGCAGAACTGCTGCACTAGAAGTAAAATCTAAAGTAAAATTGAGCTGTGAAATGCAGGGTCTGGTGCTTACAGCTCAGCCAGCATTCCCATGGATTTTGGTTTTCCTTTTGCAGAGCTGGGAGTTGAGCCTTGAATAAAATAGGGAACCCCAAAGCTTCAGGAAGTCTTGTGGTCCCTGGCTACAGGGCAATGTGCATGGCAGGACAGTCCTGGAGTTTCATACCCCGATCATTCAGGCTTTCAGGCAGCCCACCAGGCAAGCTGGCAGGAAACCAGCTTGGAGCCTTGCCTGTGCTGTGTTGGAAGTTCGTTGAATACGATATGTCTCCCTGAAGCATTTCAGTTCTGATGAATTGGCATTTTCCAGTGAAAACCTGTTTTGTTGCTAAATTCCTTACCAGCTGCAGCCCTGGATGCCATGCAGCAGAAGTCCTTGCACTCTGCACTGGCAGCTGTGGGTGTGCTTGGGATGTGTTGAGTCCTTATCCAAAATTTTTGTGTTAGACAGAAGAGTAGAGTTTCACAGGGCTGGTGATACTTACCTATTCATCTGTTGCATGAGCATTTTGTTGTTGTTTTCTCTGTGCTATCTGTTGTACAAAGCCACTTTGCTGCACTTTTTCTGTAGTACTTTGGCATTAAATCTTTACGAAAGAGTCATTGGCAGGTTCTTGAGGATTCCTTTAAATCTCTAGGATGCCAGGAAAATCATGCAGAACAATTGATGAGAGCTCCCATCATGAGGGACTCAGTGTGTGATGTACATAAATCCAGAAGGATTTTTTTAAAATGGAGTAGAGTACACAATGTGCCAAGTTAAGAAATCAAGTAACAAGTTGGTTAACTCATCCTTCAAAGAGAGAGGATAATTGGAAAAAATGAAAAAGTAACTCAGAGAATATTCCTTTTCTGCACATCCCCAGATGGGACAGATGTTACATCCTTTGGCTTCACATCTCTTGGATTCTGATTATTGTCCAAGTGAATGGGAAACTCATGCGTTTTGGACGGGGGGAAGAAAGGGAGGGTATAGGCACCAAGAAATTCTTCCGAACAGTTTCTGTCTGCCAGGGAGACCATTTCAAACACTGCTCTGTAGCATAATCCCATCTGTCACAGCTCTTGTTGGTTTACAGAAACTAACTAGATTTTCTGCTTGTGAACAAACAAAAGGCACACACTGCACAGTGTGATCAGGCTCCAACAAAATTATCATGCATGTAGGAGTAAATACCCTTCCTTGTTACTCCAAAAAGGAGTAAGCCCTGTTATGGACAGAAACCTTAAGGCTGTTCATCAAAGCCAGAAACTACCCTTCCAACTGAGCAATTACAGGAGAATAAAGTATAATTAAGCCATACCAGCTAGAGGAAAATATGTCCATGGAGTAGTTACACAGTGAGTCTCTTGAAGGAAATCCAGTAATCAAAGCAGGAATCTCTAGATTTAAAAATGTGCATTTTTATATGCTGACAAGAAAAGCCATAATTTTATGTTATTCTTCTGCATACCTGCATGCTTTTTTCAGGTCTACAAAAGCAAAATGTAACAAGTAAATTAACTCAGGTGAAGAGGACATAAATATTCAAGAAAATTTTCAAGTTAACCTTTCATAGTCAATGTATTTTCACTGAAGGTCAGTAAGTTTTGTCTTGAGGAAAAAAATAGTTCTAAAAGGAAAATTAAGATAAAATCCTTAGCTAGTCTTTTCAGACTTTGTTTAAAGTAGGGAGCTTCTGAGGGAGATTTTCTGGGGAAAGAACTTGAACACAGCCTTAAAAACTATAGTTATTTTCTGAAAATAACTGTCTGAGAATTTGGATCTTGATGCTTTAAACTTTGAGAAAGTTTATGTGATTCTCAAGTCTGAAGAAATCTTAGTTTATAAGTTAATGGCAAGCATTTTCTAAATGTCAGCACGACAGTATTAATCTTGTGTCTGCAAATCAAGCTGTGTTTTGTTTTGTTCAGTGTTGTCAGAAGCAAAGACAGCTGGATTTTGAATTTGTCCAGCACTGATAATGTATGAAGCAGCTTAAAAGGCAGCTTTCCCCCTTGCCACTGTGCTGGCCTCCTTAACAGTTGTAGTCTTGCACAATTTCTCAGTTGGCTGGGTGTGAAGTGCCTTTGGAGGAGGAGACAGTGGCCCCATCCATGCTGGGTTTATGAGGTAATTTGAAATTGATTTCAGGCATAGTTAGCTCAGGATATATTTGTGCTATCATTGCTAACCTATGGTGGTAAGAAAACAGTGTAATTGACTGTAGTGACAGATGATGCAGAATTACCTTCACAGCCTTGACAAGTAAATAATTCCCAAAACTCTTGGTGACATGGTGTAACCTACACAAGCACTGGGGCAAGATGTTAAGATGGCAATACAGCCCTTCTATAGCCATAATTGCTGCTTGAACCTCACCCTGTTCCTTT
The DNA here is from genome assembly GCA_013397815.1 of Aleadryas rufinucha. NCBI lineage: Eukaryota > Metazoa > Chordata > Aves > Passeriformes > Aleadryas > Aleadryas rufinucha. Next base: position 47,039 of record VZTH01002974.1, read on the forward strand.
GCAGCACGGGTAGGAATTGTTATAGGAGATGTGTGCACAATGGGATGTGTTGCTGAAGGAAGGGTTCCAGCTTTGAACTGAGTCACTGGTATGTTAATTACTTGCATGAGTATAGGGCAGGATTTGGATCACACAGTGACAAGCACTGATTTACAAGAGTAAAGGGTGGTGCTAAGCCAGCCCACATAGCAAATGAAGAAAGCTGGAGAGAAGCCCTGGTTCTGCACCACAGAGTGATGCTCTTTGGTATTCTTGGCTAAGCAGGGAGACCAGGGTAAAATCGGGATTATTCTGTTTAAAAGCAGAATCCTGTGTTTATCCTTCACTAATTGCTGCTCACAGGTATTTTATGAGAATAAATTAACATCAGCAAAATGATTTGTGATCTTCAGAAGCAGTTACTGCAGATGTGACATAGAACCATTCATGAGACATTGGAAATAATTACAAGAAAGGCCATTTTTGGGTAGAAGTTAAGCAGCAATGTTTCTTGGTGTTGTTTTTATCCCAAATGATATCAAAACTGTTTTCCCTTATGAGCTGCCTATTCACTCCTCAAAGAATGGAATTCATTTAATTTACAGTGATTCAGGTAAAAATTAGAAGGTTAGTCTCCACCTGATCTCTGATCCCTCTAGAGTATTGCTGGGAACAGAAGGACATTCAGAAAGTAGTTTATTCCCTCTGCTTTAGACAATCCTCTTGTGATCCAGAGCTGCCTATTTTACTCTATCAAAGGGCCTAGACAGCTGACTTAAGCTAGACACCAGCTTTTAGATGGGTACAGACAGATAAAATTGATTTCACTCACCAAAAGTAACTTTGATTTTGATGTTCTGGAAGTGCCAAAACTTCCTGTAAAGCAAATCGTAGCAGAGGACTTACATCCCAGCCACTAGATGAAGGTTAGATGTTTACCATCATTTCTCAGTGTTGCTAACTTACGCAGACTACTTCAGAAGTTTGGTAATTAATGCCTTTTGAATGAACAGTTTGAATCCAATTCAGAATGCTTTCTTGTAGCAGTTTTGCCCATCTGGTATATATTTAATCCTTATAACTCTTTTTACTCCCACAAAATAAGGTACTTGTATTGGAACAGTTGTATTCACCCCAATGAGCCATCACTGACAGCTTTGTAGGCAAGAATAGGATGTTTCCCATAAGGTCACTGCTGGAGCCTCATGGGACATGGACATCTTTGTATGACCATGACCTGTGCAATGGGTGACAATGGCTGAAATTCTGGGCCCCTTGCAAAGTCAGCTAGAAATTTACCATAGCAAATTCAATTTGCAGAATTTTGCAAGAGCTCTCCTTTGATGTTGAGAGTATTCCTGTCTTGGCTCCATATTTTTTAGGATGACCCCATTCATTAGCAAGAAGGAACAAAAATAAGAGATAGGCATGAATGTATTATAATTGACTGTAATTTAAGAAACACTGCACTTGCCAGAGGCACTTACTGGGAGCTATGGGAGCTATATAGAAATCTAACAGCATTATCAGAAAAATGCCAATGGCTTTGTTCAGGTTCCCATGAACGCTGTTTCAAACGTAAGGTGCAGTTTGTTATCCTCAATTTCTTCTTCTCTCCCTTTTTTTTTTTTTCTTTTGGTGTGCATTTTTGTCTTATCTTTTTATTAGGTTTGGAAATATCATGGGATGGAGACAGTTTTGTGGAAGTCATGGCTGCACCTCATCTGAAAGGCAAACTCTGTGGTCTGTGTGGCAATTACAATGGGCACAAGCGAGACGACCTGATTGGGGGGGATGGGAATTTTAAGTTTGATGTGGATGACTTTGCTGAATCCTGGCGTGTGGAGTCCAATGAGTTCTGCAGCCGCCCACAGAGAAAACCTGTACCCGAGCTCTGTCATGGGACAGTCAGGGTGAAACTCCGAGCTCACCGGGAATGCCAGAAACTCAAAGCGTGGGAGTTCCAGAGCTGTCATTCAACAGTGGATTATACCACATTTTACCGGTAAGTGTGGCTTACTGTGGAGGGAGATACTAAGTTATTGTGTGAGGGGAAAAACCATGAAGTAGGCCCAGTTTCAGTAGCATTTGAACATGTGTTGAGATTTTTTGCTAAGAATTAATATATAGGCTTATAGTTTTCTGAGTGCAGAATCAGAAGAAGATGGTCCTGAGCTAATAGACCTGAGCAGCCAACAGTGACAAAGGCAGGCAGGCTTGTGATAATCTAGAGAAAAAATACTTTTGGAGACTGAGGAAAGAGGGGGGAAGAGACTTCAAAACATTTTCATAAACTCCCTCTGATTTCAAAGTCAGTTGTAAAGTTGAGGCTGACTTTAATTGCTGTTGCTTGTGGTCCAGAGAACTGTGTCTTCCCAGAAACCATTTGAAAATTACTTTATTAAAGCAGGGATATTAAATATGACTCGTGCCTCTTGGATGGTATGGTTAATGGGTTGAGAGTTTGAAAGGGAAAAGTTAACAAAAAATTACATGTATGGCCCGTCCTGCCCTGGGAGAAAAGAAAGGCAGATGAGGATCTGGAATCCCTGTCTTTGTGAATTATTTAAGATTTTTTATCTTTAAAATGCTTAAAATCTAAACCACAGAGACATATTTTCTGTTCTTTAATTGACATGAGTTTATTTACCCCTCACTCTAAATATAATTGCCTTTTCTTTTGATTGCCTGACATAAAAGGTAAGAGCAAGCCGAGTCACTGTTATATGGTTGTGGATGGAGCTGCCTGATCTCTGTGCTCCCAGCTTTCCCCATTTGGGCACACCCACTGAACTCTTTGATTTATTAGGAAAAGCTTTCTAGAATGACTCGATTTCCCTTATGCATTGCCTTTCCTCTTTTTTATAATGAGACAGAAAGACTTTTATCTATTCCAGCAGAGTACATCTGGTACTGGGAAATGCTAGAAGAAGACATACAGCTTGGCTTGTAGTCTGTGTGCCTCTGCACTTATTTTGCTATGGTGTATCCCTGTGCTAGGAGCCTGGTAAAGAGTAAAGATTATATTGTGTGCAGGTTATAATACTTCATCTTTTTCAATGGCTGAAGGCACAGCAGAGAGCACTAGAGAAGCTAACACACATACAGGGTCTGTTGAATGCATTTCAGCAACATTCCCATCTCACTTCCATCGTCCTTTAAAGGTAAGTGATGACAATGCAAATGGACAACAGGCACAGAGATATTTGTTTCATTTTGCAGTGGATTTTTTGTTCCTTTTTTAAAGTAGCTCATGATTAATTTAGTGCAAAACACTTCCTGACACTACAGCAGAAAGTGATTTATATTTTGGCTACAACAGTCAAAAAAATTCTACATCCTTGCGCTCAAGAATTACCATAGAGCTTTTATGATGTCTAATATTTGTCCTGGAAAGACAATGAAATCAAGCAAGTATTTAATTTGATTGTGTCCTTTTGTAGAAAAGTGTATTTTTCCCTAAGGAAATGTTATGTTGAAATGACCATCATATTCTGTCAGAAGTAGCTGTTCATTTGTTTCCATTTAGATGTAGCTAGCTGTTAGAATACTCAGCTTCCAACACAGGAATAAAGATAAACTATAATTTGTAACTAAATAATGGTATGTAATAGAATGCTGCTTCTCGTTAGAAACTGATAAAGTTGTAGCAAGGAATTTAGTCAATGACCATGGCCATTTTTCATACCAGGAAGTTTCTGCAAGGAGGTAATGATTATGGGACACGCATTCAAGAAAGTTTTGGAAACTGTTCTAAAATAAATCTTTGCAGATATAAATATATGTGTCTGTATAAATATGAATATTTGAGGGATTTGCATTTTTCATTAATTTCTTTTCAAAGAACTTATTACTGGTGATGTCCTTGTGCAGGAGATTTACATTTCCATTAAAAGAAATTAAAATTAACACAGCTTTTGACTGAGGGGTTTTTTTGGAAAGGCATATTTAGTCAATGTTCTCTAATTTCACGGTAAGTTTAACTAAAATTTTTTAAATTCTGGTTTTTTAATGCTGAACAGGCTCCTAGTAGTAAGAAGAGTGAGGAGACAGAATGATAGGGTCAGATTCTTTTATTTTCTCCTATTGTCCTCATTGAATTGAATAGCTTCTCAGTTTTTACCCTCCAATGTTACATATTATGGAATTTTTCCTTTCAAAATATTACATTTTCAAGAGTTAGCCTTTCTTGGTCATTCTTGCCTGTATTACTGACATTGCTTCATTTTCATTCTGCTGCTCGGGTAGTCACCTGCTGTTAATAAAAATTCTCAGAAATAAACTCAGCAGGAGCATTAGGAATTAGGGTGTGTTTTCTCCAAATACCAAAAAAGGCAGCAAACAATGCATTGCAAACATTTGTCTGACACTGAGTTATTGAGGAGATTTCTGTGAAGGTATCTCAAATTAATTTTTAAGTCTCATTCTTTTTACAGCTGTAGTTTCTCCTTTTGTTAGCCATCCAAAAAACATACAGCATGATTGTCATGATTGTTAAGTGAAAAGGATATAGTTAATGTTTTACAGAGTAGAGACTAGCTGCATGTTAACTCCTGAGCTTGACCTTGAGACAAATGTGACACCTCAGGTTTTGCATCTTGCCCTTAACCCTTTTTTTTGATGTCGTGACTTTGGTGACTTGTGTTTCCCTGCAAAGCCTATGGCAGAAGAAAGCACAGTATAAGTGTGTGAGAAAGGATTTTGAGATAGTCCTGACTGCAAACTAGCAAACTTAGCATCTAATTTTATACCACTTTCTTAGTTCTTTGTTTTGTAACTAGACACGTTTTATGGTTTTCTAATTGTGGTTTGCTTTATTTAGGTTTGGGCTGGTATTTTTTTGTCTTTAATGCGTTGCTAGTTGTTCAGTACTCATGAGTAATACTCTTAGGGTTGAACTTCTTGGAGGCAAGTTCATTAAGCAGGGAAATAATTTTGAATTTCCAGGATATTTTGGTAAATCTGTGTGAAGAAGAGATTAGCAGTTAGTGTCATCACCATTGCCACTTGTTTGTTTTGGTATTTCAAATATGGGTAAGCATCCTAGAGTGGTCCTTGAAAAAAAAAGTAAAAGGAAAAGTTACCAAGGTTACTCAGTAGCAAGTTTGAGACAAGATGTTTAAACTGTATATGCAATAAAGCTGTCACTCAGGCTCTTGAAATTGCTCTTGAGTATAAGCAGAACTAAAAATAGGTGGTACTATCCCAAAATCTTGTGCTGCTGTTACCAGAAAAAGCTCTATTACATTATCAGGAAATAATTTAAGCTCATGGATAAGGATTTGGGGGTCTTGGGGAACTTCAGGAAGAAGAAGAGGACTTTCTGTGCTCACCAAACCTAGGCTGCAGGAGACACTGTAGAGGAAGACACAGGACTCATACTCCTAGAACACCTGCCTTCATTAGCATCCATGGCTTTCTAGTAGGTTGCTGGGGTCTTTTTTTTTAAACAATTACATCAACAGAGTTGGACTGTGACATCAACATGATATCACTGTATCACCCATCTCTAATACATCTACACAGCAGCTGAGTTCATAAATGACTAATTCAACAGTGCTGGAGTCTCTCACTACCGCCATAACTTTGGAAAAAAATTCAGTATCCTGGTTTTGCCATGCAGTAGATTTTTCTGTTTCACATTGGAAAATTTGTGTCCCTAACTCTTAAGATAACTCTTTTTATGATTATTACTCTTCCTATTATTAATATATATTTTTGTTGTTGTTGTTATTATTATATTTTTAACAGGCAATAGCACACTGAATAATTAATTACTCTTTTTCTCTTTTGTAATTGTCCTCGGATGTGTTTTTCTCTTAAACACTTGAACTTAATCATCAATATTTTAGAGCAAGCAATAATTAACATAGTAATAGTATCATTTGTTTGAATCTGTTAATCACATGCATTCAAGAATTGTAAATCTACTTTATTGCAATTCTTGACTTAAATGTCCCTTGTGATGTGGTGACATTACTCCATCTATAGTTCTCAGTTAATCAGTTTTTATTTCAGTTAACCTATTAACTTTATGCAGTTAACTGCTGCAGTCTTGCAGTTTTTCTAAAAATTTCCACTTAACTAGAGAAAATATGACTGCTTGCAGTTAAAGCATAAATTGCAATGTTGTGTAGCCCATCAGGTCTCTGTTATTGAGATTGGCAGTGATGCTGTAAATGGCTGCAGAGAGCATGTGAGCCACTGCATTGCGAAGATAATTATAAACTCTATTAGAAAGATGGGGACCAAGGGTTTGTGGCTTTGAAGCAGAAGGTTTGAAGGTTTTTTCCCTGTTAACAATGATGCCCTACAGCAGTAAAATTTGTATGGGTATGCCCCTATGTTCATTCAGCAGGATGGTACAAAAGAAATGTGGGCTGAAGAATGACTTCAGAAAATCTTGTTTCAAGTGTTTAAGGGTTGGATGGAACTGAGGTCTCTGGAGCCCTCAGTTTACTGCCAAGGTGCATATTGCAGAATTCTCCCCATAGGGTTTTCAGGTGCTGGCTATGAATTAGGGCGCAGCAGTTGCTCCAGCTGAAGCCAGGGTGCTCCAGGGCTCCTCTATGGTGTAAGTGCAGGGCAGCTGTAGCTCTTAATGCTCTCCAGGGTGACTCCTGTCCTGGCTCCTGCTCGTGAACCAGCCTCCACATGTGTCTTTGCACCCATCCCAGGGCAGAGCTGGCCTGTGTCCTCCTTTGAGACAAAGCCAGTAGTGTTGGCTCAAGAAAAGGACTGATGACATGAAACTGTGACTGGTCCCCTTGGAGACGTGGCACAGAGCGGGGGTTGGCTCTTGCTTCCACTGGCCTTGTGCTGAGGAATGGATGTTTCTGTGCCTGTCAGACCACCTGCCCAAAGGTGGCCCTGAGTCTGGGTACTAACAGCAGTGTAACCACAACAGAGAGGAGCTCAGGATGAAACAATTTACTCAACTTCTTGGGCAAATTGTCATTGACCAGCTGTACGACCCAGGGAACTTCTGGTTAGAAAGGAATTTAAAAATATTTGAAACAATTATTGTTTCTTTTTTTTATTTTTAAGCAAATTTGTACCAGCATACGAGTTTTCTATGAATCACGGAATCACTAAATGGGTAAGGTTGGAGGGGACAACAGTGAGGTTATCTGTTCCAACCTCCCTGCTCAAGCAGGATCATCCTAGAGCACATTGCACAGGATTGCGTCCAGATGGTTCTTGAATATTTCCAGTGAGGAAGACTCTATAATCTCTCTGGGCAATCTGTTCCAGGTGTTCCAGGTGCTCAGTCACCTGCACAGTAAAGAAGTTCTTCCTCATGTTCAGGTGGAACTTCCTGTGCATCCATTTCTGTCCATTGCCTCTTTTCCTATTGATTGGCACCACTGAGAAGAGCCTGGAAACATCCTCTTGGCACCCCACCTTTAGATATTTATACACATAATGAGGTCGCCTTTCAGTTGTCTCTTCTCAAGGCTGAACAGGCCCAACTCTCTGTACAGGTTTGAAAGCAAAGCAGTGCGAGACTCCAAATCAGAAATACAATTTAATAGGGAAAAGGTAAAATAAATGCAATAGTACAAAAAGCGAACCACTGACAAAGTCAGAATACAACCTGGCGCCCTGTCAGTCAGGGTGCTGGTAGCAGTTCAGAGGAAGTGGNCATAAGAAAGATGCTGCAGTTCCCCAATCCTTGTTGCCCTCCCCTGGACCTGCTGCAGGAGCTCCATGTCTCCCTTGTACCCAGGTGCCCAGAACTGGACACAGCACTCCAGATGTGGCCTCACCAGGGCTTAGTAGAGGGGCAGGATCACCTCCCTTGACCCGCTGGCAACGCTCTTCCTAATGTCCCTAGGATACCATTGGCCTTCTGGGCCACAAGGGCATGCCGCCAGGTCCTTATCTGCAGAGCTGCTTCCCAGCAGTTTGGCCCCCAGCCTGTGCTGGTGCATGGGGTTATTCCTCCCCAGGTGCAGGACCCTGCATTTGCCTTTGTTGAAATTCAGACTCTTCCTCTCTACCCATCTCTCCAACCTGTTGAGGTCCTTTTGAAGGGCTGCACAGCACTGGCAGTAGATGCATAGGCACTGGGAGAGCCAGTGTGTTCCCAACCCTTGCAAGAGCTCTGGTGTTTGGGAACCAGTTCTCCATGCATATCTGTCTGGACTGCCTACTGCCTTTCCTTTATGCCCCTATATGAATTGACGTTATCCCCCAAACCACTAAATGTCAACCTGTGCATTTTGTGTAAGTAAGGCTGTGATGAACTGAATGAAATACAGGTAAAGAGGCACCATGATTTAGACTGCTGGTGGCTGACAAAGCTAACGAGAGAAAATGGACTTTGTGGTGTCTGATGCATTTTGGGATTTCTAGCAGCAAGCATCCAACTATCCTGCCTATATGCTAATGATAAGGGGTACTGCAAAACTACTGCATATATGTAAGTCTATTGATTGCCACTGTTTTAAGCTCCCTCCTTGAAGTATTTTTCATCTGATATAGCCAAGAGTGAGTGCAAACTGCCAGAAAAATACTGTTTAGATTTAAAGATTAGAAGTTTGGATTTGGACAAATGGGTTGAGTGGTCAGAAAAGATAAATCTAAAGCCAAGCTGAGCTCAATTATCTGCAGATCATGATTCCTCTTCCTCCTTCCCCACACCCCTGACCCTGGTGGGGTGTTTTTCATGTAACCAAGTCCCATCCACTTGTGTCTGTTTAGAAAAGTACCTCAGGAATTTAGGGCTGGAAAACATTCTTCTCTTTGTATCAGTGGTTATTACAGCTGTAAAACATCGAAGCAGTGCCAGAGGATTCACAGATGTCTCCTTTCCTGTTGAGGTATTGGGATTCGGTGAGGGGAGGGATTAAGGTGGAGAGGGCTCCAAAATCTGACAAAACAGTGGTGTTGGATAGACACCATTCACTTGGGACTGTCCATAGCTTGCTTCCAGCCAAGGAGTGCATGCTTCCCCAAAGACCCACTTTGAACTTCCCTATATGGAAAGTAATTTTTTTTTTTTTTTTTTTTTAACAAGGAAAGATCTGTCATAGGAAAACCAGATGAAGCAGCATACTACTGTGTGATTAAAACCCTGGAAGTTTCCTTTCCTTCAAAGGATGGCATGTCTGGAATGTGTTTGTTTTGCTTACCTAATTAAATGATCACAAACCTACCTGTCCTTTTACACTGAATGAGATGTTATTTCCTACTGGTTGTAGGTGCATTATGAGGCTTCATTTCTCACTCTTCCGGGAAAGAACTTAATTTGTCCTTATCATGAATGGAGGTATATAGAGACTTACGATGAAAACCCGCTTCTGCCTAGTAAAACTTCATTTCTTTCTGGTTTATTACATGGCTCAATGAAATTCAAGTCAGGTGTTTCATAACCGGTTGCTGTCTTCCTCATTGTCCATTGTCTGACAGATGTGAGACTCTGCATGTGAAACTGTAAGGTCAGTTTGACTGAGACAAAAAGGATCCTGAAGGATGGTAGGCACTGTGGAGTACGGACGAGGGAGGAGACATCTACCAGAAAAGCAGGATACCCCTAATGCCCTTATAATTTGTCAATATGGACTGCATTCTCAGAAGCTGTTGTTCCCGGATTACTTTTAATAGAGGTTTGGTAGGTTGGTTTTGTTTGTTTTTCTACAGTGCCTTGAAGTCATGAAGTAAAATTCTCATTCATTGAAGTCAGTGCAAATTTTGCTGTTATTTGGGTGACAGGTTTTCATCATTGTGACTTTTTGTGTCCCAGGCAGCTGTATTACAGTAATCTTTGCATCAGTTAGTAATCCTTGTTTTGTTTTCCCACCATTTGCTGTACCACAGATAATTTCAGGAAGCTTCAGCTAGTTGTTTCATCAGTATTCTTTACTGGAGTAGACAAAAGAAAACACATTCAAATCTGGACACCCATATCCTGTTTGCTTGTCTTTTTTCGTAGGGGAAAATGAAAGGGTGACTTTCCAGAGCAGAAGGCCTAATTTGTCTGGCCACAGGCAACTGAGAGATCCTTTCTGTGTTTCACTGACTGGAATTCACTTGTGATTCTTTTTTCTTGTCTGTAAGGAGCTTGTAGAAAAAACCTACAGTGATAGGTCTGCTGTCCCTCACATTTTTCAAAGCTTGTCTGATAGGCTTTAAAACATGCCCTAGGCATAATTTCTTTAATATAGACTTCACCATCAAAAATATCCTAATTAAAGCTACAATATTCAAATGCCACTACTTCACAGTGAGCATGAACATGCGGTAGTACTGCCATGGTGATATACAAGCCCATCCCTGTTGCATACACTAATAAATAGTTTTTGAAAGAGCCCTTTCCCATTCTGGAAAGCACCACTGATGTTTCGGTATTATAATAAAATGCATGATTTTTAAAGAGAGGAGAGAAAGTGTGGAGAGGAACTGGTAGAAAAGCAGAGTGGTATTCTCCCTTGTGGAAATATTTAAAAAGATGCCACCTGCAATTTGGTGGCAAATTTTTTCTTTGGCAACTTAATCTGTTGCCAAAGAAAAAATACCTGCTACCCTGAAGTATTCTTTTTAGCTGCAAAAATAAATCCCATTTTTGGAGGGATGCTATTTGGAAAAGTTGTAAGCATCATCAGAGGAAACCACCATATGTCTCTGTCAGGTACCACAGATTTTTAACTACAACTGCTACAAAATCCATGACCTCTGTTCAATCTCATTTTAATTAACCTCTACGACAGGCTCTCAGCAGGGCTTTCTTTGCAGATTTGTTTTAATTTAATTTTAGCTTTTTATGTTTTAAGCTTTATTGCAGTATTGACTTTAAATAAAATCCAGAGATGCTTAGCTGATGGCAATATGTCTATTTCCGTAAATAAATAATTCAAGAAACCAGTCCCTCAGCTCTCATATTCTGCCTTAGGCAGGGGTCAGTAAGTGTTGCAAGGAAGAGGAAACCCACCCATACAGCAGCTGGCCAACTGTGCCATGTCATATATGGGGGAGAAATCCTCTCAGGCCCCTGAGATGATCAGTTTACGTCTCATAACATGAAATTTTAATTACCTTTCCTTTAGCATGCATAACTGTAAAGCTACTATATTTCAGTTCCTATTTTAAGCCACCTGCAGTATATCCTACCTAATTAGACACACAATGAAGATGAGCAAGGGTGTTTGTAAGCAGGCAAATGAGATGAATTTGTGGGAAATGTTTTAAAAATAAGCTTAACCTAACCCTCCTGTTATTTTTATGAGTTCATTTATGCTTCTAGCAGGATAACCAGACAGAGGAGGACGTGAGCTGTGACCAGCACAAAAAACGTTTCTGTAGAAAGTTTGCCTTAGGAACTTACCAAGCTTTTTCTCCCTGTATGTTGGAGAACTGACTTGCTGCACGTGAGGGGTCCATTCTAGAGACATTATGTGAGTTAGATTTAACTGAAGGCTTTCTTGCGGGTGTTTTTAATAGTTGGAGATTTTTCCTTCAGTTTTGCTGTCTTTTTTTCTCAATCTTGCAGGGCATCCAAAAAATCTGGGATATTCCCAGGCTTTGAGATCTCTGTGGACCTCTGCATTATGTCAGCTTTTAAGTAGCTGTCTGTGGTATAAAGCAGCAATCTGGGATATAGGCAAATCTTCTTCTTTCCTGTCTGTCCCCATAAGGGCTCACTGTACTGAGAGGTGTGTGAAGGTCCCATACTCCACACTTGCTCTCTCAAGTGTACAAACTGCTAGTGTGTAAAGCAATTGACTTTTAATTATTCAAGCCTTGTTTTTCTATTGTTCTTCACAGCACATGAAGGAATCAGCACTTTGCAGGACTAGCGATTTACACAGTCCCTCAAACAAAAGCAGCACAATCCATTTTGGGAGCATCTCTTGTTGCTATCCAACCTGCAGAATGTTCGCACCCTGGGCATCGAAGCTCTGAGAGCAAGAGCAGATCGAGCACCAGGCACCAGCAGTGAGATGAGAGGCAGCTGCAGCCCTTGATTAACTGTGAGCACACAGGTCCTACATATGTGGCAGGGCAAGTGCTGGTGAGGGCTTGGGGGCATGACAACAAAAGGTCATGACCCACCCCATGACAAGTTTAACACCTGAGGATTATTGTATCCTTGGGCATTGCAGCACCAAAGCAAAGAGCAGACTCTGGGCGCAGACAAGAATGGTGGCACAGGTGCTTGTGCTTATCCAGTAGTATGTATTTATTCACCTTAAACATTTACTATCGCAATCCCTAATCTTGGGTAAGGTACGGGTATGTGTGTCAGGTTCACCCACTCTTTAAACTGTTGAGGTGCTCATTGGGAACACATGTGTAGAGGTGCTCCCATAATTAACTCTGTGTCTGGTGGATTCTTCAGAGCAGACACAGACTTATGGAGATTGCCAATGTCATCCTGGAGCAGGAGTAGAACTAAAATGCCACTGGATCCAAAGTACACTATAAAGAGTAACTTTCTCACCCAAAGGGAGCAGTAGGGTTATATTTTCACCCCAAATGGAGGGATCTGCATATGTGAGAGCAGGTGCCAGGATTTCAACCCTTCATCATGACATGCAGAGGATGAGAGCATTTAAGTCTCTGACTCCTCCACTTAAGCCAGTTGAAATTAAAATTGTCGGTGAATGTGCTGGGAATACTGAAGGGAGCTGGAGCCATATGTTTTCTTGCATTCTTGGGTACTCCTACAGCTAACATTATGTTTACATTATACTCCTGAAACATAAAAGCTAAAATAAATCTAGCATGTGAAAATTAATAACAAGTCATTTCTCTTATGATAAGTCCAGAGGAAGCTGTTGTAAGTGTTAAGGTATTCACACAGCTGATTTTTGTACATCAGCTCTCAAATGAGGTATGTAGTTTACAGAGAGTGAGTGCTTAAGGTTATGTAGTCTATGAATACATAAAGTTAGAGCTTGTTGAGGATGGTGGATACCATGGCAGCAAAGAAAAAGATTACAAAGTTCATTTTCTAAGTGCTCCTTCTTAGCACTTTACATTTTCAAATCACAGTGTAAACATTTAATTCTCACTGTACCCTGGTTTAAAGTTGTTGACACGAAGAAAGACTTCTTTACTGTGCAGGAAGCAAAGAGCAGAGTTGAGATTAAAATGTGAAAATGCCTGGTTTCTGGCCTCAAACTCAAGTCCTTCTGATGGGATTTAAAAGGTTTCACATGCACAAAAAGTGTATTGTCTTATTCTTGTGAAAGCACAGATTCTCAAACTTTCAGAAAAAAGCATTGCTAGTTTTTTTAAGAAGGCATTAAATCTTGTCTGCTCCTTTAAGGCCCAGTAGAGATGACAACCTTATTAATATTCCATGCAGCAATGTGTCTTTGGAAAGTAAGAACCTTAAAATAAGTCAAAACCTAGTAATGAATTGAGGCATGGGCTATAAAACACTTACTTTTGGAGCAGGAGGAGACAATATGCAAGAAAACCCCCACTGAACTCTGTGTTCAGATATCAAAAATTTGTCTGAGGTTTGAAAGCCCATTTTTGTTGTTCTGCTCATCAGTCTGTCTTCACGGTTTTTCTCTGCTGTATTAATTTTTCATCCTATTGTTCATGAAAAAAATTTCCATACTCCCTGGAGTATGGCAAGGTGATGACATAGATTATAGATGTCCTTGGTGTTCTCAAAGGATGATGTAAACTTTCAATAATTTTAAGATTTGCTGTGGTTATAGAAAACATTTTCAAAGTCTTATGGACTGGTTGGCATGAGGAATACCCTTCTTGGCCTTGTGTCTGAAGGCAAAGATGATTTGCTCACAATATAGAGAAAGATATTGTTCTGTAATCAGAGAAGAACTAAACAGATCCCACAAAAAAGTGCCTGTTTTACCTGCCATTGAGCTTGTTAACATGATCTCAGGTTCTATATGTTAGTTAGCCTGTTTTGTCAGCATCTGAAAAATGTAGTTCCCACTATTTACATCACAATTCCTCACTTTACAGAAGGCCCAAACCTTCACTGCAACCATTACCAGTGAAGATCTGACTTCAAAATACCCACTAGCCCAAACCTGAAATACACTACACAGGCATTTCAGCCCATTTGTAAGGGATATTTGCTTCATATTCCAGCTCTCCTCTAACTTATCTGCTCTGATTTCCAGATAGTTTGTCTCTCTGGTTAGTTTGATCTCTATACAGTCATTTCAAACTGGTGTCTGCCCATACCCTGCAGATGAAGAATGCAATTAACAGGCATCTGTGAACTGAGTATTCTGCACAGCTGGGCGAGATCACACCAAACATGGTGGCAGAGAGACACCAAAGGAACAAATTTCTCTGGCAGGGTGTTCTCTCATGAGCCTGTGCTTTCTCCCAAGATGTCTAGACTGCTGCCTGACTTGATATAATCTATTCCATAGCCATAGCCTGTATTACATGGTAGGCAGTGATATCCCTGGCCAGCATTCCCATCTGGTTTTTGAGGCAAGGAATTCACACTGCATGGTTCTTTTTATCAGCTGCATGCAAACTGTGCACTGTAGCCCCAAGAATTTTCTTCACCTGCCTCATTTCTTTCTCTTTGTCTCTCATGCTGTTCGTATTTCTCTACAAATGATAAAGTACTTGTCCAGGAGCACTTTATGGTTATGGAATACCATGGGCATTTTTGTCAACATTCTCCATTTATGGAACTTAAAATTTTATATGGGCAGAGGATATTTAACTGTGGCACTGGAAGTAATAACATAAAAAGATGCTATTTATTTTCTTTGCTGACCTTGCAGCAGATGCAGGCTCTGTTTTAAGTCATGACAGGGTTTAAAATGTGAATGCTCAGAGAATTGTTGGTGAAATATGTTTTAGTTCCATAACTGTGATGGGCCTGATTGACAGTGGCCTGTGCAGAATGTTTAAAAGCTTTTCCATATGACTAGGAAGTCAAGAGTTGACAAATTTCCTCAGTGTTTATAATTAAAACCCAGAAGAAGATATTAAACGTTTACTGCTTTCTATGTTGTGGTCAATATTAAGATTTATTGACTTGAGGACTAATATTGACTGGGGGGAAACTAGGCCTGATGTTTCTCTTAAGACCTACTAAATCTGGATGGTGACTGAAAACAGAAATTTAGACATCCAATAGCAACCTATTGCAGGGATAAGAACTTCTTTTTCTTTTGGAAAAAGTCCAAAGTTTTTTCTAATGTTTTTTCACAATGCTTTAGGAAAATTAGTATTGCAGTAATGCATTTAAGAGCCTTTTATTTGTGGAAATGCCCCTTTGACATACAATTGTTGGAGTTATGTGGAGTGCATGAAAATGCTGGATTGGCAGCCTTAGGGAGAGAGTTTTGTGTGTTGAGATGGTAGAGTGTTGAGTGGGTACAATATGAACAACAGCAGCAGAAGTTTCTTGCGGTGTCCTACTGTTATGTTTCCAGCTCAGGGTGTGACAGCACAGCTTGCTGAAGTCCCCAGAATCTTCCCTGTATCTATCCAGTGCTTGACTGTCTCTGAATTACTGCAAACAAATGACTTTTGTGACATGAACTGCTCCTTCCTGAGAAGCATGAAAATGCACCTGAACTCATTCCAGGTCACCACTACTTACACTTTTGTGTTAAAGGTTTTATCATTTGAAAACATCAGATGCATGAGAGTTTGAGCCAGGAAAGTCAGAGATCAGAGACTGATCTCATAAACCAGCATATTACGTGACTATCACTCCTACATACACAACATATGTATTTTTGTCTGCTCCTAACTGTTGCCTGAATTATATGCATTGCTAAAAGAGCTGAACACAGAAATTAATCTCTTGCATATGCTGACTTGTGGCTGGCAGCATCCTTCATTTTCAGGCTTAAGGTACTAATAAAATTCTTAAGTCTGCTTTCCATTCACATGTGAGAAAGTTTTCCAGATTGACATGAACCAAGTCTTTGATTCATTTTTTGTTGGTGGTGAGAGTGGACCCTCATGTCTCAGGGTTCTAGACAGGATGATATTTCATGATGTAGCCCAATGACCCACTCAAGAGTTAGATTCAGCAAAGTAGTTTATCCAGCAGTTTTTGACACCTCCCTTCCTGGGCAGCTTGGAGCCCATCAGATTACATATTCAGACTGAATTTAGGCTTCTTGGTGGCTCAGCAAAAGGATTTGTTATGAGCTGAGTGGGGAGTGACCAAGAGAGGATTACTGTGCTTATGTGCAATAGGAACAGAAGCAATTTTTGTAATATTGAGTATCAGCTGTGGGAAAACCAGCTTTATCTTAACACTAGTGGTATTTCTGAAAGCTGGCAGAGACACAGGGATTGGTTTTCAAGGCTTGTATTGGTTTTGTCCTCCTCTCGTGTAGTGTCCACTGTCTGCTTTGAATGGAAAAGTGATGCCTTGCTTATCCTAGGAAAATGCATTATATTTGTAGAAAACAGTTATAACTTCTTACAGAGTTTACCAGAAGCCAGTTGTCTCAATGTTAAAAATTTTTAGTGTTCCTTTATATATCTTGTAAATATGAATGCTGTCTTTCTGTGCAGTAAGCCAAATGAAAGTAAGAAAGAATTTTTTTTTTTTTTTTTTTTTTGGTTGACCCTGTGTTTTCCCCTGTCACAGTACAGGTGTGACAGTGATGGAGGAATACATATACAGGTCTGTGGGGCTGCTGGAAAAAAGATCCCTCCCAGGGCTGCTCACAAAGTGAATCATTATCCTGACTGTAACAATAAATACCATGACAGAGAACGTGCAAGGATTTATCCAAAGGTCACATTCACCCAGAAGGTTTCTCTGCTGAAAGAAGCTCGCAGCTGTGTTAAGATTAAAGAGTGTCAGAGAACCATAATGTGTGTGATTTTTTCACTCTGAGTAAAATATGAGCTGTTTGTCTAACAGCCCCAGGTGAGGGATGCTAGTGTCAGACTGCCTTGGGGCTGTCATATTTATTTCCAGTGGGTTTTTAGTGTTCAGGAATAATCTCCTCTTTGATACATTTATCTGACACATTCTAAACTCCTGCGATGCCCAGGAGGAGAGCTTTGTCCTGCTATTCTGACTACTTTAATAGTCACTCAGAAAAGGGAAGCATAATGGGGACAACTCAGACAAATGACTGAGGTCTAAGTTATGTCCCAGAAACAGAAGTAGTCCAAACTAATCACTCCCCTTCTTACTTGAATATGCTGGTGGGCCAGTCTGTGATGTGATAAACATTTTATCTGCAGCAACAGGCAGCTGCTTGGGTGACTCATTGCTGGTGGGCTTTGGTGAAAAACTTTTTGTGAGTTTTTATGCATGCATGGAGGATGCAGTCATGTAGTTCAGTATGTGGCAACACCTCTATGGTTAATCTTGTTAACTTGCTTCTTCTTTCATTGATAATATTTTAAAGTCAGGAGTAGTGTAATGAATTTAATACTGATTTAGAAGCAAGAGTTTTGCCCTTAGCGGAATAGGGTGCACTATAGCCCATGGTTGCCTGATGTCTCTCTTTGGTCTATCCCTAGCAGATTGCATAGTTTTTCTCCTCCCCTACCAACAGTGAGCTTGGCTTTCTGAGATCAGGCAGAACACCTCGAGCTTTCAGGACCATTCTCAGTAGTGGCAGTCCCCAGCAGGTGCTGTGGAAAAACACTGTTTTGGCAGAGAGGAACATGGAGTGTTGCTGCACTGAATGTTCCTTGGGAAGTAATTGTGGTTATTGTTGCATCTGTGGACAGTAAACAAATTAATCTTCTGAAATGTTGCAGAAAATACCAGAGAAAAACCATGAGAAAGTTTTATGTAATTTTAATAGTGCTTTGTAATCTCCTACCCCACAAGTAATTTAATTTTTCATCAGAGGACTCAGCATTGGAGGTGCACATGTGGTGGACATGAGGGAGAGAAGATCTGCTGGTCTCTCCTCCTGAGTTTCCATTGTGAGTTGATTTTTCTGAAAACACTTAAGTGGCATTATTTTCCTCTGTATTTTATAGAAGCTTCAAGTGATCACCTCATGAGAAGTGGACCCTACTAAGGACTGCACAGCAGGTTATAGGCAAATATTTTACAGCCCAGCAAGAACTCTTCAGCAGCCAGTTAGCAGGTTTTGTATTTACAACAAGTGGGATTAGAAGTGGCCTTGACTGACAGCTCTCTCAGCAGTGTAGCTATGCTCGTTGTTTGGATCATCTCTGAGCCTGCTTTCTGACTCCGAGTCCACATGGTTCTTATGTTGGCTTGATCTAGGGAGTCACATAAATGATTGTGGATTGTTATAAGAGAGGGGTTTCCATCTCTGATAGCTTTTAAATATGGAAAGTTGCCATGAAACACAGCATGAGGAAAGAGGAAAATACCTGGGGCTGAACTGGTGTAATGTTTCTGTTTTACTTCCGAATAACCTAAGACTATATCCAAATTGCACAAGATAAAATAGCTTAAATTAGTTGTCTTAGCTTGAGCAGGGCTCCTGGAAGACCTTAGTCAAAGCAGTCCACATAGCTTTTGTCAGAAAACCCAGAGCTTTTTGTTGTTTGAGGGGTTTTTTTCCACTTGTTTAATACAAAGGTGATTCAATCCTAGTGGAGAGCAGTCACTGTAATGCAATATTTTTCTGTGTTATTGTGATATTAAATAGAAAACCTTTAAGCACTATGGTGATGCTCTCAGCTCTAGCCTAGTTAGACACAGAAGACTAGAATCCTATTGTAAGAAAGTAATACCTTTTCTTCAGGTGGCCTTGGTCTTTCATTTTGAGTCTCCAAAGCTTTTTAGTAAGCATAATTTTTTTTTTAGACCTTCAAGAGGTGGCTGGTGTTTTGGAGGTGAGTGCGTGGGAGGCATGAGGCTTGGTCCCAGCTCTGTCCTGTGACACATATGAACCAGCTCAGGGATACATCAGTCGAAGTCTCAGTATTTGAGTGTGCAAGATAAAGCCTCCAAAATCAGAGAGAATTGGTTGTCAGGTGCTATTGTAGAGTCTGTCCATCTCCACTGACCTTTTGGTGCAGGTGGGTTATCAGCTGTGCAGAACATGGGCTGCCATTTAAACCACTACCGTGCCCATCAGTGCAGAGTTTTGCAGATGCACACATTGCACCAAAGGCTGAAAATGTGTGCCTGAACCACGCAGGCAAAAAGTATTTCAACATTTATTTTTATTCTCTTTTATAAACCCACTTCTTCTCTGTCTCTGGTACTCCAGCTTTATTGATGCATGCTTGCAAAAGAAAAAACATAATAAAATCTCTCTTTAGAAAAACATTTTGAAGCAGCGACCTTCTTCTGAACTTTATGTCATGGTTTCCATTTGCCGTTATGCTTGTCGCAGTTTGAAATTTCCTGGTGTCTTTTCCATTGGCTCAACACTGCAATTTTCACTTTGTCGTCGTTGCCCAGTTAGTGGGCAGAGACCAGGAATGTGCTTCTGGAGTGGCTTGCTCTGCTGGGTTTAGGTCTCCAATGAACCAAGCCAACAGCTTTGCTAATGTCAGTGTTCTCTGCTGAGCTTATGTGAGTGTTTCTGGAGAGTGTGTTTCATGGAAGACAAGTTGGAGAAGCAGACTATGGAGATTAGATTTGCCGCCTTTTTGAGTTTGATGACTGGAGCAGTGAGGTTAGCACCAGATTTCAGAGTCGTGAGCTGGGGGTAGGAGGGGAGTCCAGTGCTGAGGGCAGTAGCTGGCAGCTTGATCTTGCTTGTGCTCACAAGTGAGAGGTATTTGCCACTTAGCTGATCTCTGGTGTCTGCATTTCCTGACTTGCATGCTGTGTGATTCCTATGATGGTTGGAAACAGCAATAAAAGTGGATTTAGAATGAAAAGGTTCCATGCTGCCATGTGGTCTTTTAGAGTGCCATGGGTTTTCCTATGTAGGTTTCTGGGAAAAGGGCTACTCCGGGGGCCAGAGGTGTTTACTTCATGTTGTAGGAATTTGCACTCCAACCAGAATATGAAGCTGTTGGAAGTTCCCTGGAGATAAGACCATGAGTGTGACTGACAGTGCCAAGGGGATGTCCAAATGGAGAAATTGACTTTGACTGTTGCTGTGTAAATAGATATTTTTACAAGGACTGTCCCTTTGCAGGACAGAATACGGAGAGAGCTAGGACTGCGTGTTGCCAGTTTCACCAGCTCCAGGGGGTACTCTCAGTACAAGCCTGTGTCAGGGCAATTTCTGGAGGTCTCTTCCATCTTACGTCAGCTGTGGGTCAGACCTTAATGGTACGTTTTTCATCTCTCTCATTGCAGGTGAAATGATTTGCTTGAGGCCACCCCAGAAAATCACATATCTATTCAGGATTAATAAGGAAGTGTGTTTTAAGCCTACCCTAGACTGCTGTGCAACTGTGTGCAGTAGAAGCCTGTGACTTCTGCTGCATAAAACAGTAGAGGTATTTTGGTTGGTAATACAATAATATTAACAATAATTATAAATAATTATAACAGGGAAGAAGTGTTGCTCTTAGCCAAATTCTTCTGTTTAGCCTTTAACCTGACATTTCCCTTTTTGTCTCATGAATGGAAAAACATCTCTGGGTCACTTTATTGCACAGAAAACAGGAAAAAGAAAATAGGTGCTGGTATTGTCATCATGGTTGATGAAGTCAGTTTACAGATTTTTCACAAAGTTGCTGGAAAACTGGTGCTGTTTTATTTCGGATTGTAATATGGGATAGCACTTGCTGCTTCTGTTGTCAAGAGAAACTCCATGTTTTGAATGTCACCCCTCATGACCTCCTTTTTGACCTGGATAGCTCAGGCCCGATTAATCTAAAATGATGCTGCCAAGACCCTGGGCCGGGGGAGTGTGTGTCTGTAAAATCTGGTAAATAATAGACAAGTAATATGATAACAGTGATGAGGCATGGGCACCTTCCGCCTCTGTGCATATTCCCCATTGCTTTCGGAAGTCAGATGCAGCAGACTCTGTGCTGTGCTTCCCCCTGCAGAGGGCTGGGATTTGGAAAGCCAATTAGCACATGTCTGCATTACTTCAGGCAGTATCAGAGGAAGTCCTAGGAATCATGTGTACCCCAGAAACATGATTTACATATCACTCTGTGGTCACAGAGTATGATCTGTGCATTTTTTTCATCCTCATGAATGTACTGGAAGTAGAAATAAAAAATGAGAGAGAGGCTCTCCTCCACTCAGATGGTCTGTGCAAAGACTCAGTAGCAATGAAACACCTTGCAAGGCAGAGCAATGGGCAAGTCAGGAGGTGGGGTCAGGGTGGGCTGTGCCATTCCCCTGTTGCTGAAGACATGATTTGTGAGTATGTGGGACAAATAACTTCCCGAATTGTCACCATTCCTCTGCCTCCCTGTAACTGGGTCCCAGAGGGGAAAGTACAGGTTCCTTGGTTGGGTCTGCCCACTGCCTTGAACTTGGAAAGAACAAACTTAAGACTTGGCATAATTTCTTTCTTGCATCCCACAGATGTGACATCTGACTGTCAATGCAAATAATTTAGCAACTGCCTCTGGTTTGAATTGAGCCTGGGGCTAAAAGCTGTTTGCATTCAGGAAGCAGTACTCAAGTTGCATTAAATGAGATGGTGACTTCCCTCTGTTATTGGACATTTATAAAAATAATTAATGGTATCCTTAGAAGAAGCTATGTAAAAATGCTGGAGTCTTTCTCCATCTGTACAGCTGAATCATTGTTAATACTGTGAAAATACATTGCTTCCCTTAATTTCTTGTTAAATAGGAGATTTTAATGCTAGGACTCTTACCTTGCCTGTGTTTTATAAGTACAAAATTTAGGATTTTTCACAAGTTAAAAAGTACACAAGGTGCACAAGGTTAACAGGAAGCAGATGGGGGAAAATGGTGTTTCAAGCTACTCTGACTTTAAAAATATTTACTGTAGTAGCACATGGATGAAGATTTGAGGCTCCAGATTGCCCACTTACATGTGTATAAAACAAAATATGGAAACGGAACATGGAACAATGAAACGCTTCTGAGGCTTTACCTGCTGATCTCAAGGATTCAGGGCTGCTTGCTATCATTGCAGCTTCTGACTGGCGTAAAACACATCAAGTGGTACAATGGCTATTACCCTCATGGAGTTCATGGTGCAAAACCGCAACCCATTTGTGTGTGACCAATTCCCTCCCTGCCTCGCAATTTGCAGTCTTTGGAGCATGTCAGCAATGTATTTCAAACTTCCTCAGCTTTTGGATTCTATTTGAACGTGAAGAGATTCTATTTGAATGTAAAGAAAAGAGGAGGAGCAGGGAGGGGATGGGAGGACTTCTTTATCTGGCATCACTATGAAAGCTGTTGAGTCAAGGCCTGCGGTTAATTAACTATGAGACCACCACGGCTCCCTGGTGAGCGTCCCAAACCGACTGGCTGCCTAGCTGGAAGATGCTTCGACCCTGGCTCCTTGGTGCTGCTTGGCCAAGCTGCTCCACAACTGGGCAGCGAGGAGATGACTCCAGTCGCACAGTCATCAGCTCCAGTGTCCCCAGAGCAGAGGTTCAACCTTGCTGTCTTTCACAACTCTTCTTGTTCCTCTTGCTACCATATTTCTAA
This sequence comes from Aleadryas rufinucha, assembly GCA_013397815.1. Lineage (NCBI taxonomy): Eukaryota > Metazoa > Chordata > Aves > Passeriformes > Aleadryas > Aleadryas rufinucha. Next base: position 69,500 of record VZTH01002974.1, read on the forward strand.
AACAACAGGGGTTCAAAGCAGAATTGAAAAAAGATGTGGTTTTCATGTGATTTCTGAACATGGATACTAGCTCTGTGAAGGACCAGATGTAGAAGGGTTAGGGAGAACAGACTCATAAATCGTTGCTGCTGAGACTGTGATTGCATATGATACTATTCCACTGCTGAAAACAAATATAATGTATTGCTGCAGAGCCAGGATTGGGGTTAGGAAAGTGGGGTAGAGATTCTTGCCTTGGACTCTCTGTGAATCTTCTCTCTTTCTAGTGAAACTGGACTGATTAATGGTTGTGTCTGGAAACTAGAAGTGGCCCAACATGGATCCAGAGGCAAATGTTCTTAAAACTGAGTGTTCCATTGTGCATATGTGCAGATATGCATATGGGGGATGGAGAATGAGTTTAGTTTGTTACTAAGTTGGAACAGATGTTGGATCTGGCATTGGAGATTTCAGTTCTTCTCCTTGTCTTGTGGAGACAATGCAGTGCTATCATTTCCACTGGTGACTTGGAGCTGGTGTGCAGCTTAGGTCTCAGCTTTGTTACCCTCTGAGCTCTGAGGTTTGTTTGAACTGAAAAGCAAAATACAATTCAAATGTTATGATCTCGAAAAACCAAAATGGACATAGATCTTGGGAAGTAACATTGATACTTCTATGGAGAGGAGCCTTTCAAAGTCCCTTGCTCCTTACTACTGTTCTTTGAAATGGGTCAGACTGTGTGGGCAGTTTAATGTCATATATCAAAAAGTGGATGAACTGCTTATCCTATGTGTGATAGAACTGAAAATGAAGGATCTTTTAAGACTTAATCATTCTATTCACCATTTTGAAATATGGCTAAGGAAAATCCTGTGTGAATCAAATGGACAAAACCAGCATACAAGAGAAAAACTAATGAACGTACATACTGAAAGGGCACATTTTATTCTCCCCAAGAAATTCATGCCATTTTATGGTTTATTTGAAATGAAGTAGTCAGTCCTGGCAGGATATTGAGCTACTTGGCACATATGTTTGGTTGCATCCATGGAGAAAAGAAACAGCTCTTTCTGGAGAAAAGTCAGTTTGTGAGCATGAGGGAACTTTTTAAGAGCTTGTCATCTAGGATGAGATGTCAAAAGCAGGTGGTGCTAGCCAACCATACCTGGCATTACAGACAAACAGAATTTTACCCTGGGCTTCAACAGGCATGGAGTTATACCAACACCAAGTGTTTCTGGAAAATGTCAGCCATGAAAGAGCCTTCTTTTCTCAAGCCAGGCTGTGTCCCCCTGTAACCAGCTTTTCAAGAGAAGGGAGAAGTTGGTCTGAGGTTAACCACCGCATGCCCAGCTGGGCCAACTCAGAGATGGTGAATGTAGAAATGCTTAGAATATAATCCTTAGCCAAAGCTGCTGTTATTTGCCTAATATCCAAACACACCTAACAATTCTTAGAAATACAATTACTCATGTCCAAGTCTTAGCTAATATTATTATTTAACTGTAACATCAAAAAGCCTTACTCGTAGGTTAAGATCCTAGGGTGCTACTGTCAAGCACATATTACAATCTCATTGCTGCCCTCGAAAAGTCTAAGTTTTAAAGATGTATGTTTGTCTAGCTGTCAGGACAGCCTGTCCTGGCATTGTTCTGCCAGTACTGAACTTCATTTGATAAAGAACGAGCCTGCTTCACTGCAACAACTTCCCTAAGTGCTTCCTCCACTAACGTTTCAATGGGATTGAAAAGTGGGTGTATTGAGAAGCAGAAAGAGGGACTCATAATAGGGTGTCTGTAATATTTCCTATCTTCATGGGATATAGGTCATGTTCTCCAGCTTTTCTTCTTGTTCTTAAGAAACATAGTCAGATCTCACTAACTCAGCAGAGTCAGGTTAGAATGCTGCTTACATAGAGTACCCTGTGGGGTTGAAAGCACACACAGCGAGAAGTTTGTTTTAGGACTTACTAGATGGCATGCTGCCTTGGATGGCAGTGCTGTAATATAATCATCAAGATGCCTTATAAAAACAGATCTGAAGGAGTACAAAGGAAAGCTATTTGCAATGCACAGCAATACATTTTATTGAGCATACACAACCAAGAAAGGTATTCTTCTCTACTTCTGAGCACATCTGTAGACACCCCTACAAGTATACACCCGAGGAAGTTCTCTTTTCCTAATGAGAAATAAAGACCAAAGACTAACCACATGTAAGCTTAAAAATTAATGTGACAGTTTGCATAAAAAGTACGGGAGGGGAGGGAGTGTTAATACTATGTTTTTCTGAGTTTCTTTTCTAAACATTTAATTCTGACCACCTCAAGTCTTCCTCTACTTTAAATTAACTACACCCTTTTCGTCACTTCCCATCATGAAAATTGTATGTTTCTGTGAGATGATAAACAGGTGTTACTTTTCATTCTGGCAGAAGTGGCATTTAGTGCAGGATGAAATAATCCTACCATTAAATAAGAAGCTCACAGTGGTGTTGTGAAGCTTAATTTGTTTGGGAAATGCTTTGCAGTATTCAGATAAAAGGCACTCTGGATATTCAAAGTATTATTACTGCACAGCTGGTGGTCTACATGCTGCAGATGTTTCTTCCATGCTGTTGCATGGTTACTTAAGTGGCTTCTTGGTGCAGATGTTCATGAGTGAGCATGCACAACGTCCTCTGCCAATGTTTTTTGCCACAAATTTTATTGCTGCTTGACTTTTGATCTTGAAAAGAATATTCTTCCACTGGTGAGGTGCTACGTGTGTGTATGACTACATCCCTCTTGGTTCAGCCCCCACTGCAAACAACAGCATCTGCAGATATTTACTGTGGGCCTTTCTCTTTAGCCTCCATTTCCTTCTGTGGCTTTTGCTCGTTCCCACAGAGTTTGACTCTGGGGATTCTGACTCTTCTGTTAATACTCTATCACCATCACTCTCTTCATGCAGATGTGATGATTCCCTTTGTACTCTTTGCCCAGATGGGATCAAGAACTTCATTGCATCTTGATTCTTTCTTTCCTTGGCTGCTGCCATTGTTACATAAATGGATCTCTAAGAATTTCTGGGCTTGCCATTCACAATCTCTCTGAAAAGATCTGAAGATAAGATGAACTTCTAATTTCTTCATGTTCTGTGCTAGTCTTTCTTACAAGTGGAGACAGTTAAGGTATGACTTCAGCTGACATCCACATGGAATGTGCTGAACATGTGCAAATTTCCACGACTATATGATTTCCTCAACCTATTTGGTGAGAGAACTAATGCTAAAATTTACCTTTTTCTTGCTTTGCTGTATTTCCAGCAAGTGGAAGGATATCCAGTCCAGTACAAGGGCAACTGAGTAAATAAGATTTTTGTCTAACCTGAAGTGCAGTGCACAGCCTATTGCATTACTGACCTAAGAGTAAAAAAGGACCAAACTCGTACACACACATTGCACACAGAAAGAGGAAAGTACAACAGAATGATACCTGTTCTGGTTAATATAGACTTTATTTACAAGATTCACATGGAAGACAGAGAGGATTTGGTACAACATACTGGACTGTTTGTTTTTTTCTGATAAGTATTAAAGAACTGAGCTCTCTGGACAGCGTATTAAAGAGCCACAATTTTGAGGCTTAGAGGAAGGAGTCTTGACCTTTGTGAGAAGGCAGATGATTAAAGCTGACTGCATTTAGACAAATAACTTCAGAAAGAGATATCCTTCTACTTTTTGTAGCATTTTAGGCAGAATTCAGCATAAATCATACCAAAAGGCTCAGTCTTTACCTGTAAAAATTAGCTCTGAAAGAAAGAGCTTGAAAAGGCTAGACCCTGGCTACATTGTGGGGTGAATTGCACCTTAAAGACTTTCTCCTTTTCCCTGATCTTTAAACGTGTAACAATTTGTCAGTCCTCATGAAATCTTCTAAATTATATCCATGGAGACCATGGCTACCTTTAATACACAGAACTGATAGAGCTTAGGCAGATATATACCTTCTGACCCTACTGAAGTGTCTCATCCTTTCTCTGGGTTCATCTTGGTAGGCGTAACTTTCATTCTGCCTCTCTAGTGTCTCTGAACTATAAAAATTGCTACACACAGGTGTAATAGGATTTACTCCACCTAACTTCCCCACCATTGCTGCTCCAAGAGGATAGACTTATGGTATTGCTACTTGTCCAGATTCCCATATTTTTTCATCCTTGACTGCTGGCACTGCAGTTGTTCCTATTCTTTTGGTGCACCTATTTCTAATATTGATGTGCCCAGTATCACTGGAAGGGTGGAGGAACTAGAGAGGGAAGGGGGAAAAGAGGAAGGGAAGGAAGAAAGAGCTTCTAATGTTCTCTCATTACTCAGTTCATCTCCCCTGTTTCATGACCAGTACCTCCTCCCCTCTTCTGATACATTCCTTTGCTTGTTCTGGTTAGGAATTCCAGTTGAAATCGAGTCATCATATGGGTAACATTTAAATTCACGTAATCTTGTTCATTATGATGTGATCATTTGTGACTTAGTATTGCTTGATAACAAAAGATTCTTTTGCATATGATAAAAATTACATTAAATCACTGCCCCCAGAATGGAGGCTGAAAATCAATGAGGAGGGGCTTTTACTCCCTCCACTTTGGCTTGAGTTTGAAATGTTTCATACAGTAGCTCTGCTAGGAGTAAGCTGGGTTTCCTTACTAATGTAATAAAACGCAGACCATCCTAAGGGGATGAGGGAGTTGCATTCCAAAACTTGCACTGCAAGCGACCAAAGTTTAATGGAAAACGTTGAAAAGATTCTGTTAAAAAACAATTTTCCTCCTATATATCATACACTCTATTTTATGCTTTCCCCACTCCCTCCTTTTTTTCCTTGCTGGCACAAAAACAGTATCTTTGTTTTGACAGAGCTAATCCGCTCATGCTTTCATATGGGCCCTCAGGCTCCCCACCTGTGGAAAGATCCATGGGAGCAGGAAAACTGAGTGAGTTCCACATGCTCACCTCAAAGGGAAGAAATCAGTGGCCTCACAGAAGTATGGACTTTAAACATTGTGGTTCCCAAGGACCCATGGAGAACATGAACACAATCTCCTGCACAATCTGCACAATTTCCAGCAACAGCTTTTCCTTCTTTATTGCCTTCTGGGATTTCTCTCTCCATCTATCAGCTGGGCTTCTTCAGGAGACGTGCTGTATGGGCAGCTTTGCTGCAGTTGCATTGCCTCCCTTTTCCCAAAGTCTGAAAGGCACACTCGGGGCTGACAATTTCCGCCCACAAACTGCTGGTGAGAAAGGATATAGTAGCTTGCAGCCACTGCCAAGTTTGACAGCAAGCTTCATAACAAACTGGTACAGCTCCGAAATCTCTCCACTGCTTCTGTAGGGAGGCCAGGGAAGATTTTATAGAGTGAAAAGTGATGGAGAGTGAATGAATTGCCTTGTGGCTCCATCAGGCAACATGTTCAAGGTGGCCAGCATCGAGCACTGATCTGTTCCATAGTCTGTGCCCAGCCAACAAAAAGAGGCAAAACCATATTTAGATGTTTAGTACTTTGTATACAAGACTAAGCCCAGAATTTATCTTAGCGTCTTTGCCATTGGACATGACCCACAGATGAACAGGAAAAACAGCCATGGTTATTCTGTGATAGGGAGTGTTTGCTCACATGGCTGTAATTTCTCATTAAAGTCTGCTGATTTACATCTGAGCTGCCTTTGTATCTAGCCAAGTAAATGACCATGCCCAAAACAACTCTCTGGAAGGTAAGTTTTGAGACCAAATCTTGGCCCTGTCTGCTCATATCATCTCATCCCACTTCACCCAGAATTAGGTCATTCTGGCTTTATAACATCTATGTGAGTTTCTGTGATTCCCAGGACAGGCTGATATGTCTTGGAGTCACTGTGTCTAGTACCGGAAATTTTAATTCATAGCATTTAAATTCAGAAAGCTTGAATTTAATGTTCAGTGGTGTCCTGAAAGAGTCTGGATCCTTCAAAGCCTTGAAGTACAGAATTGAAAAAAAAAAAAAAAGGCTGATGACAGTTCTGACTCTTGGCTCCTGTGTTGTCAGCAGGAAAATCCCTGAATCCCTTTCATCCACTGTTTTCATGCTCTGTATGGTGTTTTGCACTTGAGACCTTGCATTCAGGAAGGTTAAAGAACTGTGGCAGTGTGCAAAGCATACCTTATCCAAAGCTCTCTGCATGTGAAGTAGTAGGCTACGTCAAACTGACTGGAGAGCAGAAACCAGGTCTCTGCCTCCTGGCTGAATCGCTATCACTCTGCTCACCCTCTGCCTCTGGTCTATTGAATCCTGAATGGGACACGGCAGCACTGCTGCTGTTTTAAGACAGCCATCCTTGATGGGCCTCAGTGTTGCGGTGCCAGTCAGGCTTTATGCCTGCCAATGTCCACGTGGTCTTGAGAACATGCAGAGCAAAAGCAGAGGTGCCTGAGGAAATGTAAAGGTAGGAACTGAATATTCATCATGAAAAGGTCAGCCTTGCTGGAGTCAGGGTAGCCCTGTCAGGACTGCAGTTTTGCATTCATGTGTTTGAATCCTGTCTCAGTCATGCTTTATGTGCCTATGTCTTTGTATGGGTCTGGGCCAGGACCACACAGGAAGCCATAAAACCCAGAAACAGAGTGGTTTTTTTTAATTTTTCAATTCAGGTAAGCTGGCTATTGTGCTACTTCATCCAAGTCCTGTTTTTAGCAACTACTTTGATGGAGGGCAAAGAGGGACACCTCAGAGGTGAAATGCACTGTGAGGATGCAACCAGCTGGAAGGCAGCATTCTAAATGAGTCTGACTTTGCTGAGATGAGAGTTTGGCTCTTGTTTTCTATAGAGAGCAAGATGAGGGAGAAAGTTGTTTTCTAAATAGCTGTCCTATCAGGTCTTTCCCATGCTCTCTTTCTTTCTTACTCTGTCTGGAGCCAGCAACTTTTTAAATGCTCTGCAGCCACCTAGAGGAAAAAACCCGCTTGATTGAAGTTAATTTTATATGGATTAAGCCAAGGAGTGGACTCTGCAGAGTTTAAGAATGTGAGTTTCTAAACTAGCCAGCCTGTTTATTATTATATCACAAGACCTCCTTGGAAATGTATACAGTGAATCATCATCAAAAGCTGAAGATAACTTCAGTTTATGTTTATAGTTCAGAAATATTTCCTGCTTCATGTTCTCATTGTGCTTGTTATTGGATATGACATTTTTTTATGACAGATAGTATAGCAGGGCCACAATACATTTTGTCAGTAGACAGAAGGAGATGATCTGGTTTGAATTTTTATTTTGAAGATTTAAAACCTGTATCATTTTATATGTTTATCTAATGACCATGACAATATACTTTCGGTATATCTACATGGTTTATGTTTCTGTAGGGCCATGACTTCAAAACCTCCCAGTAATTTTTGAGGTTCTAGCTAGGATGTTTATAAGCTCGTACAAAACTTCTGGCTTTTCTCATATGAGGGCTGTCACATAGAATACACTAATGGGCTCTCTGTCTACCAGAGTGAAAGTTGATGCAGTCATATTAGAACCATTTAGTCCATGCCATGTTCATTTGCACTGTATGAAACAGAATAAAAAAGTTTGACTGTTGATTGAAAGTACTTTAATGTATAAATTTAGATATTAAAATATGTCTGTCTTTTTGAAATTGAATTAAAATTGCTAGGCTTTTTCCTTTTCTAGATAGGGTATGGCAGTTCAGTTTCCACTTGTGCCTAAAGAACTAGAGAGTTGGAGGATGTATTCTTTAAAAATCAAGTCTAGACATGGAAAAACAGATAAAATTTTATGTCAGTTACATAATGTAAAAGATCACAATTATGATGGATTTTCCTTGGTAGCTATGCCAGAGGACACTGAAAATTCCATTATGATGGAGTGTCTCTGTCATAAGGCAAATTCACTTTAGCAGTGAAGTGCTAAGCTAAGCATTGCACGCAGTGAATGGAAATGTAGAATACTAATATGGATATTGAAAAGGTCTGCTAACACATTCTCCATTTCTTTTCTTCTCTTAAGAAAGACTTGATATATGCATATAATGTGGTCAGTTGAATAACTTGAATACTGCTGTGTTATGTCAGAACAGGATCTGTAATAAGGAGTCTTACTGGCTTAAGAAATCCAAAACATAATGAAATTTAGGAATTTTTATTGTGGCTTGGGAGGGAGGTGATTCTGCCCCTCCACTCCTCTCTCGTGAGACTCCACCTGGAGTGCTGCATCCAGTTTCGGGTCCCCAGCATACAAAGAATATCAACTTTTTTGAGCAAGTCCAGAGTAGGGCCACCAAGATGGTTAGAGGGATGGAGCACCTCTCGTACAAGGAAAGGCTGAGAGAATTGGGATTGTTCAAGTCTGGAAAAAAGAAGGCTTCAGTGTGACCTAGTTGTGATCTTTCAGTACCTAAAGGAAGCCTACAAGAAGGATGGAGAGGGACTTTTTACAAGGCCTTGGAGTGATAGGACAAGGGGGAATGGATTCAGACTAAGAGAGTAGGTTTAGCTTAGATGGTAGGACAAAAGTCTTTACTGTGAGGGTAATAAGGCACTGGAACATATTGCCCAGAGAAGCTGTGGATGCCCCATCCCTGGCAGTGCTCAAGGCCAGGTTGGATGGGGTTTTGAGCATCCTGGTCTAGTGAAAGATGTCCCTGCCCATGGCAGGTGGAACTAGATGATCTTTAAAGTCCCTTCCAACCCAAAACATTCTGTGATAAATGATGGGGTACTAGAGACACAAAGTGGGTCAATTTGGTCATAGGAAATCAGTGATGAGCACATAGGCTGTACACCTCAGGCCCCTGGGCCTATGAAAGGTGGGATTTTTGGTAGAAAATCCTTTAGGAGTTGAATTTCCTTCTGAATATTAAACCTGTAGAGCATCTATAGTTTTTTTTCCAAAACTTTGCATAAATGTATGATAAGCCTTATCATATAGCTTTAGATATACAGCTACTGTTACCTTTGCCACTTTTGTGATGGATGTTTGCAAGTGGATGACTATGGGTATTAATTAACTGAAGAAATACATATCCTCAGAAAACAGGTTCTAGCTTTTGAACCTTCAGAGTCAGATTCCAGGTCATACTCCTAAATTTGGTTCTCTTATCTTATTGTTGATTCAAATATTTTATTGCAAATTAACGCTTATAAGGGTTTGGAAACTCTGCTCTAGTGCAGCGTTATTATGGTCCTGGCATTTTCCAGCTAGACATACAATCCACAGATCATACACCGTACAGGCAGCCAAATCCTTTTTGCAGTAATCTCTTCAAAGAGGGTGGAACAAATTGTATTTATGCCACTCCAGTATGCAAGTAAAATGAGAATATTTTTGATGGGTACTTTTCAGTGTGACCTTGGGCAGTTGTTTGAAATGGGTTAAAAATCTTATGCTGTATTTCCTCTTTATTCTAATAATTCCAATTACAGAGTCATATGTAATATGCACAGAGGAGTGGTTTTTAATTGTTTTGCTTCAAGGTATATGCTACATATGAACTAGAACCGCTTGAGTTCTCCTGCATACAGATATTTATTTCAAATATCAAGACTATTTGTTTCAAATGCCATGGCTGCACAATAAAGGTGAAACTCTACATGGTGTAGCACAACTGAAACAGAAGAAGAGGAGGTGAAAACTGTCTTCCACTTTCTGAAAGTGTGTGGGAGTGCAAGGGATCAGATCTTCCACAGCTGTGGGTGGTATTTCCATATTCTCTTGGGAGTTTTTTGAGCAAAAATCCACTCTTTCTAAAGGTGGCAAGTCAGCTGCTCAGCTGTACTGTAACCTTCAGCTCTAGGAAATACTCTGAGTCATACCAGATGCTTCTTGGAGTCCAGCAAGGGACTACATTGTCTTACTTCGTCATTGTTCAGCTATTTCCCCACGGAGGGATTTTGGCCAACCTTTCCATTCTCAGGACCAGAAAGTACAATTAAAGCCACAGACGCCTGTTAAGATCCAAGCACAAGATGCAAAAAGCCTACTTGACACATTAATAGGACACTTATGAAGAAAGAAGTAGGTATGGTTGCTGTGCCATTTCATTCTTTATTCGGTTCTTCTTCCTTCCTTCCTTTTAAGTGCATTTACCACTGGTACTACATATTGAGAGAGGTTATAAATACGTGTCAGGGTAGTGCTGTCTTGACAACTTCTATTTCATGAGGTTTTAGAAAACGTTCCAGAATGTTTCATTGTTAATTTTGCATTTTCTTGTGGGTAACGTTGGTTAAGGCAATGAAACACAATTCTGGCACAGCATGCTCTTTATATAAAGTTTAAAAATACATGCAGAACACTCTTTTTGGCTTTATCCAAAGGTTTTTGGATAATATTTTTAGCAGCACATAGTGTAGGCTTGTGGTGATATTGTGCAGCACAATATGTTTTTTTTTCAGAGGTCTACATGGACATTCATTTATTCAGCATTTGGAAAATACCATTTTTGCTTATCCTTTGTGAGGGAAATATGGGTTCTGATTTTTTTTTTTTTAAGATGTGTACGCAAAGAAATCAAAATTGAATTGCTGTCTGTCTTTGCTATGTTGGAAATAACCAGCAGTAATTACCACTTGCATTGAAAGCATCCTTTTCCCATGTTGACTCTAAATAACTGCTTTGGAAGGGTTCCTTGGCAAGGCAGGGATGGATGTGGGTATCTTGTGTGATTCTGTTTAATTATCTGAGTGCCAAGTCTATATCTGGACCAGGAAAGATGACATTCACAGTTAAATTAGGACTCTTCAATGTGTGTGTAACATTGCTATGCACCAAAAATCTTAGATCACATGCAGCTCTTGCCCTTTGATGGAACTGTGTATTCTATAATTCTCTCTGCTTAGCTCAATGTGGCAATACAGTCCATGGTTGAATCGAAGTTGCACAAAAATCAGGGTGAAATTTGAATGTGTGATTCAAATGCCTACTACTGCAAACTCCTCCTCTGCAGTCTGCAAAAAACAACAGTCATATTCTTAAGCATTATGGGCAATGCTTTCTTTATAGGAATGAGATTTCCCCATGGAGTGGATGTGCCTGCAGTACATTTGCTATGCACAGCTCACCGAAGATGAGCTGTGAGTTCCCTTTCTGCTCCCACACTTGTAGGGATTTTTTGGAGCCTGTTCAACAGTGTGAGAGTTCTTCAGCATGGGGCAGTCTCCAATACAAAGTTCACATAAGCTGCTTGCCAGTTTTTGTAGACCCTTATTTTCACATTTACCAGAAAAAAGGGCCAGGGCACTGATGATTTAACTTTGTTGTGGATGCCTTTATCAGATCCCCAATTTAAGACAATGTTACCAATGTTAAGATGTGTGGGAAAAGCAGAGAGGGAGTACAGACGTGGTTACCTGGTCTTGGAAGAAATGATCCTTGAAAATGACTGACTTTGCTGCATGAAACAATCTGTTCCCCAGGCAAGTGCTTTGAATGAATACTCAATAGATGTAAGAATTTCTGTGCTTTCAGCAGCCTCCAAAATTACTTTCTTTGAGTTATTTTCTGGTTTTGCATTAATATTAGTAAACTCTGGAGAAAGAAAGAATGATCTCAGGCCTTTGATCTCAACCCTCAAAGCATAAAAAGTCTCTAGCTCTACATACTATACTTCAATACTTAAGTGAGGTTAAACATGCACATGCAGACCAGAGAGAGTTTGCGATAGCAATGGCACGAGATTTTCCATTATGTATTGGAAAATGACTCATCTTCTTATCTTCTTACCTTGTGAAATGTCTTTTCGGTCTGGGGCCATAAATAATGGCATCTCATTGAACTTTGTCGAAGAAACAGCCCAAACAAACTTTCTCATAGCAACTTAACTACTGACAGAGGTTTTAATTTTTCCTAAAAAAATAGGCCAAGCTTGCGCTAAAACTCTGATTTGGAATACCCAAGAAAAAATTATCCCAAGAAGTCATGTCTCACAGGATGGTGGGGCTGGAAACTTTCTCTCTAGGCAGATGACTCTTCAGGCTTTGAAGTTTTCAAGTGTACAGCTTATTCCAAGTGTAGAGGACAAAACCCATCACCACCTGATGCTTCTTCATATACATAAAATGTATGTAGTGATGCACTATCTCTAATTGCTTTTGTAAAATCTCTTCAGATCTTCTGATGGAAAGAGGAAGATGTTATTGTTTTCCATCTGTGTGGAGCAACTCGAAGGTACCAAAATGCTTGAAAAATGCACTGCATTATTCTCTTGTTGTGAAACATGGAGGCAAAAATAAGGCCCTCCTGAAATGGTTGATTCTGGGTTTGGATTCATGTGTATTGCAGAGGAAAATGAACTGCTGATGTTCAGCAAGTGAACATCTGCAATTTCAATCCCGTGTGGCACAGACTAAGGCTGTAGGCTTCATTGCTGTGATCTTTTCTTTTTCTTTTTTTAAATACTGCATGTAGCACAGGACTCTGTTCTTTGCCCTTTGTGGGACTTGGAGACTTTCCATGGTTTAATATGAAAAAGGGCTGTTGCTGAAGGAGTGTACTCATCCAGTTTGCTTTGAAGATGTGGCAGCAGAGTGTGTGTTTGTCTCCTTCAAGGGTGTGTCCCACAGCTGCCGGATGCCTTCACTTTCATAGATTTCCCCTTGCAACAGTTTGTGATTATACACACCCAATTAGCGCCATCTCTGACACATACCCTGCAGGCAGCACAGACAGCATCAAAAGGGTTCACAGTGAGGCACTTGGTACCAGCTGAGGACTCAGGGGTTGGCTGTGCTCCGGTGCTTATTTGGAGCAGCAATGCCAGATAAAGTGCACGGTCACATCCAAGTGTTTTTCTTTTTCTAAATGTAAATATGTCCTCAAAATAAATGTAATTTTCTTTTGGACCACAACATCATTGCATCTCTGTATGATTTCACTGAGGGCAGAACTAAGGCTGCCTGAAGTATCTTGTTTGTATTTCCATAACTAGTAAAATAGTTTCATTTTATAAGTAACTTGCACTGCAGTCTTCTTGTAGGATTATTTCTGTCTGATTGCAATGTTTTGATGTTTAAGTTTCTAATATGTTTTTACTTCATTTACGCAAATGCTTTGTTCTTGGTAAAGAGCCACAATACCCCAGAAGACCCAAAGTCTCCATTACTGTGCAGTAGAGTAAATTGTCAGTAGAGCTTCATTATTGGCATAATTCCAAAGTTTTACAAGAATGTGTTATTTTGTTGTTTGAACAGTCCAGTCAGATTACAGTACAGATAAACTGTACATACATGCAGTTATTGTCACCAAATGTCTTTATCAGATTCAAAGGAAGAATGATGAGAAGGCAGAATCTAGGGGAGCAGAGAATATTTTTTGAAATGTATCTCTGGAGAGGATAAAAAAATAAAACCTGTGGGCATACCAAAGTTTTTTGCAAGGGGAAAGGATTAGGATAACACACAATAATCAGTTTTTCAATTTACTTGGTAAATAATCCCATAATAGCTCTTTAACACAACTGTAGCAATAGTAAATGTGAGAAATGCAATTAAGTGCAAGAAGTAAACACCTTTTGATAAAAATACAGACCCAAAGTCGAAGCTTGGCCATGGGCCATCAGCAGGTCACTCTCAGAGCCAGCCCCCAGAGAATGGACATCTTTTACTTCCATGTCCTTGCTCACAACTGCCCTTTCATTAGGAAATAAAAGAAGGTGTTATTTTTATTCACTAGGCTTGGCAGCTGTGGTTATAGGTTTCTTTACTCTCATTTTTGATTTAACATTAATTAATTAATTTAATTAACCATACAAATAATTACAAATTGTAATTCATTAATAAAACTACTGCAATCTGATGATGGCTCCTCAGCTAAGCCTAAGGCTTGAGCCCAGCAGCTATCACCAGGATTAAACACTTAATGAAAAGAAAAGTTACGGAGGCAATTAAGTATGTAATGAATCAGCGGATTGTTTGTGTTGCATAGGACGTGCTACCTTCCTCAGTGGATACCCGTGCTGAGCACTGTAGCAAATAGTGCTGATCCCAGCCAAAGCTCAGATGTTTCACTCTGGAGCCTGTCTGGATGTCCATGGTCATTTCAATGCCAAGGGTTAATGGTTAGTATTGCTCATATGTATATAGGAGCTAAGCTCTGCACTCTCAAAGAGCATGGCTGCCCTCCTGCAGACTGGGAACAGTGTCCTCCCTTCCCTGATCCCTCAGACTATGCCTAGGCTTTGCCAGGGTCTGTGCCAGCCTTGCCATGAGTGTGTTAACTATTAAAAAGCTTGGGTGATTGATGGTGAGACTGGAGTTTTCCTGATCTTACATCTTTTCCTGATGCAAGCACCTGATGTAGCTGTAAGTTCATTGACTCAGTGCAAGAGGTGGCATCCCTCTCTGAGTAATGGCAAAAAAAAAAAAAAAAGCTCTAAAAAGCAGAGAAAGTACCTGAGATTTAGGGTTATATAATTTCTAAGTCAAGGAAGTTGGTGAACATATAGCCAAGCTGATACTGGCAAACATCCCTAAACACCATGGACATCAATAATAACTAAATCTGAGTGGAGAGCAGTGAAATGTGTTTCATAAAGGGGGATAGCACAGAAAGAAAACTATGATAAAATGGTACCTTGATAATCAGCTCTTTATGGAGATTTTATACAGACTTTCTTTGTGATAATTATTTGTTTCAGTAGCAAGCAAGCATCTACTTCACTGTAAAATGAGACATGCACCTCTTAAATTGCATGGGGTATATGGAGCAGTGCCTGCTGCAGGGATACTAGGAAGAGATCACAAAGAGATGTTGCGGCCAAAGGAAACAGTGTGAAGTTATTTAGTGTGTCACGTAAAAAGGTGACCCTTTGCGCTTATACAAGGTCTTTTATCAGCTGACAACATCAAACCATGCCAAGGATGTTGTGCTAATCTATTCCTTGCCTATCAGCTGTGATATGCATACAGCAACATCTGTTACTGGAAAAGATGTAAAGGGACCTACCACAGGACTAAAGTGAAATAAAATTACATTGTCCTTAGAAAGTAAAGTTATTGCAAGTGCAAACAACTGGTCTGTAAATACGAGTATGTTATATATTTGATGGAAAACAGTTCTGTTTATTCACAGTGCATATATATCAGGACAAGTGAATCAAGGACAAGTAACCTTTTTATGTTAGCACTTGTGTTATTTATTTGTCACAGTGATTTTTTAGTAATTTCATATTGAGAATCCACTGAGAGTAAATTTATTAAAACTCATGAAAATATCAAGCAGAACTGTCAGGTTTAACCATATGGATGGTCACTAAAGTAGCCGGTGACTTTGGCAAGGGGAAATACTCCTCTTTAAGGGGCACTTTTGGACTTAGAGAAACAGGCTTGTCTGTGTTCAAGGGATCACTAATCCTTTCTCCTAGTTTTGAATAAAGGGTTCTCAGTTACTCAAGAGCATTGTATGGGCATTAGGGCTCCTGATTACTTTGACTGAGGTGCTTGCACCTTTTCCAAGCTATTACTTCTTCTGCTGTGGAGAAAGATTCTGGGAAACTAAACCTATATCCATCCTTTTCCTATAGACAATTCATAATACGGTCCACAGGAAGAGCAATTAACATGAAGAGCTCATTTTTCATTTCAGCCCTTCATCTTTGCAAAAGGATTTGTGCCTTTGTCCTCTCAGAAATGGGAAAGCCCCTGAACATGCAGGGAGCAGGGGGCTCTTGACCATTGACACCCAAGGTTCATGCACAGAGCACCTTCAGTGGAAAGCAGAGAAACTGAGGGCATGATTTTCAGAGTATGCCTTCCCTATACCTTGTCCCTGCCTTTTAATGATTCTGCTGAAAGCAGTAGATACTCAACATTTCTAAATTCACATTGCTACACATGCAGAAACATCTAAGTATTTTGCATATGCAGAAAACACCAACTGCAAACCTCTTGGCTCTTGGCAGTTATGTTTTAGGTCTGTGCCAAATGGGCACATGTTCTGAACGAGCTAACTTGAAATATAGTGGTGACATCCACAGTAGCAGTTTCACGTAGGGCCATGTCAGCAGCTTTGCTCCCTGTCATTGCAGTGATTCCACATCAGAATGCAATGGAAGAAGAGACTGGGTGGTATGAACCACGCCTGAGGGATTTCCTAGCATGCAACTGTTCAGCTATGCTGCATCACCCCTGTTCCGTTGGAGTATCTTAAAGTCTGGCACTTAGCAGTGATGCTGCTGAGAAAAGAGGCATATAACTATTTTCATGCCTCCAAAACAAGAAGAGTCTGGAGGTAACCTGGAGAGAAGGCATCATCCCTTGCATGGAGGGACGTGCTCATTGCCTACAGAATGCATACACTTAACACTACTACTGTTATTGTTGATAAAATTAATAAACTATTACTTTCTAAGGATACAAAAATAAATTTTTATCTTACGTTGACACAAAATCATTGCAAAAATGGAGTTTGCCTTCTCCCATTGTGGTCTCAGTCCTCTCTACCTGATGTTTCTTGGGTCTTCTCAACTCCCTGTTTCTGTATGGTCCCCTGGTGCTCTGGAGACTTCTCTGCATGAGAGTAGCACACCAAAAAACAGATGAGTCCTTGGGATGTAACCGCAGGGATGCCTTTAACTTCCTTGTCATTTACCACAAGTTCCTGTGGCATTGAATGCCGTGTGACTGGAAAGTAAACAACTCCAAACCTCGGGCAGATATCTGCCAAAGCATTCCTTTCTTATTTGTTTTGGGGCTTTGTTCTGCAGATCCTGTGTGACAGACATGTGTGAGTGTCCAATCCATAAAAACTGCTACTGTGAGTCATTCCTGGCATACGCCCGAGCCTGCCAGAGGGAAGGGCTGAAAGTCCAGTGGGTGCCGGAGCAGAACTGTGCAGGTAAGCATTTTGGGACTGCTTCTTGGTGTAAACCATTGCATAGGCTAATAGGCTACTATCCTACTATCCTTCTCCTGATGGAGTAGGATCAAAAATAATACAGGAATTGTACCAGCTTGGAAGTTCTTGGAAGTTTTTCTTTCAGGATATGTAAACTCTTGATTACAGAAAACGTTTAAACTCCTTTGACATCCTGTCATAACATAGTTATATTTCTGGAGACAGCATGCATATACAATTGCAGTAGGTTCAACAAGGAAAGAGGAGCAAATGTATTTAATTGGAATATTAAAACGCAAACCTGCACTAATTATTGCATTTGGTCCATACTTGCTGTGTGCTTAGGACTGCATTAATTGCAAGTAATTGTGAGTAATTGTTTCCATGAGAAGCAGTGTCCTGTGGTTATGGGCACTTGAACTAAAATGCAATTTTGCAGATGAGTGTTTCCCCTGATGATGGTCTCATTAATTTAGGACACTCTGTAATGGCATTGGTTTGCCTGGAAACATGTTCAGATTTATGTAAAGCAATTAACAGTAGTTGAAAAAAAACCAACAAATAATGAGAAGAGGATACTCAGTGCTGGTCAAAGAGCTATTACTCTGTGGTGTATTTTGGTGATTGTGTGTGGCTCAGGGTCTACTCTCAACTTCAATTTCCTTTTCTGTTGAAGGCATTTTAGCAGGGATGGGTGAGTGACAGCAAATTACGTTTGATTGACTGTTCCCAAAAGGTTCATTTTTTTTTCTTACAAAAGTTCATTTTTTTTCTTACAAAGTAACAGGACAATCCAAACAGGGTGTCACTAAGTGAAAACCATATTCAAGGATGTGGTCTTAGACAGTACTAGTAATAAATGTCATTTTAACCTATTGATCTGGTAGGAGATCCATGCAGAACCTGAAGCAAGCATCCCGATTTTTTTTTTCCAAAGCACTTCAGACTGAGACCTCACTGTGGCAGATGCTGTAAAACGAATAAAAACTCTTTGCTAGCAGCCCCTGCCTTAAGGAGTATATACAAGTGTTGACATATCACGACTTAACTAATTGAGGCTTCATTTCACAATTTTTTTTCTGGAATCTTACCAAAGACAAGAAAATTTTCTGAGGCAAAAACAGTCCTTGAGAGAAAATTATGAAGGAATTTAAACACACAGCTTCCATTAAAGCTAATGAAAGAAGTTCTTAAATCAACATGAGTTTTTTAATCTCTTCTAGAGGGAAAGGGGAAATCTTGTTAAGCAGAAAATATAGATAAGCTGTATAAGGCTAAGTACCTTCAAAACGGTTATTTAGGTATCCAATGTCAGATAAGTAGCACCATTTTCTACAGTGAATCATACAGTAAGCATTAAATTAAAGTGCATCCACTGCTTTCCATATGGTCCAGTGGTCAAGATCTTAATCTTTAACTTACTTTTTTTTTTTTCTCTTCAAAACAAGTAGTTGCAATTATTGTGTCCCAATTGCAGATAAAAGTTCATAGATGGGAAACAATGTGTCTGTAATAAAACTTCAGCATTCTATGACTTTCATTTCCTGCTTGACATTTCAGAGCTGGTGGGATACTTGCAAGAGTTGTGTTCTGATGAAAATGGAGTATACTTATTAGTAAAATCAGGTTTTAATTATACTTTTGTGTGTTTTAAAACCAGATCTTGTGTGGTTGCCAGTTGCCCTACCCTAACTGCTGTAAGCTTAGCTCATTTTTATAATCTTCAGGAAACTTGTGTTGTCTGGAGGGCCAGCCAAACAGGATGCTCAGGAGGCTGAATTGCATGTCCTGTTCCCTACATGCTCTTCTCTCTCCCCCAGTGCAGCAGCTTATCGTCCTCTACATTATTCTGCAGAATATTGCTGCTCAAGGTTTACTGTCCTATGAGGTTGGCTCATTAAAGGGAATGTCAGATATCATTTAACTGGAGGAGTGAAAAGTGGAAGATAATGAGTAAGGAAATTGGTTAGTGTAGGAAAAGTTTGGTGAGATCCACATATGAACTGAGAGGGTTAAGAAAAGGATATGGGTTGCCACGGAAAGTAGTGGGGAGTGAGACCTGTTAGGATGGATATAGGAAAAAAATATGATTTTGGGAAGTTAAAAAACCAGGAGAGCCAGCATGAAGGAAAGAAGAAATAAGAAAAAGTGATACATGGAAGAAGGAAAATAAAGTATAGAAATGGAAGGAAGGGGTTTGAAAAGGAACAGAGAAAGAAAAAAAAGATTTATTTTTTTTTTTACTCAAGAAAGGTTAAACAAGAAGTTTATAGAGTACAATTAAGTAAACTGAAGTGGTGAAAGGCCTTGAGACATAGTAATTTAACACCGCATTTCTGAGGACACCAAGAGGAAGAAGACTTAAGGATGGTAGAAGGCAGTAACTCCCTGCCATGGGCATGACTACACATGCAAGAAAAAAATCAGATAAGGGCTATAATATAGTGCAAAGTGCACTGATGTGCTGACATGCTACAACTGTTGCATAAAATCTGAACCATTCTCTCTTTTCCTCTATGATCAATTGAAGTGGAGGAAGATGAGTGTATATCTGATTTTGACTCTTCTCCTTTGGGTCCCTTTTCTGCGCTAGAATTTTCTGGTCAGTGTCACTCTTTTCCCCTGCTATATGTTGCTTTCCTTTGACTGCTTTATTCCATGTGTAAATGTATCAGGAGGGCTATTCTGGCTTTCTGGTGGAAACTTACTGCAAACTGAAAGTTGAAAATATTAACATGCATGTATCGTGGGAAGATCAGTGCCCAGATCCATTGCCTTTAACTCTGTTAGAAGGAGATGTTGTGAATTTCAAGCACTATGAGTGACATTCCATTTAAAAGTCCTACAGAAGACCTCCCAACTGTGTAACACTGCCAGAAGAACCCAGAAGATTCATTGATGCTCAAATATTAGTTCAGAATTTTCTATGAAATCAGATTTACCAGATATCATCCATCAAGGGAATCCTTCAGCAGTTATGTTACATATTTTGGCTTTTGTGTTGGGGAATAAGAGTTCCTCCTAAATAATTACGGCCATGTCTACAAAGACAGGCTCAGACAAATACAAGCCTCCTCTGTGAAACTGCCAAAGTGGCTGAACTAAACCAGGTCTAGTCTGCAAACTGTAGCTTTATTAGGCAGGGTTTATTAGCTCAGGCACAGTGCTGTATTTATGCGACTATATGGCTTCTGGACTGGAGCTGGCTATTATCCCACCAGCTCAGAAAATGGTCTGAGGAAGCTCACATTTGTCATGCCAAACACATGTTCTAGAAGAAGAGTGGAAAAATCCTGTTGGGACTGGTAATGTTTCAAAATACAGTATTATTAGTAACTTTTGTACGTTGGGGTTGGGTTTTTGATTTTTTTTTTTTTTTTTGTGTACTAAGGAACAAGAGCTCAGTTCTTTAAGAGAAGAATTTGTCGTAAAAGACGGGTGCAAAGACACCACTTCTGTTTTCCATGTTTACATGGTAGTGAATCACTTCAGCAGTTCCTGGGAAGCCTTCTGCAGAATGTCTTTATTTTTATATTTTAAACTATTGATGAAGTAGAATGTTCTGGATCAATCACATCACATGTTAACTGAATCACTCAACAATAAAAGCCATCCAGGGAACTTAAACAGCAGCCATTGTACTTTTCTGATTATTCCCTTGACAGCATGGTGATAATGCCATTATAGGCTGCCTACAGCAGAAAATAGTCATCATACCTTCTGCATGGCATCGTCTGAAGGATAAGGAGGTGTTTTGACATCCCACATCCATGTGTGGTAAAGCAGAGATAGGGAGTACTCACAGATGCCATGGGCAGACTGCAGTATGTTCTCATTTGCTCTGGGGCAGAGATGAGGAAGTGGAAAGGAAGCCTTAGCCAACTTTACTCAAACCTACCAGCTGAGGAACCAAACAGAGCTCAGGTGGAAGGAATTGGCCAGCTATTACTGCAGTAAAGCTTTGTGGGATGGAACCTGTGCAGCCTTAAAACTGAAGCTTGTATTCCTTTCTATATGGAAACCACATGTGCTGAAGTCTAATGTTTGTTTTTGGTTGGTCAATTAGAGATCCTACGAAAGGAGGCTCATTTTCAGAGAGGAAGGACAAAAGCTTCTAATAAACGGCTCCCGTAAGATAATTCACATTGTGTGCAGACAATCACTAACCATCCTTGAACGTCTTGCTCTACTTTTCTAGACAGTTAATACATTGTTTGCAAAGCTCCTGGGAGATCTGCACATTTTCATTTCCCCTCTTACAGAGATTTAATCTCTATAAACACACTATGTAAGTGTAGAGTTTCCTGGGAATCTAACATTTTATTCTCTGCTTAATATTGCTTCCATTTTTCCCACCTTCTAAACTTCCTGCTTCATTTAAAGTTTTTTTTATCTTTTCCTTTTGTTTGTTACTTCTTTAGTATGCAAGGAAGTTATCATGCAGAGCAAGACAGAAATGTAAAGTTGGAAAAATATTCTCAAAAGATCTATGCCCACAAACTGAGTAAGCCTATCTTGAACATAGCTGACAGATAGATGTTTGTTTCCAATTTATTCTAAAACAATGTTCAATTAAAGATGTCTCACAGAGTTTGTAGGTAGTTTGCTCTTGGTGCTTCTTATGCTTAGAGATAAAAAGTTGGTGTTTTTTTCCCCTGATATTTAACATCCATGTAATATTCAGCATTTGATTCTCTGTAACTCCAGGGTAATTTTCCTCTGTACTATCAATTTTTTAAAATTTTGTCTTTGTTTATTAATATCTGTGTCCTGAGAATTGTGCACACATTCTTGTTATAATTCCTTCTTCAGGACTGCTTTTCAGATATGCATAAATTCCATAAAATGCACAAGAAGTAAAACTTGCAGGAAGCTGATGCTGTTTTGAAGGTCCCTTAGTGGTGAAAAGGAATCCCTTAAATTTATGATGCCTTAGCAATAAGACTTCCATCCTCTTTGATACACTCATATATATTTAATGAATTTATTTCTGTGTGTTTCCTCTTTATGAATAATGGCAGTACTGTAATGACACTGTAGGCCAATCCCCACAACGAAACAGTGTTTTCTGTCCATAACAAAGCTGTTAAAAAATCTTGACCTTCAGTCTCTCTCAATGTTGAAGAAACCTTCCTAAATACAATCAGCTCTCTGAAAATAGCATGAGATGATACTGGATGCTTGAGAGTCCCTTACCATCTATGAACTATTCTATCAGTCCTTGTTTTTGCCATCAGCACAGCTGTTAAAAAGAATAACAGACTTTTATTTGCCATCGAACTGTGTATTATTCTCCATACTAGAAAGGCAGGATATAAAATGTTGAGAGTTTAAATATTGATCTGGAGGGGTTATAGTGCTTTTAGCTGAGCCTTCAGTAGTCTTTTATGTTGAAAATGCATTGAACTGTCAGCTACATAAATTAATGAATAGATACTGGAATCATTAAGTACAAGAATCCTCACTGTTTGGTGAAACAGGACAAAGCATGGATACAATCGATTTTGTTTGTTTGTTTGTTTTAGAAATGGAGCTGCTGGGTTAACAACACTGATTTGGTTTGCTGCAATATGAAATACAGAAAGTATAATCTTAGGATCAGAAATTCTAATGTGATGAATGACTCTCCTTTCTCTTCTTCTTTCTGTAGGAGTGGAACTGGTAATAACTGTCTGTCCTTGTAAATGTTTCAGAAATCTTTGATAAAAGGCATTGTAATAAATAAATAAACAGTGTTAATCCTTTAATATAAAGCATAGATCTGCATATAGATAGAAATCTTGCCAAAGCTTTAAATACCATTAACTGTGTTAAAATTCTCAAAAAGTGAATACTCCTGTGGATTTGATAGCTTTTGATAAGGAATTTTGCTGCTTTTATATTTATGACGTAATATAGTGGAATCATTTTACAAGTAATTTTTTCATCTAGATAATCATAATGCCAACATGTGCTTTTTGATATTTGGAGTAGGAACTAAGCAAACAGATAAGTAAATTTCCTTGTGGGGCTCTGTGTAATATGCATATTTTGTTTCTTTTAACTCCTTTCAGCAATCCAGTGTAAACACGGCGCAGTTTATGATACCTGTGGTCCGGGATGTGTCAAAACATGTGACAACTGGAATGAAATTGGACCATGCAACAAGCCCTGTGTTGCGGGGTGTCACTGCCCAGCAAATTTAGTTCTTCACAGAGGAAGATGCATCAAACCAGTCCTGTGCCCGCAGCGGTGACATTCGTTCTCTTTCCGTGGACACTAATGCAGGTGGTCACTTACCCCTTTGATGCTCACAGCCAGTGAAGGACTCCAGCTGTTTCTGTGCAGATTCTGTAAAGTACACGTCTACTCACAGAGTGTAAATATGCTCCTCTGTGTGTGCTTGTGTGTCTCTAAGTACACACACGTGGCACCTAGAAAGGTATATAAATGTATACTGTGTGTATGTAGACACACGTGTCCATACACAAGTGCCCTAAACGTAAGTACAACCCATATATTTATATATATGTCCACACACAAATACATATAATTTCTATATACCATAGAAGGATGAATTATAATATGTATATTTTTTGCTATAGAGTTTATGTATTATTATTTCTAGGACCCTGATCTGTAAGTCATTGTATAAATAAACCAGGTGTTTTTAATATAATATTGTGGCATGAAAAGATTGGATGACTTTGCCATTGCATAAGTTTGTCGTTTCCAAGGAAACTTTTCCAGGGCCATAGCACTGCCAGGCTGGATTAGTTTCAACACAGAACCTGGATTTACAGTTGTACAGGAAACACGTTTCTCTGGAGATGGAGGATTTATCTAGGAATATTTCATGCGTACCTTAGAGCTGCATAGTGATTGGTGACAGTGCTTAATCAGGCAGAGAAAGCTGGGGATTGGCTTTTATGCTTTACTAAAATAACTGTGCAAAAATGATTTCCAAAGCTGGTTGGACAATGGCCAGGATAGAGATATTTCTTTCTGGAACAGCACCAAAGAGTCAGGGGCCAGATTTTCAGAAGTGTTTGGCACCCAGCAGCTAACTCTGAAGATGTGACCACTTCCCATTTCATATCTTAATGTACCATCTCTGTTGTTGTGTTTGGCAGTAGCCATGAATACACAATGAGGAGCTTGAAGAAAATATTCATGTACATATTAGCCCCTTAAACATGTTTGAAACACCTAGCTTTGTTTCATGTCTCCTCCAAATATTATGCAGAAAACAAATCCCACTCTGAAACGTTTGATTTCAGTGTGCCTTAAAACATAAAATAATGCCAGGCTTAGTAACTAATTTAATTTATCAGCATGGTTTAGAAGAAAGACAGATTCACCCCACTGAAAAACAGTGGAGAATGTCAAATGCCAATTGGAGAACTGCAATTTATTTCCGTAGTGGTCTTTTGGTTGAGTTTTAAGAACATGTGGGCTCTGTGAAGTTTGCGTGACTTTTGAAGTCTCCCCGGGGAGAAGCAATAATACGGGATTTCATTAGAAACTGTTAAAAAAGCCATACAACTTTCTCAAGCCTGAAGGGACAGGGGGCTATTTTTCTTCACTTTAAAGCCTCTTGTAGAGCCTGATGGAATGGTCTCTGGAGATGATAGAAATCTTTGTGCATCTGATTTAGGTTTATAATGAAGTAATATCCTCCCACACAGCTACTTCCATCATGCCTTCAATTGAAATTGCACATTATAATGCTTTGAACAACTTTCTCCTTTAATTCTTTTCTCTCCAGGAATTTAAGCAGGGCCTGAGTTTACAGTAAGTGAGTGGGTAAACACACTTGGGTTATACAACCTGTCTGTAATCTCACCCTGAAGGAAGATGCTGAGTGAACCTGGTTAACTTAGCCACTACACTATGCAAAATGCTGTACCACCACAGTGTTAAAAAGAGCTGGGCATATAATGCCAAGAGTGTTCCATGGATGTTCATCCAAATCTTAAATAAACTCAGCTTGATCTTTTTATGTCCCTTTTGTGTTCATTTTCTTGGAACAATCAAATAATTCAGTTTTACTGGCAGAGAGAGTTTTTCTGACTCATACACAAGTGCACTGGGAAGCAGAATTGCAAAGTTGAAATTTAGAACAATTGCAGTTGGCTGAAAGAGTTAAAATATAAAATGGCAGTCACTAAAATAATTTAAAGTGTCAGTTAGACCAAAGAGCATTTCAGCCTGTGAGCTTTCAATGCTGAGATATGGGGTCTAAACCATTAAAAAGAATATTTGCCTACCTTTAGTTTAGGACAGATTTTAATTACTTATTGCTCAATATTTCTAAAATAAAAATACAGGCAACATGAATTGCATACATGAACAGTATATACATCCATCTTTCTCTTTTCTCCAGACTTGTGAGTGAAAGGTGAAGGGAAATCCCTCCAGCTCTCTCAGTCAACTGATCACATTTAAGCAATGCTTAATTGATTCTAAGTGAAGACATGACTCAGTCTTTCTGTAGGATGAAATCTATTTTTAGATCTTAAAATGGTTCCATTTGAAACCTGACCCAGGCCATCTCAAAATGAGGATTCATTTCTTGGTTTAACTTTTTCATATCTGCCTAATTAAGAGTAGACCCATGCTTTTCACTTTAGTGATGTAGACTGAGGAAGAGAGGGAAGTGGTTTTACCTCTAAGCCGAGTGATTGTGCCCTTGTGGTGCTGTAGAGCTCTTTCCTCCAACCTCCACAGTTTTCAAGGCAAGAGTAAGTGCTATAATCTGTCTGCTCAGTTCACATTTACCATCTCAGGTAAGGGTGTTCTGCTTTTCTAGAAATTGCCAGGTACCTGTGGTTACCCTGTGCCTAACTGAGCTACTGAGACCAGAACAGGTCCAGGTGGGCCTGTTACACTCCACTCTTCTCTTTGTGTCTCTCCTTCAAGACCATTCAAAAGTTGGAAGTCTAGCCCAATACCATCAATAGCATCGTTACTAATGGCCTCACAGAGTTTGGCTTTGCTCATGGAATATTGCCCCTAAGATGCTAGAGCTGGAAGTTTCCTGTATATCACTGGAGATTTATTTTTTATGAAATTCACTGGTAATCAAATTTTAATATGCTAAATGTGTTTAATATGCAATTTTTAAAAATAATAACATAACATTGATAATTCATATGGCACTTGGTGTATTCACCATGGAAAACTGATGGTTGTGTAGATTTTGATCTTGATAATGCTTATGTCAATATGTGCATATTTGTGCCAATTTGTAAGGTGAAATATATTTGAAGGAGCAGAGGTTCCAATCAAAGAATGCTCCAAAAGGGAAGTCTGAGAAACACCTCTGTAATCCAATGGGCAGAGTCAAGTAGAGACCTGGATCAACAGTTTCACCATTAACCTGCTGTGTGTTCTCTGGCAAGTAATTTAATATTCTGAATTTCATTGGGGAAACAAGGCTCTGGATTTATGCATATTTTTAAAGTTTATAGATGGAAAATGTTCTAAAATGCCATATTAGGGTAATGTCCACTGATATTTTACCAATCTACTCAGGTCTGTTTTGCATCAGGTTGTCTCATCTCTCCCATATCATCATCACTTGGAAATCAGCTTGTAGTTGGTGTATATGGAGGTCAAATATATTTACTTCCTCCTCAGGTACTTTCAGTTGTGTTTTTTTTTGTCGTGTATACTGTGTTTTATAAACCATGGAGACAAGCCATAGCCAAACAGAGCAATCTGAGTTGTAGCCCAGGAGTCCCACATCTTCCAAGAACACTTTTCTTCCATAGAGTAAGGTTGGTTGCACTTGGACAATAACAAACAAACAAACAAACAAACAAAAACCCCAACAAAACAAACAAACAAACAAAAACCCCCCAAAAAAGGGAAAATATTCTTAATGTCTGACCCAAATGCGAACCCAGCCTTGTATCATGTAAATAGTTTGCAGCAGATAACCTAAAAGAAGCAAGTTCTCGTATTTTCTGCTTTTTGTGAACACAGGATTCAAATACAGTTTGACATTGCCTGGCTTCTCACTGACAGAACCTGACAGTTGCAATAGCTGGACTGATCTTGAGCAACTCTGTAGGGGTATGGTGGTTTGCATTTTTTTGCCTTCATCAAAAGTGGACAAGATGGTATCAGACCTAACAGACATGAGGATAACAACCTGTGCATTTTCAGCTGGACAGACTGGAAAGAGAGTCAGTCAACAGCATTTAGCACTGAAGTGGTGAGGTGTTCAACTATTTCAGAAGCAGTCCCAACTAAAGGATATTACACCAATGTTTCGGTATTTGACAAATGGGAACTTTACGTTACATAACACTGATCAAATGCTCGTTCTTCTGTCCCTGATTTTACCATTTTTAGAAAGCCCTGTGGCAAGAGAGATGTTTCTGCTCCCTTATAGAACCATTTCTTGTCTACAACTACAAATGTTTCAGGACACAGGCCTTACCATGCTGCCATAGCAGTATTCCTTTTCTCTATGTTAAAAGTAGTTGCAGAGATCAGTATTTCTATGCAAAATGACTGTGACACCTCAGCACCAGAATTTCTAACAACAAAATAGGATTCTCCTCCTGTGAACACAAGGTAGCTCTTGATCCCTCACATGGCCATGGATAAAAACCACCGCACCAAACACTCAAAACCCCAATTCAATGGCAGCATAATCATGTATTGAGATCTGGTTGGAATAGGTATATTGTTAGGTGTAGAAACCCATAATTAAAATAACATTATGAGTATTTTCCTGCTTTTCTCACAACTGTTACATCACCTTTGAAGAAGTCACCAAAGTTAAGGAAAGGGATTTTATTTCCAGGGCTGAGATGAGAAATTAATTTCTCGTGCTTCCACTAGCACAGCAAACCTGCCTTGGTTTCCTCCAGGACATACATTTTAGTGAACACACATCGCGGCAACTGTCAGAACAAAACCTACAAATGCACTTTTATAACTAGTCTTGTTCCTGGCTTTGAGATAAAATTGCAAGTTCTCCTTCTGAGAGAGCACGAGTCATTTTAAACACCAGTTTTACCAGGCAGCAACAGTACTTGGCATCAAGCACCATTTTAGAAACTTCAAGTGATGTTAAATATGACATGTAGCATTTGCTATTTGCATGACTTTACCCTTTTCATGGCGAGTTGAGTTAATGCCAGCCCTGCACACAGGAGGAAGCTGGCTCTAATGGGGTGCATATGTGTGGTGGGAGAGCAGTGGCATTATATAATTATCATTATCATTGATAGCACTTTCTATTTCCGTAAGTGATGCTTATTCCTGGGCATCAGTATAGCTTGGTTTTACACATGAAAGTGAATTGATAGGAATGTAGGAAATTCCTGCCCAGACAGACCCAACTTTTTTTTTCCCTTATCCAGTGGTGAAGAAATGCTTCAAAGCACACTTCAAAGAGCGTTTGTAAGGCTCATAATGGACAGCTCTGCAAGAACCTGCTCATAGCGGCAATTTAGCCTTATACTCTGGCAGTAAGTGGTTGGTACTTTAATGACCCAATCGTTCAAAGCACTTAACTGTGCTCAAACTTTGAATAACTCCTTTGCTTCAATGGGGCAACACACATGCTGACTTCTAACCATATGCTTAAATGGTTTCCTGGGCCAGGGCCAAAGAGGTTGGCATCTGGTAGGATCAAATATTAAACCTTGTGATATTCTGTATTTCTTCATGATTTCCATGCATAGATCTATTTTATGATCATGCTGCTATCTCCTGCTAGAAAATCATACAAGTTAAGGCTTTTTGAAGCCTTTTGAGACTTTAGAAGATTGGAGAATTTTTTCTATTGATTTCCTATGTCAACATAATAATTTCTTCCATCACATTGCAATTTCCTACTCTATTTTATATGTTGCTATTGTTAAAACAAAGGGACATAGTGGATTTTATTTTTTTTTCTTTTGCACTGGTAAAAGTAGGGAACAATTTCAGTGAATTAACTGTTTCTAGCTGCACTGGTTTTAAACTACATTGCATTCATACTAACACTGTCTTGACTTTCTAGCTGGGGAGGTAATCCGCAATCCTGGTGTGGCTGCCCTCAGTTGTTAGACTCCCAATTGCTTCTAGATGTAGTTCATTATAAAACTCTGATAACACTGTATTAGAATAAAAGCATCTGCAGCCCAAATCACTATAAATAATTTGCTATAAGAGATCACAGTTTGTAAATGGTGGGGAAAAATTAATTTTTCTTATTTTGACAATAATTTTTATAAATTGTATTAATAAGGAAAAGAAAACTGTGACTATGGAAACTGATGAAGAAAAGAGAACTAAGAAAATTAATATTTTTTTTAACATTTAGTGCAAGCATTCAACTTCTTTAACAAGTGTCACTGAATGGCTTTCAAAACCCAAAGAAAAAACTTGTTTGGGCTGTACAGAATATGAATCAAAACTCAGAAGTGGATATGTGCTGATGCAGTTCTACAGTTAAAATTTCACTGTGTCTTGTAGGGAGTGAAATAAATGAGCAGAGTTTGGAGGAAATAATTTATCCCATCGTAGGCATCTGATGTTTGTTTTCTAGTTTGGGGTGTAAATATGCAGGTGTTTGAACCCCACCATGTTGGATATACAGCCCTGACTTTCTTCATATTAGTGTGCATCAAGAATAACTTTAGAGGAACCCATAGAATAATATCTATGTCAAAAGACATGTTTTGGGGCATTTTATTTGTTCATTTCAATTAACAAATTATTAAGGGGAAGCGAAGCTGCAGGGAGAACTGCAGTATATATCACATATATTAGATGTTTGAACCCATTAATGTATGGGTGGGTTACATGAGATATTTTACATGCAATTCGTGAAGAATCCTCTGTGGTGTCAAGAGCATTAGTGCAGAATGTTTACATTTTAGTGTTTAGAATTGCTTTGCTTACTCATGCTAAATTTTAATAGATTTCACCTGAGGTGCATTAATGTAAAATTATATTTAAAATTTTACTAAATTTCTGTCTTCATCAGTATGTCTTGGTTTATCCCTTTGCTGAATTTAAATTTATTATGTAGTCTCTTACAAAACTGCAAACTGTGCAGTAACCTTGCCATGGCTTGTCTTTAAGTGTCCATACAGTTTTTGTGAGAATATTGTACTAGTACAATTTTGTAAAAGTAGGATTGTGACGAGTATGTTTGTAAAGACATTATTTATTCCCCTATAAACTGATATTTATTGTCTTTATGCAGATAAATATTGATGCCTTATTATTTCATGGCTGTCAGCAAAACCGTTGTTATGATTTGCAAGGTCTGACTCAGAAAAGCACCATCTCCCACACAATGGTTGATACTGTGTTTTAAAAATTTAAATAGTTATGTCTTGGGATGGGAGGAAGGAGCCATGTAAACTCTTTTTCTTTACTTTTACCTGTGATTTGGGAGGGAATTTTGGGACCCTTGGTTCAGGTGGTGACCCATTTATGTGGTACTGCTCAGCCAATTTACTTCACTGCTATTTGTCATAGTTTTCTCACTGGTGAAACAGAAATGATGACGCTTTACAAAAATCACAGAAACTTCTGGAACAATGTATTTGTTAGAAATCCATTGGTCTGTGTTTGGGCAAGGCTCCTGTTAATGTCCATTAGGCTCCAGATCAGTCCTTAAAATTGTCAAATATTTTTATGTTTTTTTCTTTGCCAAGAGCAGCCTGTTCTGCTTCCGAAAGTGTTAAGTAGGTCATGAACCTAAATGTCCAGGACTGAGAGCAAGCCTTGCTCTACTCCAAGCAAGAAGACCTTCTTTGGTGAGTTTCTTCCTCCTGGAAGGAGGAGATGAGGGGATGAGGAGAGCACAGAAGGTAAGAGATTTGGCACTTTCCTTGAAAATTATAGGACTACTGATGCTGCATCCTCTGTGAGCTGTGGGACTCCTTGCTTGGTCTGTACTGACTAAATTCACATGAAGCCCCCAGTGTCAGGCTGCTTCAATATGAGGAGACACTGAATGTTCCCATTGAATTTTGGGCTGTGCAGGCTCGTCCATTCAGACTCTCTTCCATTACTGAGGTGTGAGGGCAATGCAGACAAGGCAAGGGCTGTACTTCAAAGGCTGTGTGGTCAGCCGCTGCATGCTGCTTGTGCCCGGTGTCTACTTACCTGCTCACACATAACTTCTACCCCAGAATAACCACTCAGTGGCCACAGTTATTACGTATCATTTTTTCCCACCCATTTTGGATGCAGTCTCTTCACCAAGAATGCTGCATTATTAATTCTCCTTCAAAACAGTGTGCATTTATGGATTTTACGCCCATTTCTCTCTTGCCAGGCTTCACTTGGCTCTTGGTGAGATCAAGCATATAAACAATCAACATTTTGTCTCTGCCCAGTGTAAGAGCTTTACAGACCGACCTTTTGTAGAGCACTTGCACTGTTTGTGGAGGTGAAGTATAGGTGCCATAGGCACCTCTAGCAGAGCACTTGGTGGACTCCACTTCTGCTGTCTTGTTCATTTGGGCAGCCTGTACCTTGCACATCACAGCAGTAATCCTTCCTTCCCTTCTGTGTGACCTTTTCTGAGCTGATCAGTGTGACACTCATTTTTTCATAAAAATGCGCTAAGAGAAAAACCTTGTTTAAGAAAAGTATGAAAGAAAGAGCTTACATGGAGAATGAGAAAAAAGTGGTGTCTGTTTTTCATTTAAACAGTCTCTGGATTTGTTTACATATTTCAGGCTATTTGCTTAATTCAGGCTAATAATTGGAGTACTTTTCTTCATCATTTACAGTTCATCATCAATAGAATTTTAATGTTTGAGAGTATTGGTAATAACTGTTTTTCTAATTAAACCATACTAACAAACTAATAATCCTCATTTAGGATTTTTAACTGGTGCATAATTTCTGGTTTATGGTTGTGTGCTGTGGTTAGCACATGTTAAATTCACCCTAGAAAGACAGTGCTTTGTCTTCAGTTGTATTCATCCTGTATTATTTAGTACATCTGGAAATCAGGCTCAACATTGCTGTTATTTCCCCATCTCCTTCCAGTGTTCTGTTGTAGGACATAGCATTTCGTAATGCAGTTTCTCCCTCAAGTGTCTATCCCAGTCTGTGGTCTATATATAACTTTACATAGATAGATAATGCATTCCTAGGACTATATAAATACTGTTTTCACATTCCAGAGGTGAAATAATTTATTAGACACTTGACAAAATTTAAATAATTTAAATTTTTTTAAAAGCTGGAAAGAGACTAGCAATTGAGGTTTCTATTTTCTGAATGAACAGCAGATGGTGCTTAACAAATACGCTTTAAAACCAATATCTGAAAACAGCTAAGCCTGGCAACTTGAATTTTAATGATGCTTCCCAGTCTTTTCAAAGAAGCAGTTTGAATGGAAGGCCCCCAACAGGATTGACTTACATCAATGTACACAATGTGCAACAATGTTCGGATGATGGGGATACGACAACAGCTCTTCAAAAAATGTCTCTTGTGTGCCATAAGGAACTATGCATTTGGAAAGGAGTTAGGTAGGCATTAGCAGGATTATTTCACTCTTGATCATTGCCCTTTTCCTCCAGGCTCATCGTAGTTCACTTAACTAATGGGAAGTATCCAAGCCCCAAGTACTACTTTCCACATGGACAAAAGGATATGAAGAAAATGGTGTGATGAGATCTAGTCTGATGTCCCTGAACTCTCATTCGCACACCTGTCAATGAGAGAAGTTACTTTTTCTTCTGGCACCAACAGATGAGCTTGTGCTGTGATTCTGGGTAACCCTTTCCTAGCATGGGTGGGACCTGTCTCAGGACTAAGCAAGAACTTGCGTCACTGTTTCCTCTCTTGATATCTTATTAGCAAGATAAGGAAGGTGCTGCAACTCTGAGGTGCTATTCACATTCTACAGTGTCAAAACCTCAAGATTTATCTCTAATAAGGCAGTCGTCATAAAGAAACACAAACTACCATGAGCCAAGGGAATAATATAAAGGGGGGCAATGAGTCAGAAAGCTAAAGAGAATTTACTGACATGCTTACTAAAGTTTTAACTAATCTTTGTTATTTTTAGGCTTGTTTTTTGCTTTCAAAAGCATAATGTCTTTTTAAATGTTCATTTTTTAAATTATAGATTGAAGGGCTCACAATGAACATCTCAGAGAGGGAAATTCCTCCTGCACAAACATTGATAAGGTATGAACAGCAGGAACACAAACATTTACACCAGTCTTTAGTAGTGGTGTATCAACCCCAACCTTCTTGGGTGTCTTCCTAAGCTTGAAGGGTACTTGGCTGCAGACTATGGGTTGTAGTGACAGCCAGCCAGCCACACAAACCCCATTGGGAAGACATTTCATGCTCACATGATCAGCCTAAAATCTCTGGAGTTACTCTGATTTTCAGATGCCCTGCTTGCCTGTTAAATAGGCAGTCATGCCACAGTGCTGCCCCAGTTTCTTTGTAGAGTCAAAACTCGATTCCCTACTAGAACTGAGACAAGTGGCTGTCCATAGGAAAACAATAGATCTCATGGGCAGCTGTGGGGGACGCAGTCCTTATCCTTGCCTACAGCAGTTTTAAAGGCAAGCCAGCCTTTAAGTCAAATTAATGCAGCTGGAAGCCCAGTGCCGGTGTTAAGACTCCTTTAAGAGCTTAAGCACATGAGTTGGGTGCTTTTCCAACACATCTGCATCGGGATGCACATAATGACCTGCCAGTTGGACTTGGATGTAGAAATCTCACATCTGCAGTAGATTTACTAGGATTCAAACCCACAGTGATTTCAAATACAGACCTGATCAGATTAACTTTGCAAAATACGTGGTGCCATGAGACATTATGAATCATACCTACTAGTCCATATGGGGAAGAAAAACCATCAGCTTTGCTGTTTAAACCAAGCCAGAATCCAGGTTTTAGAACAAAGGTGAGTGGCCCATAAATGACTCAGGACCCCTGAGAACTGAGTGGAAAAGCTGCCATCAATTCAGCAAAGAGGCTGAAGATCTACCAGGACCTTACATGTGCGAGCCCTGTGAAGGGGCCCTTGTTCCTTGCTCCAGAGCTGAGGAGGGAATACGAATGCATCTCTCTGGCATATGACGACACAATTGTTTATGGGCAATGGGAAATGATGTGAATTTATCTGAGGTGTTGCCAAACAGAAATGGCCAAATTCTCTCTGAAACCTTTGTAATACCAGACAATTAAAGGAGCCTCTGTTTCCTGATCCTAAGAACATTTCGAGGAGTAAGTGATTACAGCGAAGACTGCTGGGAGCCTGTGTGCAGCTGAGTGTCTGTTTAAGCACCATCTGCAGCTGTTGGCCCACCTTCTCCTTTTGTTTAGATTTCTATTCTCCACAGGCTGCTGTGAGCAGATCACGGTGCTGCTGAGGCAATAATCAATACTGCTCTCATTTTAACTCACTTGCCACTGAGAAAGCCAAGTCTAATATTGAAGTTTCTCAAAACAAACTTGGGCAACAGACTGCATTGTTTAAGTTGCTACTTCATTACAATTGTAAAGCTGTAGAAAAAAGGTTAATTGATATATTAATCTGTCACAAATTTACAGCATCTACTCCCATTTCATCAGTCCCATTTTGTAGAGTTCTGGGTAAATGCCAAAGCAGACTGTAAAAGAAATCTTTTATGGGCTTCAGTAAGAAACTATGATTTACCCATTCCTGCAAAGGGTGCACTCTCAGGCATGGAGTGAGTCAGGTCAGTCCAAGTGTGTGTGCACGTGTGTGTTGCATGTGTACATTCAGTTGGGATGGGGGAAGGCAGAGAAGCAGGATCACTATGACTCTATCATGTGATGCAGGAGTCATTGCCCATTTTAACAGTGGAGGCAGTTTCTCTTTCCTCCTCACATTAGAATATTCCTTTTTGGTATGGAGAATTACAATGTTTCCCTACTGTGAGTACTTGAGCCAAAATCCTCCTGGCTACCTCTGTCCCTACCACAGTCAGTAATATCTTACTGAGAGCTGAACAGAAATGTAGATTTGGCTCTCCACAAATGTCCTTCAAGGGATGGTTAATACTAAAATAACATTAAAAAAACCACTAAGCAAATCCCTGAAGGAGCTAAAAGGAACAAATTTTACTGCTGTATCTCCTAGTACCTGATCAGAAATTGTACTCTAAAATTTCATATTTAGGAAATTTCAAAGCTTCCGTCCATCTAAAGGGAGGTGTTCAGCACCACAGTTTCCAGTGGGGGGGAAAAAAAAAAAAGAAAAATTGAAAATGAAACTAAGCTAGTTTTTAGCATCATTTTTGGTCTAAAACTTGTCCCCTTAGCCAGGGAAGAGTATGTTCAGACACTGTGAGAAAGTGCTTGGCTGCAGGTGAAATTTAGAAAGGTATAAAAGGTGTCCTGTTATTTAGAAGATTGGTCTCTCTAATGCTTGCCTAAATGTAGCTAGATTTCACAAGTTTGTCCTATTTTCTCAAAAGTGGAAATGGTAATGTGGAGTTAGGTATAATAAGGGTGTTCTCAAGAGCAGAAGGTATTGTGCCATACGATTTAAAGATTTAAGAGCTTCTGTTTCTTGTCTTTGGATTTCACTCTACCCCTGTGAACTGCACCAAGCAAACAGAAAGAAACAATTTACGTCAGTGAAGGTAAGTAAGTATAAACTCCAAAGGACTTGGAGACATGATAGAAATAAATTCTTACATCTTATTGTCTTGGGGTGACTTTATCAGGTGTATCCCCTATCATCGCTCTATGCCCAGACATGATTCCTGTGCCTTTCTGTGCCTTTAAACTGAGCCCCGAGAGAGGAGAGAGAAAGAAAAAAAAAGGCCAGACGAACTTTTCAAAGCAGTCTGTGCTTCAAGGTCACATCTCCTCTGCGTTTGCTCTGCTGTGGGGAGAGGAGCGGAGGAAGCACCCTTCTTGCTTTTCAGCCAGTTTTTTTTTTTCTGCTCTTTTTCTTCAGAGAGAGACGGAGAGTTAAACCTTGTTTTTTCTGGGACTTTGGTTTTGTTTCCTTCTTTCCTGGACTTGTTCAGAACACCAGAACATCAGAATCCCACTGGGGAACCTTCCACCGGCCTGGAGGGGGGCCCCCACGCTGACCCAGCTCCAAGGAGAAGGAGAGAGACCACAGTCACAGAAGGACTCTAAAACTTTCAGGTTTTCTCTCCACAGCGAGAGATTTTATTATTTAGCATTATTATTCTTTTCCTGTGTGTTTTGTTAAATAAATAAGTTTTTTTTCCTCTTTCACATTCCTCCGAGGAATATTTCTTTCCTGAACCTGGTGGGGGAGGGGTGGCTTTGGCCTGCCTTCCTTTGAGGAGACGTTCCTTTTGGAAGTTTCCCTGACTTTAGCCAGAACCAGCACACTTATTTTGAACACTGAACTGGCTCCTGGGGTGTCCTGTAAGGTTGTAGGTAGCTGTCATTCAATCTACATCCAAGTTCTCCTCTCACTGCCGCTAACAGTGCCACTAACAGTGCCACTAACAGTGGTATGCCACACAATTTTTATACAGAGAAAAGAGAAAAGCAATTACACATCTTTGTTTAATTTCACTTGGATCAACAGAAATCCCTGTCCCAAGGCACAGAGTGGAATGATTAAGGTCTGAGCAGGAACTCTGCGGTGGGTCCATTCAAACTGGCAGCAAGGAAACAGACTGGGGCACTGGCTTCATTGTGGCTGTGTGTGACAGGAATCTGAAAGCGAGTTAAAAACAAGCAAAGGCAATGTGAGAGCAAGACTGAAGAGAAACCTCGACTGAATTGTGTTTAAAATAACTGTTTTCTGCTGTCTGTGTTTGTAAACAGGAGCACAGAATCGAAAACAGCAACTCCTTACTCCAGCCAGAAAAACATGTGCTACACAAGCAATTTCTAAGATTCCTGTTGTGGTTTACTGCTTATGGACTGGTGCTTACAAAAGCAGGTGTTTAGATGTTTAGTAGCATAAGTTCACATAATGTGTTTCTTGCACAGCTCCAGTGACATACTAGCAACCCTGCCAGCCTGTATCAGCTGACACATTACATTGGCTCCTTTCATTACTGAGCAGCAAACCATCTAGGTTTACATCTGTCTACATCTCGTAAATGCACCTGACCCGTCAAAACAAGGATCTCTCCCTGAAAGGCGTACATAATGATCAGGAATCACTAGAAGAACAATAGATTCAGAACTCTGATGTTTCATGTGTCTTCTACAACCCTCCCAAGAACAGGGTTTCCTTTCACAAGGAAAGGAAAACTTGTCTTTTTTTTTTGGCATGGTCTCTCATCAACTCTCATCACTCATTGACTGCTGTGACTGTGTTTGGGGTTTAGTGTCTGTGATTCAGTTTCATAGGAGGAAGATGGAAGAGTAGCTCACTCAGATCAATGCTTTGTAGTGTCCACTGTGGATTAGACATGATGGTTTTATGTCAGTACTCTCTGGAAAGACCCTGAAGAAACTTCAGGAGTCTGGACCCTTCCTTTGTGGTTATCTATAAGCAGGACAATGAACAGGATAAAACCAGATGTCTTTAAGATTACTTTCCAAAAGGAAAGGCCTCCTCTGATTAGAAAAATCAGAGTTGTTAGTCAAATAATCTATTTGCATAAATCAGTAATATTGACTCCTGACATTTCCTGGCTTAAGAAGCTGCATTCCATTTGGAATGGAAACAGATACAAATCTATCTTTAAAGCAGCCCAAACAGCCAAGCTGGATCTGGACACTGGTCTGATAAGAACTAAATTGAAAAATCTGTATTGTGCTGCTGTGGGACTGACTCCATACAGGCTCTATAGGCAGCTCTGAACCTGAATCAGGAAGTTTAGGTTCTGCTCCAAAGCTGCTCTCTTTACATGTCCCTGTTGCTATACCACACACGGGCAAAATGCAAACCTCAGATTATTCTCAAACCTGAGCTCTTTGCTAAAAATATTAACCTAGTAGCCATAAAAATATATATACTATTCTATATCAAGTTTGTTCATTCTTGTATTGCAGTACTTCTCAGCAGCCACACTCACTTATTTTAACTCCTGCGCCTCTTCCAGATAGTCCAGAAAGTCTAGAGAGCTTAGTGAAAAAGGGGACATAAGCTTTTCAAAATTTGAGGGTAATTCCATGAGAAAAGATTCCTGAAATTTATTACAAGCAATGTCTAAAATCTAGGACAATGCCAAATGCTCATCTCCACAGAGGAATGAAAAATCTTATTAGAGTGATATTAAATACCTTGTGAACGTATTTCCTCCTGTAATTATATGGGCAAGCTTAACTGAAGCATGACACAGCAGTTATCTTTTTTTGTAGGAATTTGCAACCATGTTCTATTGATAAATTACCTATACTAAGAGGAAATAAACCAGAACAATTTTCAGTTGAACCATAAGCCACTGATTGTGCATTACTAAAAAGCTATATACATTGTTTATAGCATTTAAAATAAAAATTCAAGGACTTTTTTTGTTATTTTGAAGATAAGTAGCTTTGTAAATTACTCTTTGCAAATTGTTTTCATTAGCTGTAAACAAGAATTTTATAGCCATGCATTTCACTGTACTGAAAATTTGATTAGAATAAGGTTAAAATGCATTTCTAGAACACAGTTCCTTCATGAAATTAAAGTTTTCTTTACTCACTGCATAGAATAAACAACAGAAATAAAATATTAGATGGGTAATTTTGAAGATTTTATCTATACAGACTGCCTTTTTTAGATGTAAAGTATCAGAAGTTTAGCTCTGAATAATAAAAGGCAATTTAAGTTGTTCATAAACCAATTAGTTCTCAACAAGTGGTAACAGTCAAGGGGGAAAAATTATAACTACTAAGAGATTTAGGTTTAACTGTTGCGGGTTTTTTTGGTGAATGTCTTAATTCACAAGAGATGAATACATAAAGAGATTTTGCTTTGAAGACAGTAAGCTGAGGTAATCTATTTTGAAGTCTCTGTCTTCAGCTGTACATCAAGTGTGTTAATACTGTCCGGATCGTGGCTATGGCGAGATAGCCACCACTCTCACAGAGGTCTCCCACCAGGGGGAATTANTAAGTGTTTTTCTTGGAGGGCTGTTGGGCCTGGATGACCATGTCTCAAGGAGCAGCAGCTCCCAGCCTGGTAAGCATTTCACTTCAGGGATTCTTTCAGCAGATGAAGGGATGCTACAGGCAGCACAGCAAGTCAGAAAGGCTCTTAAGGTAGGAACTGTCAGCAGAGCTGCTTGAGTGGGTGTGTGAGTCAGATGGGGTGTGCACATTTCCCTCTGTTAGATGTAACCAGTGGCAATGTCCCACCGCATGTCCAGAAACATCCACCCACAGGAACAACAGGGGCACGTATTGCCAGTGGCTTCATACAAAGCAGTTTGTGTTTCCACTGTCTCTTCACACAGAACTGCTTCTCCCTGCTGTGCCAAGACTTCCCTTTTTTCTCTCCACCTGCCCTCAGAGTTAAAATCCATCTTCTCGATTATTGCCATCTGTTTTGCTGCGATGTCCATCAGGGTGTGCAAAATAATTACCAGGCTCATTTTCTGCTGCCCTGAAAATACAAGTGGTTTCTCCCAGCATGTTGAGGATTCCTCTGTCCTGTGGAGTTCAACTGCTTTTATCTGAAGGCCCTGGCAAGAAATTAATGAAGCCTCTTTTACTCAAGTTTTCAGCTGGAGTGAATATTTTAAAAGTTCTGATCATGCTGAATAAAACTCAGTCTTCTCTCTGAAGATTGTTTTCTCTTTTATTTTCCTGTGTATTCAGAGGCTTCTTGGTCAACTTTTCCATCTGTCTCTGTGGGTTTCTGCTGCTGGTAATGGTTGAAATTTGGAGCTTGAACTCTGTTGCCTCAGAGGGAAGAAGACTGAGTGTCTTTCTAGAGAATATTATTGCAATTTTAGTTTGGAGTGTTTTGACCAACAGTTGTAAAAGTGCCAGCTACAGCACATGTTCATTTTCTTTCAGCTCAGGGTCACTGTGAATATGTATCATGAGGTTCTCCTCCTAAAGGGGGAAAAGAAAAGATTGTGGGATACAGAAGGACAAGTTTTGCGTAAGTGCTTCTGTAAAGGTGAAGGGATATTACAGCATTTCAATGTGACTCATTTTATTAGTTAAAAGCCTCCAGCAAGATGGACTGCTATGAACAGCAAAATGTCGGAAGTAAAAGGAAGGAATGGTTTCCAGAATGAAATGGTTCACCATTGCAAACAGAACATTTCTTATAAACTGCTCCCCTTTGATATAAAGTTGTTGTAATATGTACAGTTGGTGTATACATATGTAGCATGTAGGAGCACATAACAAGGATTCCATAAAAATACTACAGCACCTAAATATTAAACCATTCATGGTTACAATACAAGAAATTCACACTCTGAAATTACACTTTATTTGCGATCAGCAAAGAAGGACCCAGTATGGCCTATTTAACTTGGTGCAGAATAAATTTTAATTTTGGATTAATCTCTCTGGGAATAGGTTTTTTAATTCTCTCTAGCATCTGTGATTTGCATTAATATATGCAAAGCATTGTAACAGCATACTCTATCCAAAAGCAGTTCTCTTCAAAATTAAATGCTCCATTTTGAGAAAGGGAGTTATCTTTTGTTTTAATAGAAATCCCTAAGCTTTTTCTTTTTTTTTTTTAACCCACAGTAATCTAGATTTTACAGCAAAATGCACAAAGCATCTAGAAATACCAATTTTAGAAGGTTTCATTTTGCCTGTTATTAAACCGGATAATTCCTTCCCAATGTACGCATATATACTGGTTGCATTGGGGTGTTATTGAGAGTATCTATATGAGTGTGTCCATATGTACACATACATATTTTCTACTTTTTCTGTGTAAGTCGCAGATCATGTTATTCTTTCCTTTAGTAAATCTGATTTTCAATCCTGAGTTTGCTACTCAGGCTATTTACGACAATTTCCTGCTGATTTCACTGAGAGTTTTGCTCAGTTGCATCTGAAAGGAAGTTGTAGCCAGGTGGGAGTTGGTCTCTTCTCCCAAGTAACAGATGATAGGATAAGAGGAAATGGCCTCAAGTTGCAACAGAGGAGGTTTAGATTGGATAACAGGAAGAATTTCGTCATTGAAAGGGTGTTCAGGCATTAGAACAGGCTACACAGGGAAGTGGTGGAATCACCATCCCTGGAATACTTCAAAAAAACCCCATGTGAATGTGGCACCTGGGGACATGGTTTGATGGTAACATGGCAGTGCTACATTAACACTTGGACTCAAAGATCTTACAGGTCTTTTCCAACCTTAACGGTTCTGTGATTCCATAATTGTTTCACATTTCCTGATATCCAGAAATCTTGTTGTCCTGTTTGTATAGAAACACTCCAGGTTCATGTTTTTTTAAGATTTCAGCATATGATCAGCTTGTACCCTGCTGTGGGTTTCTGGATCATGAAGAAGAATTACAAAAAAAATTTCAAAAACATTGTGGGGACTGTGCCCGGCTTTTCCCTTGTCTCTTTAAGTATTTTTTTTTTTTTCAGATTTGAATCTCTTAACTGCATAGATGCCCTTAAAAGGTCAGAAGAATGGCCATTTGGAAAGGTAAAATGCTGTATTTAAGGCTGTATCACTTTTCTTTACATCTTTTTGATAATTTAGTTTGTTTTCTGTGACTGAAGAATTCATAGTCATCTTAACATTTCCTACAC
The DNA here is from genome assembly GCA_013397815.1 of Aleadryas rufinucha. NCBI lineage: Eukaryota > Metazoa > Chordata > Aves > Passeriformes > Aleadryas > Aleadryas rufinucha. The sequence continues at coordinate 110,954 of VZTH01002974.1, forward strand.
TTCTCTTCATGAAAGAGCCCCACGGCCTGTAATTAATGAGAAGTGCTATAAATGTCACCACTTTGCTCATGAAACAGTTCTTTTTTTTACTTGATTTTTGACATTCAGATTTGTTAGCATGCTGACGCGTGTTTTACAACATTTCTTGTTTTACAGCTAACACAGCATCTCAACTGTGCAAGCTAAATGGCAAATACCTTTTCATAGGTTGGATAAACATAACTTAGAAAAAGATTCTCTGTGGCCTATCACATTTTCTTTGTTATCAGATCGCTGGGACTTCTTTAGTCACCTCAACTGTAAGTTTAAATGCATCCCTCTTCCGGTGTCGCAGCTGCTGGAAATCTGTGACAGAAATCAGACCATTTCTCCCCAATTTTGGATACAGGCACAGTGGTGCCTTCCTCTTGCAGGTGAGAGGTGCATAAGGCCCTGCAGCCTCTGGGCATAGAGAGCCACAACGGAACTTAAAATACAGTTTACAAAACCTTTGGTTTTCTTGGTCCTAGTTGCCAGTGCAGACGCTTTCATAACAGAATTTGAGAAGTGCAAGTACAGAAATGTAACAGTTTTTGTGTCTTTCAGCATCAAATTGTAATTCTTGAAAAAAAATCTAGGTATTATGGTCATGTTCTGATGTCTGAGGTCAGTGAAGGATAAGTGCTTAATTAGGATAATGAAAGAGTGAAAGAGTCTGGATTGGATTTTAGAAATCATTCACATTCAAAATCTCTCATTCCCATGATTTTTTCCTTCTGTTTACTTACTATGTTTCTCTCTTAAAGGTTTTAAACTCCTGTTGTGCCACATTGCCCACAGATTACAGAAAATACAAAAAACATTTAGCAGTTTTCTGCAGCAGTTAATGGTCGATCTTCCCTTCCTCTTGTATGCCTATTTACTGTGTAGGCTCATCAGGTTTCTAAAGTAGTTTTTTGGTTTCACATTTTAATTTTGGTGTCCTCTCATTTTACATGATCAGATAAACTGTGCTGTTTCTTCCCTTACAGATAACTGGCAGAGAAGATTGCATTTGTATTCGAAATTATGTCTGAGACAGCCACATTAGCAACTCACGTGGAATAAGGATATTATTTATAATTGGAGTATTATTGCCATATCATATTTAGAAAAAGGAAATGTGTGGGGGAGTTCCACCACCAATGCCTTCCATGGGGCTGATCTATGGTGGGTCTATCACAATAATATAAAATACAGAGTCCTTAAAGGTGACGAGATGGGTGCAAGGTGCACAAAAAAGGGACTAGTTGCAGCCCAGAGAAAACAAGACTGTTTCCTGATCAGTATATTTAGAGATATCTTTTTTTCCAAAAAAATTTGAAAAGGATCACACAAACATCTAAGCTTCTTAAACATGCTGCTTTAGCCTTAAGTAGCTTCTCTATGATGAGATAATGGTGTGCTAGCTCTGAAATGTAGAACATGAATATGCTCTTCATACAGCTATTTTTATAAAGCAGCACATAATTTTTTCCTATTCTAAAAACATGCATTAAACCCTTCCAAACTGAACATCTTTTAAGATGACATTTTAAACTATTCAATCAGCTGGAAAGTTGTTTTCAACAGAACTTATGGTTTAAAACATAGGAACAAGGCAATGTATTCATAAATAACTTGCTGCCATTGCTTAATCTGGTACTGATTTACATGCAAAGGTTTCTCTCTGTTCATGGTGTGTTTTTCTAAATCTTTTTTTATTAGAGAAGGAAAAATAAGCTAAATTTTGACACAGAAAGTATATAAAATGATCACACAAATCAATATTGTGCTTCCAATTAGTATTTCTAATTTTGCATCACTTTTCTCATAATTTTCTCTTAATGAAAAAGCAAGAGTTTAGCTATTTACTTTGGTCATTTAAACCAGTCAGAATTTCATGCAGGGATAGAAAATCTGGTAGGTAAAATGATAGTGCCTGCTACTCCTCTGGGAGGGCTGGGAGGAGGATTCTTTTTTTCCCTAAAATCTACCCCCTTCAGGTTTTGGCAATGGGGGTCTTATAATATTTTCCATCCTTCTCTCTGTTTTCTCTGTTCAGCCAGTGGAATAGAAAACAAACCAAAAAGGCAAGGCAAGGCATGTGCTCCCTCTGGCCCAGGCACCGGGAGTCTGTGTCTGGGAGGGACTGAGGCAGGGACAAGAGAATGTGTGTGTGTGTGTGTGTGTG
>VZTH01002974.1:113193-138695 GCA_013397815.1 Aleadryas rufinucha
TGTAGGAGCACATAACAAGGATTCCATAAAAATACTACAGCACCTAAATATTAAACCATTCATGGTTACAATACAAGAAATTCACACTCTGAAATTACACTTTATTTGCGATCAGCAAAGAAGGACCCAGTATGGCCTATTTAACTTGGTGCAGAATAAATTTTAATTTTGGATTAATCTCTCTGGGAATAGGTTTTTTAATTCTCTCTAGCATCTGTGATTTGCATTAATATATGCAAAGCATTGTAACAGCATACTCTATCCAAAAGCAGTTCTCTTCAAAATTAAATGCTCCATTTTGAGAAAGGGAGTTATCTTTTGTTTTAATAGAAATCCCTAAGCTTTTTCTTTTTTTTTTTTTTAACCCACAGTAATCTAGATTTTACAGCAAAATGCACAAAGCATCTAGAAATACCAATTTTAGAAGGTTTCATTTTGCCTGTTATTAAACCGGATAATTCCTTCCCAATGTACGCATATATACTGGTTGCATTGGGGTGTTATTGAGAGTATCTATATGAGTGTGTCCATATGTACACATACATATTTTCTACTTTTTCTGTGTAAGTCGCAGATCATGTTATTCTTTCCTTTAGTAAATCTGATTTTCAATCCTGAGTTTGCTACTCAGGCTATTTACGACAATTTCCTGCTGATTTCACTGAGAGTTTTGCTCAGTTGCATCTGAAAGGAAGTTGTAGCCAGGTGGGAGTTGGTCTCTTCTCCCAAGTAACAGATGATAGGATAAGAGGAAATGGCCTCAAGTTGCAACAGAGGAGGTTTAGATTGGATAACAGGAAGAATTTCGTCATTGAAAGGGTGTTCAGGCATTAGAACAGGCTACACAGGGAAGTGGTGGAATCACCATCCCTGGAATACTTCAAAAAAACCCCATGTGAATGTGGCACCTGGGGACATGGTTTGATGGTAACATGGCAGTGCTACATTAACACTTGGACTCAAAGATCTTACAGGTCTTTTCCAACCTTAACGGTTCTGTGATTCCATAATTGTTTCACATTTCCTGATATCCAGAAATCTTGTTGTCCTGTTTGTATAGAAACACTCCAGGTTCATGTTTTTTTAAGATTTCAGCATATGATCAGCTTGTACCCTGCTGTGGGTTTCTGGATCATGAAGAAGAATTACAAAAAAAATTTCAAAAACATTGTGGGGACTGTGCCCGGCTTTTCCCTTGTCTCTTTAAGTATTTTTTTTTTTTTCAGATTTGAATCTCTTAACTGCATAGATGCCCTTAAAAGGTCAGAAGAATGGCCATTTGGAAAGGTAAAATGCTGTATTTAAGGCTGTATCACTTTTCTTTACATCTTTTTGATAATTTAGTTTGTTTTCTGTGACTGAAGAATTCATAGTCATCTTAACATTTCCTACACTTCTCTTCATGAAAGAGCCCCACGGCCTGTAATTAATGAGAAGTGCTATAAATGTCACCACTTTGCTCATGAAACAGTTCTTTTTTTTACTTGATTTTTGACATTCAGATTTGTTAGCATGCTGACGCGTGTTTTACAACATTTCTTGTTTTACAGCTAACACAGCATCTCAACTGTGCAAGCTAAATGGCAAATACCTTTTCATAGGTTGGATAAACATAACTTAGAAAAAGATTCTCTGTGGCCTATCACATTTTCTTTGTTATCAGATCGCTGGGACTTCTTTAGTCACCTCAACTGTAAGTTTAAATGCATCCCTCTTCCGGTGTCGCAGCTGCTGGAAATCTGTGACAGAAATCAGACCATTTCTCCCCAATTTTGGATACAGGCACAGTGGTGCCTTCCTCTTGCAGGTGAGAGGTGCATAAGGCCCTGCAGCCTCTGGGCATAGAGAGCCACAACGGAACTTAAAATACAGTTTACAAAACCTTTGGTTTTCTTGGTCCTAGTTGCCAGTGCAGACGCTTTCATAACAGAATTTGAGAAGTGCAAGTACAGAAATGTAACAGTTTTTGTGTCTTTCAGCATCAAATTGTAATTCTTGAAAAAAAATCTAGGTATTATGGTCATGTTCTGATGTCTGAGGTCAGTGAAGGATAAGTGCTTAATTAGGATAATGAAAGAGTGAAAGAGTCTGGATTGGATTTTAGAAATCATTCACATTCAAAATCTCTCATTCCCATGATTTTTTCCTTCTGTTTACTTACTATGTTTCTCTCTTAAAGGTTTTAAACTCCTGTTGTGCCACATTGCCCACAGATTACAGAAAATACAAAAAACATTTAGCAGTTTTCTGCAGCAGTTAATGGTCGATCTTCCCTTCCTCTTGTATGCCTATTTACTGTGTAGGCTCATCAGGTTTCTAAAGTAGTTTTTTGGTTTCACATTTTAATTTTGGTGTCCTCTCATTTTACATGATCAGATAAACTGTGCTGTTTCTTCCCTTACAGATAACTGGCAGAGAAGATTGCATTTGTATTCGAAATTATGTCTGAGACAGCCACATTAGCAACTCACGTGGAATAAGGATATTATTTATAATTGGAGTATTATTGCCATATCATATTTAGAAAAAGGAAATGTGTGGGGGAGTTCCACCACCAATGCCTTCCATGGGGCTGATCTATGGTGGGTCTATCACAATAATATAAAATACAGAGTCCTTAAAGGTGACGAGATGGGTGCAAGGTGCACAAAAAAGGGACTAGTTGCAGCCCAGAGAAAACAAGACTGTTTCCTGATCAGTATATTTAGAGATATCTTTTTTTCCAAAAAAATTTGAAAAGGATCACACAAACATCTAAGCTTCTTAAACATGCTGCTTTAGCCTTAAGTAGCTTCTCTATGATGAGATAATGGTGTGCTAGCTCTGAAATGTAGAACATGAATATGCTCTTCATACAGCTATTTTTATAAAGCAGCACATAATTTTTTCCTATTCTAAAAACATGCATTAAACCCTTCCAAACTGAACATCTTTTAAGATGACATTTTAAACTATTCAATCAGCTGGAAAGTTGTTTTCAACAGAACTTATGGTTTAAAACATAGGAACAAGGCAATGTATTCATAAATAACTTGCTGCCATTGCTTAATCTGGTACTGATTTACATGCAAAGGTTTCTCTCTGTTCATGGTGTGTTTTTCTAAATCTTTTTTTATTAGAGAAGGAAAAATAAGCTAAATTTTGACACAGAAAGTATATAAAATGATCACACAAATCAATATTGTGCTTCCAATTAGTATTTCTAATTTTGCATCACTTTTCTCATAATTTTCTCTTAATGAAAAAGCAAGAGTTTAGCTATTTACTTTGGTCATTTAAACCAGTCAGAATTTCATGCAGGGATAGAAAATCTGGTAGGTAAAATGATAGTGCCTGCTACTCCTCTGGGAGGGCTGGGAGGAGGATTCTTTTTTTCCCTAAAATCTACCCCCTTCAGGTTTTGGCAATGGGGGTCTTATAATATTTTCCATCCTTCTCTCTGTTTTCTCTGTTCAGCCAGTGGAATAGAAAACAAACCAAAAAGGCAAGGCAAGGCATGTGCTCCCTCTGGCCCAGGCACCGGGAGTCTGTGTCTGGGAGGGACTGAGGCAGGGACAAGAGAATGTGTGTGTGTGTGTGTGTGTGTGAGGATGTGGAGTACTGATGGATTTGTGAAGAGCTGTGCAGGGGTGCAGGATGCACATCCGAGGGAAACCGGTGTCTTCGAGTTCTGCTTCTTTAGAACCACGTTTCTTCTGTATCTGGCTTGCTCCTACCAGTTCCATGAAAAGTGTAGCACTGGTTGTTGCCAGCCCCCTGCAACTTCTAAGGAAACAAAATGTCCTAAAGTACTCGGTACCACCCTGTTTTCTGACAGCTGCAATTCTGATGTTTAATTTCAGAGGAACTTTATAGATAATAAAATATTTTCCTGGGAAGTCAGCAGGGAATATTTGCTTCATTCGGGACACCCACTAGAGGGAGTACTGATAATGTTTTAACGCTGAAGAGATTTAAATTGCATTAGTAGCATTCATGTGAATCTGGGGCACCAAGTAAAGATTTGGGTTCCTGCCTCTCTTGAAAGCCCTATTACACACAAAATCAGGAATCAAAGGGTTTCTCAGTGCTCTGGAAACACTCTGGATAAAACCGTTTTGAAGCAAGGCTGATGTTTCCTTTCTAATTCACATAACTTCATTGTTGAAAGACAACTGAAGAGCATTTTCAGTGACAAAATGAGCTTTAATTGCCATCAGGAATGACTTAGGGATGGAATGTAAAGGCTTTTTTCTTCATGGGTAAGATCTTTATGTCAAAATGTTGCCCTTCTGACCTCCAGAAGCAATTTTTTTAAGCTGAACTTAGAATTTAAAATTATGTTGGCAGTTAGATGTTTGGGGGTTTTTCTCTCCAGGGTTGAAATAATTTCTAGTTGAAAGAGAGAAAATAGATGAAATGTTTGTTTTCTTTTCTTTTGAACTGTTTTTTTTTTAAGCAAACAACTTAATATTATTATGCTGTGGATGAAAAAGTAAGGCAGCTTCTGAACAGTGTCTAGACTGCTGAGGGGACTTAGGGACTGCAGTGCCGGAGTATCTATGTTTGTTATGTGTGCATCCAGCCCCCAGTGGTAAAGCTGACAATCCAGTGTGGGATACAGACACTCTGCATACAGACTGGGGAAGAAGTGATGCATTCAAACAGGATCTGTAAAAATGTGGGCAGTGAGTAGGAACCAGTTAGCACAGGTTGTCATCTGCTCAGTGCTAGTGGGAATGCACATGAGTAGCTGTCACAATAATTCTTTTTTTCACTTGGTCGAAAACCTTTTACATCTTTGGGAAGAGTTACTTATGTGAATCAATTTTTATTTCACTCCCGCACTTCTTTCCCATCTGTCCATCCTTTGGTAGTTGTGTGAAATGTGACTTATATACCCACAGCTATAATGCCTATTTGAGTGTTTTCTGTTCTTTCTTTTTCTCTACTTTTATAATCCCAGCCAAATTGTATGAAATAAAATTTTCTTAGTATAATGCTGAGCAATAAGTGTGATAGCAATAGATTATTCCACAAGACAGACTTCTGTATTTTTTTGGACACTCTTCTCCAGCTAGCAGACAGGGGAACAGTGTAAGCAGTGATTTACTACTATGGAATTATCCCTTTTTGTTTGATCTCCCTTCCCCTCTTCCCAGGTTCTCTTCCTTTCTTACAATTTCTGTTTCTGGTGGTGTGCAGGCAGGGAGAAGGGGATGTGGTGCTACTTGTGCCATGCTCAGCCTGGCAGACAAGGTGAGCATTCTGTCACGTTGGAGAGGGGGCCCCCAAGCACCTTACCACACACTGGGTTCAGAACAATCCCAAGCCCCTGAAATCTGAAGACGACAGTCAGGAAACCAGAAGTAAGCATGACACAGATTTTCACAGGCAGTGAAAGACGGAAAATAATAAAGCGCTTGTCCTGAAATTTTTTATATTTAAATTCATAAAATATTTTATTCTGTGATATGGAACAACTTCTACACAGTTACTGGTCTATTTTTGACCCTGTACCAAAAGTTACCAGTATGGATTTCTGTAGATAAGAGCAATAAGTATTTCTTCATGCCAAGGAGCCTCACCTTCCTTGTTATTGTTAGAGATGGGAGTAGCATCTTCTTGCTTTTGACTGTTGTTTATTTGCAGAGTTTTAGTCTCTTGAGTTTCCATCTGTCACCTTTGAACATGGAACAATAAACAGACCTGCACAGCATAGCAGAGCCAAGTAAAAGCTGAGGTTGGCAGAGACCTCTGGAGATTGTACAGTCCAAACTTTTGTTGAAAGAAGGGCCTTAAATTGAGTTATGCAGGTTCCTGTCAAATCTTGCCATTTCCAGCAAGGGAGATCCTATAGAACAACCCATTCTGATGTGGTTTTTTTTTCTCATGTTGCACATTTTTTCCTTATCATATGGCATTTCTTCTAAAGTAATTTGCATTCATTGCTTATTTTTTGTCCCTATGCATCCTTGTGGAAGGAATTTCTGTCTCTCCTCTGTAATTAAATTTTAGGTATTGGGAAAAATGTGATTAGATTCACTCAAGACTTCTCTAGGCTGAACACACCCAGTTCCTTCAATTTTATTTCATCTGCTGAGTCCTACTACCCTCTCATCATATTGGTGGCCCTTCCCTCACCAATTTTTTAGTGTCTCCCTTGAACTGAGGAGTCCAAACCTTGATCTAGTGCTATAGATGTGCCCTAACAAGTGCCAAATGGACTGGAACAATCACAGCCTTCGATTAGCTCTCTGTCCTCTTTTTGTGGCAACCTATGACAAGGTTTGCGTTCACTGCTGCGAGGGCACCCTGCTGGAACACATCCAGGTTGCCATCCATCAGGACCACCCAAGCTGTACCAGACATGCCTTCAACTGCTGTGTGGGATTGCTGCACCCCAGGTGCAGCAATCAGCATTTATCTTTGTTAAACTTCATGCAGGCCTTTTTGGCCTGCTCTGTTTCAGACAGTCAGGTGTCTCTCTGAGGTGGCTCTTTCCTCCAGCAGATTTGCCTCCCCTCCCAGTGTGGTGTCATTTGTGCACTTTGTGATATATGAACCCTGGCAGGAGGGTCTCAGGGATGCTTACAGGTAAAGGTTCAGTTGTCTGAGTGGACAGGCAATACCCCAGTTAGGTCAGAGTTGTATCATGTGGTACCCAAGTGTGAGTTTAATGCTCAACTTCCCTGAGAATTGGGAGAAGGAAGAGAGCATTTTGATAAAAGCATAAATAGCCAAATAGGTTTCTATTTTCAAATCTGACATAAAGTGACTCAATTTTACAAAACCAAAATACTGTTTGATAGTGCTGTCTTGGAGAATAAACTCTATTGGTGTAGCTTTCAAAAAAACTAAGAATGTATGCCATTTTTCAGCTGTCTTTGTAAATGTACGTAACATCAATCTGCTGTCAAAGACTTCTAATCATGAAAGGAGAGAACATGATAGATGGGGAAAACAGTACCTGGGTAAGTTATAATTTGAAGACACAAAAAAAAAGGTCATTGATAAGAATAGATTGTGTGCCCAGAATAGACCAAGTAAGTGAAAACTGAATTCAAAAGAAAGGATCCCATAACCAAGTATATGTTTTTGCAACTAAATCTAAATCTTTGCACATAAAGTGAAGCATTCTAGAGCTAAGAGCATAATGGAATAGTAGCATTAGGGGTGTTACTTTTCACATTCTTCTAGAAGAAAACAAGAGAAAATGAATCTGTATATTCAAGCCTACTTGTGACACTAATTGTTTCCTTCTTGTACATTCAATCTGATCTGAAAGAACTGTAATCTGAGTGTCAGGTCTGCATTTTGTGAGAATTGCTGTATCTGTTTCTGGAATCCTTAGAGTGTATCTGGTATGTCCTCATTCCAGGCTGAGTGTCCAGCTGAATGAATGGTAACTGTACAAAACCCCCAGGCTCCGGTTAATGCATGGCATCTTGAGATATTTACTGTTTAAACTGCAGATAGATAGCCTGGCTATTCTCTTTTCTTTCTTTCCTTCTTTTTTTTTTTTTTTTTAAACTCTGGATGATGTGTGTGGACAGCAAGCAGGCTGTTGTATTGCCAGATGGCATCTGACTGCCTACTTTCTCATCACTAGAAGAAGACTATAACTTTGTTAGGTGAAAAAAACTGGTTAAGAAAGAAAGATAATTATTATATATTTGGAGGAATAAAACAAGGTTAAATGCAATATGGCCATGTCATAATTCTTGAACTAATGATGCAATAAAACCTCTCTGAGAAATCTTAAGAGTGGGAGAAGAGGGAGTTTCTGGTACATCACAAGTTTAATATGGAATGAGAAACACTAATACATAGTAATTGTTCTGCAGCCATCTGTGCATGAGCTATATTTTTAAGCATGAATTTGTTTGCTGTGGGACTAGTCATGCACGAAAACACTCCCTCTCATCTATTTTCAGAACAAAACCATGAGACTTATCAAATGTTTAACAGTGATGCTTTGTGGTTAAACTAAAAATTCCTGCTGTTGTTGCTTTCTTCTTCCCCAGCAGACTTCATTGCTGTTTTCCACTTCTCCTTATGGATGAATGTTACAAAGGTTTTTGGTTGCTTTAAGAGACTTGCTGTTCTAACAATAATTTGTTAGTCATGATCTCCTTGAAGTTTTGAATGCCTTTGGATAAAAGTGGATTTGAAGCTGATATGAGATTAAAAACTCTTGCTAAATGTAATAATTTTGATAAAGAAAAAACGCAGTTTGAATTGTTGAGTGTTATTAGTGATTGCTCAAACAATCCAGCAGCTTGCAAATTTTTTTCCATTCACCCTCATAAGCACACTGCTCTTTCTTCTGCCCCAGATTTCTCTGCAGCTCTTCAGAATGCTTCTCTCCATTAGCTGGATGATTGTAAAGACTTTCCAAAGTGTTCCTGCCAGAGCAGCCTTCTGCCTAGCCAGAGGACCTATGTGGCACAGATGCACTGTGGCATCTCTGCTTGGAAATGTGTTAACATGTCGGTCTTTTTCACAGAAATATGTTCTCCATTACACTGCATTTTGTTTTCAGAAGAACAGCAGGGGCCTGCTCACCTCACCTCATATGAGCTAATAGGTTTAAAATATACCTTTAAGGCCACTGATATCTATCTGTTATGCCATTGATGCCATGATGTTTTTTGCTTTTTATATATACCCGCTCTGTATACTCTTATATATAACTTTTATGTATTCTTAAGGGCCTTTTAGCCCACATACTTCTAATTCTACAGGTATGATAACGAGCATAGACCCAATATTCCGTTAAGCCAGGAGACCAAACATCTTAGAAGCCTCAGACACCAAGGTCTTCTCTGGAACACATTTTGTAAACTAAGATAGGCCTGTCCGGGGGGGGGGAAGTTCCTCGGGGAGGGGGGTTCACTCAGCCTCTCATTGGGGAATCTTTGACAGATATGTTAATTGGTAAGGCCTATAATGTTATACCCAAACTTGGTATATTGTGGGTGTGCATTCGGATGTGCATTCCGGCATGCTCTACCTGGACAGAGTGCACCAAGGATCCTTAAAATAAATACCGAGGTAAAACCCCTTTTTTCCCTTCTAACCGTGTTTGGCTCTTGATTTTCAGACCAAGAAAAGGCATCACCATGAAAGTGGAGTTTTGATTTATAGAACACAACAGAAAATTCTTCTAAATTCTAGGTGACATGTATCAGCTATTTTAATTTAAGAATAGGCCATTTTTAAGGCCTATTCTTAAGGCTTAGTTAAATACCCCATAGGCAGTAGTGAAAGGCATAAACTGTGATGCGTATGTTGATGAGATGGGTGGTAAATGTATCTTAGCTACATGTTGGATATTTTTCTCTATCTCCCTTTGCCTACAACAGAACTTTAAATAATGATAACAAGGTGTCAAATAAAGATTTTTCCCAGAGAAGTACTAAAAATACCTACAGATCTGTCAAATTGCCATTGCCTTTCATACTGAATGTAGACTCTTAAGAAGATAACTCTGATGGATATGAACAGGTATGCTGAAGGAGCACATCTCTCAATGCTACTTTTCAAGCAGCTTTCCTTGTTTCTGTTGTAGGAAGAGGGTGATGGCAGGGTTGTCTGTGCTGGATTTATAAGTCTTGTACAATACTGCAGCTTCCACAGATGAGTGACGTGATCTGAGCAACACTGAGAAGGGTTGAGAGAAAAAGGATATTGAGAGAAAAAGTACTGTCTCATCTCTCAGCCCTAGTACGAAGAAGATGTTTATGCAGAAGAATGGGTTTTCCACCAGAAAGGCTTTAATGATCATGCAGATATATTCTCAAACTCCCAGTCTCAAAAGGTAAAGTAATTGTGATGCCATTTGCAATTCTGAATTTTTTCTTTACTTATGTACATGTACTACCAATGAGATGAGAATGAGGTGTCCTACAGTGTTTCTTTTTTTCCTGATCCACTTGCAACAAGTAATAATACATAACACAAGGTAGACATGCAGTTTTCCTCTGTGCTTACTGGCTATGGCTCAGTTCCTGCTGCTTCATAGAACACTAGCCAGAATAAAGGCAGTGCCTTATAATCAGGATATATATCTGACTAGGTCTAGATGTTTATTGATTTTTTATTTCTTTTGGGAAGAGTAATAGGCTGGCAAAGCCCCTGAAAGGCAGTATTAAACAACCATACAGAAAGGAAAAAAGTCCCTGACTTTTAAAGTGTACAAATAGGATTTTAACACAGGATGATGCAGGCCATGTTATTCACAAGCTGATGTCTCTGTACATCCTCAAAAGCTGAACAAGAACACAGCTTTTATCGAATGCAGAGTTTGTCATGTTTAACTTAAGGGGTTTTGGTAGTTACCCTTGATACCTCTGAGTGTTAATTAGAGGATAGCTAATACCACAGTTCTTGCTCCAGGTTTCTATGATCTAGTGATATAAACTTGTGTGCAAATAGAAGTGGAAGCAGACTGTCTGCCTTTCTGCACTGCACTTGGAAATGGGTTTGTCTGCGGCACCAGGATGTCTGACTCACAATCACCCCTTGTGAGGACTCAAGGTACAATTAGCACTGATGGCATAAGAAAGCACAATTGAGTTGTGCTGCTCCGCACTGCTCCCAGCTTGTTCAAACATTTATTTTATGATGGATAACTTGGCTGCAACACCAAATCCCGTTACCTAGGAGGAGTTAGTGGTGGTACACAGGGCTAAATAAGTTTACGCCAGCTGTGGAGGGTGTGCATTTTATTGTTCTTAGGGCTTCCCTGGCTCATCACAGGAGTAGGGAGAGATGAATTCTACAAGCTTGTTAATGAGCTCAGACTAAGAGGGGATGGAAAATAAAGACTTTTAATTTGTGTAGTTTTAAATGTTAAGTGTAGAGGAATTCTGGATTCTGTCCAGAAAACTAAGTGGCTTTCCAGAGACTTAATAGACTACCTACAGTTTAACTGGGTTACCGCCATGTACTGATTGGAAGCATAAAAATCTTGTCTGTGTTCACTAAAGTCATTCATTATTGTCATATTGCCATAATAGTGTCTTGAATAAATCAAATCACTATTAAAGGAGGGGAAAAAGAGATTACAGTACTACATGTCCTGTTTTTTGTTAGACACATTTGAGGTGGGAAAGATTTTAACAGTTAGGTATATCAGGGGATGATTTATTTTAATATGGTCCTTTGGCCAGTAAAGGAGTGGCATACGTCCTTTCACAGAAAGTGAAGACATGTCCCAGACTTATTCCCCTCTCCGCTGTGATGCTGGGGTGTCGGTTCCGGGGGTGCTCTGGTGGGGTGCTGTGACTCTGAAACCAACTTCTGGCTGAAAGTTGCTCAGCGGCTACTGCACACACACACACACTCACACACAAGCACACACACCGGATAGCTCCTTCGACAGGTCGATGGCAAAGAGGCAGGAAGGGTCTTTGTGTGCAGATCCACTGCAGCCTTTATTCCAGCATGCTGCCCGTGACAAAGACACAGTGAACGGGGGCAGTGACAAAGACGCAGACCCATACAGAGCTCCAGCTTAAGTACAGGGGTCGGGAGAGCGGAGGGTGTGGGGCAGTACATAGGTGGGGCTAACCCATGGGGGAAAATAGGAAACTAGGGAGGGAGGGACTAAGGGACAAGGGTGAATGGGGAAGCAGGGAAGGGAGAACATTCTGGATTAGGGCCATATAGGGGAGAAAGGAGCAGGGGAAGCCAACGGGCCAATAGGAGAGACAGAGCCAGGGTACATTTCTGTAACAGAACAGGGCATTGTGAGAGAGACCTTTTTAGTCCCTTTAACCTGGGGAGAATTTCTCCACTTAGCTCCAGGGGGTTCTTATAATCTCTGGTGTCATGGGACAAGTGTCTACAACACTAGGGTTCCCATAAGATGTCTGTTAAATATGCAGAAGAGCTGCTGTGTTCTGCCGTATGGGAACACAGTGGTTTGTTCCCTATGTAGAAAATTGGATGAGAATCAGGGAGATCTGCTGGATATGGAAGAAAAGTTTTCAGTGTGAGAGTCATCTCCTATCCAAGGGCTTTATAGCTCCTACCATCTGAGATTTCTATTAGGAAGGATTGATAATATTGTGATGGGAATTTTAAAGGCATTTACAAGTTGGATGGCCCCCTTCACCACTTGAATAGTTAGCTCAGTGTAGCCATCAAACCATAGGAGGAGCTCTCTCAAGGGCAGAGTATCAGTTTCCTGTCAGCTTATTTGATTCCTTATCAACAAACCAAATTTGGAAACCTGCTCTAAGGAGAGGTGCTAAAACTTGATCTCCATTATCAAGTCCTACTGGAAAAAATAAAACAAGGTAAAGTCTATTTTATAAAACATTGACAAAATGCCCATAGAACACTTTTTACCCTGTATTCAAAGGCTTCATGAATGACAATTTTGGATGCATAAGTTAATTGAAAGAGACCTGTAGTGGAAGCTGTGGCAGAGACTGTACTAATACTTCTAGAACTGCTGGTCATCTCTCATAACCTGGAAGCTGTAGATTAATTTCATAATCAGACACTGATTACACAGAAAGGAGGATGGTTGCCAGTGCATAGTGCCAGGGGTTAGTCCTGGGCACTGTAGATGAACTGTGGTACTTTTAAATTCATAGGAAGGCCTTTGACAGCTTGTAAGTGGCAAGTAGAGCTCTCCCAAACAATTCCTGAGCACGGGCCAGAGGCTATCTTGGGCCAGATACAACTCTTAGTAGACAGTTTAGATGGGGCTGTCTTGCTTTTAAGGGTGGGAGAGATCAAGAGTATAAATGCAGGTGTTCCTTTGCACATTTGGTCTAATAGTATTTTAAAACCAGCTTGTCTAATAGCATTTTAAAACTTTCTGCCAGTATTCCTCATGCAACACCACAGGCTCCACTGGACTTTGCAGATCTTGTGGGAAGAGAAGAGTGTCTCTTCTGATAAGATGTTGGAGCCAACTGTATGTTCACTTTTATCTTGGATAATATTAGTACTAATACTGAAATGAAACACCTACTACTCCTGCTGCTGCTGCTACTAGTGTTATTATTAATATTATTATAATTATTATGAAGCAATATGAATAAACCATAACGTAAATTTTCATTACATTATAATTCATCAATTTTTCCTCTTACACATAAGAAGTGCTTCAAGAAATGCTATTTTTAACCACAAACCAGACTATGTTCATTTGCTCATTTCTTTGCTCTGACATTACACCTCCACTGCACTCTTTAGGGAATTACTTCCTCCCCTCAAGCAGCTTATTGAAATGCTGCCTTGTGGCACAAAATATTGCAGTATTTGGGTAAAAAAATATATCTTATCAGGAAATAGTTTTGCTACCAGTGGGTGGCTTCTTGTCCCATACCCTGACAGCTGGTTTTGCAGGGTTAAATAGTAACTTTTCTCTGCAGGAACAAATGTTAAATTTTTTATTTGGAATGGAGATTGTGAATGTGATTTGAAACATAAAAATCCTGAAGACTTTGACTGCTTCTGCCCTCGATCTTTCTCAGTGGATTTTTTCATGATTTTGGTGTCAAGGCTGCATTCAGTGCTTCTGGAGACACGAGATGTCAATGATGTGCCCTTTCTGCATACCTCTGAATCACTGCGGTATATGCTTCTTTCTTTTTTTTTTCCTCGTTTTTAGTCAGCAGGTAAAAGATTGATTGAAAGAAGAAATCTAAGTGTTCTGAAACACTGATCAGTATAAGCATCTCTTGGTTCTCTAGCTGTTGAAAGATTGTGTGTTTTGTTAAACTTTCAGTAGCCAAACTCTCTGTAACTGAGCAACTTCTCATATCCAGAAATCAATTTAATAGAAGGCACATATAGGAAACTCTGCTTGGATTTCCTTTTGACTTCTCAGTGAATTCTTCATTCTTCCAGTCATTTCCTTACTCTTCAAGCAATTTTTTGTTTGTTTGTTTGTTTGTTTGATCTTGTTGGGGGAACTGTGAGTATTTAATGGATTGTAGAATCTCTTCAAGATGAAGAAATTCTACAGGTTGTTATTAACTGGCATTTAAGGAGGTGATAACTTTGAATCTCTCTGTCTAGACCATACACCTGATTGATGAACCTTGGAACAATGTATGGTGTAATGTTTTTTACCTAGTTGCCATGTCTTTTCACTTTTGTGCAGCCTGAAAATTATCTCAGAGACAGAAAGAAAGAATCACAATATCCAGGCAAAAAGAATATATGTGTTGAATGCATCTTTTTAGGTAGGAAAATACTGTATATCTGACTTTTACAGCAGGAGAATTTTTACCTACAGCTCTCCTTATTGTGAGAGCTTATGATAAAATTCCTATTCCTGACTTTTCCTCACATCCATAATCTCAGCTAAACTCTTTTGCTATCACAAAAAAGTGCACATTCTTCTGTTGGTTAGAAATGGGATCTCTGTCATACCTGTAGTGCATCATGCTAAGGGTATAACCCACGGTACTGAAAGGGTTCCATGCCAAAGGTGATGGGCGGGGTCATTTTCCTGTGTGTCCGCAAATACATGAGGCCATTCAGCGTAGATGGAATAAGCAGCTGCCTTAGGGCATCTCCAGGGCTGTGGGAGCAGCAAGCCCAGCAGCATCTGGCTTACACAGAAGTAGTATCCTTCAGTCATCTACTTGAGTGTTTTATATTATTATCTATGAAGTGGGTGATCAGCACCACACATAAACGTATAGTCGGAGGAGAAAAACTGTAACTATAATTATTGCTTTCATAGATCTGTAATTTCTGTAATTGGATATTTAATCTGAAATATAGGAAACTCCAAACTGTAGAAAGCCTGCATCTACTGGAGACATAGGCATTGAGAGAGGAGGAAAGATGCTGTAGCTGTTGAACTACATTTCCTTCACTTCCATTCACTGCTACTGTAGTCTTTGGGTTTATTTAATGTAATTTTAAACAGAAAAAACAATTTAATTGGGTGGACTTTCCCCTCAAAACTGACAACAGAAATTTGCCAGTTGACAGTGTACGCTGGCATTTTAAATTGATCTTCTAGCACCAGGTGCACAGCCTCCAGTTGGCAAGTTGAATGGTTGCCAAGAAATACAACTAGAAGGTACCTGCTGTTACTGTGCTGCATGTGCAAAACCAGACGGGGACATGTGCTTTTTGGAAACGAGTGTCTTTAAGCCCACTCATTATTTTCTGCTAGCCAGTACAGCCAACTTCTGGGTGGTATCTTGCTGTTTCTAAGTCTGACTACTGCCAATATCACTTTTTTTTTTCTTCTCTGTGGTGGTATCTTGATTGCCTATTTTCTGTCAAATGGAAGTTGAGTTAAGCTAAGCCTTTTTAAGACTCAGGTTCTTGTCAGAATGCGACAGTTCCAAGAGAGAAAATGTCATCTGTCTATTCTTCACTATCATTTGACTTTTCCAGAAAGCCCCAAGGCATGTCTGCTTATCACCTGCAAAATACTAATTATAAGGCTTTTGATACTCAGCAACTAACAGCGCACACATTCACCAAACATTTAATTAGAACTGTTTTAGTGCAAATCCCTTGGTCACAGAAAGAATTCTAATGATCCTTGTCAAATTAAAGGAAAAGCTATTACACTGTGAGAATGTGACAATATGATTGAAGTCCATCCTGGAAATGCAACAGGGAAAGGCCCTGTGTGTTTTATTATGGCATCTGCATTTTAACATATAGTATTGTTTTACCATAAAATTTTGATTTGAAAAGCTTTTCATAACATGCAGTTTTGCAGAATGTTGATTTCTGATGCTACCAAGCTTTGAAAACAATTACACAAAGTACAAGTTTATATCTTTCCATTCTACTAATCTTAGAACACATCCAAAAGCATTTTAGATGACAATTATGTATGCAAATGTTGATTAACTGCTACAGTCTGCTGTGCATTTTACTGTCATTATTGCCTTACTCACACGTACAGTGTTAAAGTGCCTGAAACGCTAAACTGAGATTTTGGGGAATGGATGAGGAAACTCCTTGATCTTCATGAAACTGCTCTGTGATGCTGCCATTAAACAACACAAAGTGATGCTATGCAGCCATTTGATAGATAAATCTGGGCTTGTGTAAGTCAGTGTTTCTTTGATTTGATCTGTCTGAATGTGCCAGTTTGCTTGACCTTCTGTTCCACTTTATGTAGTTATACTATTTTAATTGCATTAGTGGTCCAGTAAAACATTCTGGGTGGAAACTTGCATTGGATCTATGCCTTGCAGTAAATTTGACAAAACTTGAACTTGACACAGAACCATTTTTGGTCAAACATGAGCAAACTTTGATAAATTTTTTTGTATAACTTTTTGTAGTAGCTTCAACTAGAAAACCATAGAAAAAAAGATGGCAGCTGAGGGTGTTAATGACCAAATAACTGATGATCTATGACTGGGATTATGATGGAGACTCAGGATTAATTTACAAGCATTGTGGGTTTAGGCAAATTTGTTATAGAAATATGTCTATCTGTGAAGGTATAAACCTGTGTGCAAGTGTGGCTACAGATGCCGGTATCCCAGTACCTTTTCCTGATGCTTATTCCTGTGTCCTCCTATGGTGCTGTGAGCTAAGTATATCCTTCTCCATGCCTGCTTAGTGTGAGTGCTTCAGACAACATGGTGTCCCACAGGAATATCTCACAGAGAGGGATCTTCTAAAATCATAATCCCACTAGGACAAAAAGACATAGACGCCAGGTGGAAGCAAGGTTATCAAGGACAGGCTGCTTTTCTCACCTGCCTCTCATGGGGCCATGTAACAGCCATGTCCATTTGCACTCCAGATGGGGAAAGCAGTAAAATCCATGCACTCGGGCTATACCTCTTGCTCACCCACCACCAGCTCTCTCCTTTGGCCAATGTCGCTTTTCTTTGGGATTCATGGCTTCCAAAACAGACAGGTGTGAGGAAGACTTGCATTGTGCAGGAGGCTGAGATACCAGTGTAGTTTTGAAGATGGAAAGGCCTGGTCCAGGTCTAATAACTTTCTGCTGCAGTTTCCTGAATTGAAAAAAAGAACGAGATTTCCTTTTGCTCTTTTATTATTTACTTGGTTTAGGGGGAAATGTATATCTTTAAGGAATTATGTACCTGGTTTTAATTATCTGAGAGAAAAAGCTACCTCCTGCATGTGGTAGAGTTAGTTATATGGTTCAGGAGAAATCCCTGAAGTCCCAATTTTGCTGTTCCATAACTGCAGCACATACACCTCACTGCCTTCACTGCTGAGGGACTTCCAACAACATGGCAAATGGCCCTAGAATTTCCTGTGCTTTCTGTGTGGCTTTCTGCATGGCAAGGCACTTGACAAGCATCCCATCGGGGATGAAGGAAAACCTGCCACCCATCTGCTCCCTGTGTTCTCAAACAGGGGATGTGCAGTCCTGCAAGGTGCCGACCACCTTCTCATCCTCATGAGGCTGATGGAAGCTGAGAGCACTTGGGAGCATTGAGACATGGATGGCACTTCATGAAGTGCACAGGAAAGAGACCAACCCATCACAGCTTTGTTCACATAACCTTCAGCTTTGATTGCTACAGATACAGATCTGATTTTTTTTTTCACTTTAAATTTCATACTACTTTCCAATTTCCATTGAAGATCAGTGCTTCAGGAGAAGCTCCAAGTTTCTCATGCCTTTGGCATTGGCACAATAAATTGGCATAGGCTCTGAATCCTGTGAAGAGTCCCAGAGGAAATTCTAGACTGACATGCAGCCAAAGGATGTAGGGACTGCCAGTCTGCAGACCTAGTTTTTCCACAGAAAGTATCGAAACATCACTGTTAGAAAATCGTGTGGGGAAGTCATTACCAGATACTGTGATAAATCATACTCCCTTTGGTAGTTTTCATGTAAGCTTTTAAATCAGTATGAATTTAGTGGTGACCCTACCACATTGCTGGTGATGTTTAAAATGCTACCTTCATCTGCAGTCCTTGCCTGAGCCTGTTTTCTACAGCATTTGATTTTGCACAATGACATATGGGACTGGAATGCTGGGTTTGACACTTGCCAGTCAAAATCCTGTTGCCAACATCACCTGTAATGATGCTCTCTGTCAGCCACTCCTTGCTGTTCTGTTGTCTCTGGTGTAAATTGCAGAACACCCCACCAGTGCTCACTGGCACAGAACAAGCAAATAAAAAGATCACCACTCTTTGCAGCCAGACTGGCATGTTCCTTGTGCCATAACATTGCAAAGCTATGCTGTTTTGAAGAGATAGATTTGTCCCTGGAAGGACCTGAGGAATGGCAGAGCTGAAGGTGGGGAGGAAGCAGGACCATATGGGCAGGAATAGGAAATGATGAGCCAAAAAATGTGGACGCAGCATTGTTCTCTTTTGGCACCAGGGAGCCCCTGCCATAGCTCTGCTGCCTGCTGAGACCTGGCCTGGGGGGATGCAGTGAGTGCCTGAACCCTTGCAAGACAGATAGAAGTGCTGTGTGGCCCAAGTGGGAAGGAAAGGCCCTTTCCAGCAGAAGCAAGTATCAAACAGTCTCCATTCATTCAGCTGGTGGTCTTCAACTTACCCCAAATTCTCCCTAGGTTCCCACTATGTCATTATCTTAAATGAAACAGATCTGCAACAACTCTGAGCTCAACTCACTCAGAGTGAGCAGCTCTCTCTGTTTTCCATCACAGGAAATCTGTGTCCCTGCTTCCTAATATGTGTATGTACATAGCATAGACATCTGTCAACTGCATATTCATTATCTTGCTGCGTCACATCTGTCAGTCAGGTTCAATTAAGTGAACATGCTTCCATCTCCAGCGAGACTTTCTGTGCATGCAAAATGCATCAGCGCCAAATGAGGCTTTGGTAATCACAAAAATGGAGCAGGGGGAAAATGAGAAGTCAACAGAATTTGTTACTGTTTACAGGTTCGATGCTGGAAAGAGTGGGTCTCCAGGTTTTTGGAAGTGTTTGCTAGCACTGCGCTGTACAATGTTGTGCAGAGAGGATGCTGGAGACCAATCAGACAGTTGGAAACATTTAACTCTTTATTTTCTGTCATTTCCTTCTTTTGGTAATTCTTTAAAAAAAATGCAGTTTAATCTTAGGAGCTTCCTCCATTAATGACTAAGTGCTCTCCATCTTTTTGAAGCCTGAGGTGCAGGCATGATTTTGGGTGTACGTGTATTTGATTTTTACACTTCACAGTTCAGTATTCTTACAAACCATCGTTAATGTATGAGGTTGTGCTCCGCCTCCTTTTTCCAGATGACATGAAAGTGAAAACAGCCTTTGCTACCTCACAGGGCAGTACATTGCTGGAACAAGGCTCCCTCCTCTGGAATCACCTTCAACTGAAAATACGGTAAGAGGAACTTCAGCACCTGAGTGAGCAATAATCACTGTAGGATCACCCAGGGAGTGTGATGGAGACACACCAGCATGCACAAGTTGCCTGTGATGAGCAGCAATGCAGAAGTGGCTCTTTACAGCTCCAACAAGCTCCCTGATGCTTGGGGTGGCTGTCGGCGCTTGCCCCAGAGCAAAGCAGACCATCCTGGGACTACCCTAGCTTGTAGCAGGTAGGCAATGTAATGCCTCGATTTCTTACTTAATTAACTTCTGCCTTGAACTCTGAAAAGAAGAAAGTGCAACCCTGAATGTCTGAGGAAGCAAAAGAACTAGTAAGAGCCAAACGCTCAGCTCCCGGGTGGATTTTATGTGTTTTGCATGCCTGCCTGTACTCAGCATTATTACTCTGGACCTTGAATCCTTGCAGGAAAGAAATTCAGGTAGCAGTCCTTGATTAGGAATGACCAAGACCTGTAGACAATAGGAAGGCAGAATTTTGTATTAGGAGATTCTGGAAAGGAATTTACATTGTCAAGTCGTGGACTAATTTAACTCTACTGAAGTCCAACAGTTTGCATAGGTGCAATAATAACATAATTATTATTAGGGGAAAGATCAGTCCTAAACTGCCTTATATTCAGGCTGGTTTTAAACACCTTCCTGGGCTTGGCTTCTATGTGAACAAGATAAAGGTGCCACATTTCATTAATTTTTACACTAAATTTATTTGACAAGCCAGTTTTGTGTCTTGAACAGTCTAATTCAAATATGGATGTTCTAAAGCTCTTTAGTATAACTAATGTTAAGATCTAGAACTGCCATGAGGTTTTGGTTTAGGGAAAAAGAATTTTATGTCATCTGATTATAATGCAATCTTAGTATCCTTCTTGGACTAGATAACTATTCAGAGGCAGGCACAGGAACTTAATTAAACAGTTTTTCCCAGTGGATTAGTCATGAAAAGGTTGCTAATATCCAGCGGAAATGTTTCTTTTGAAGAAGAAATTTCATCTGGCACATTCTTACCAAGAAAATTCTCCACTCAGCTGGGATTGGGGACTGAAGGGCAGAGGGGTCTCCTGCTACAGTAGCAGTGCTCTGTCAGGAACCCAACTACTGTAGTCTATGGTGGTCTCTTTCTAAAAATCTTTAGTGTTGTGGCATTTGGTGTAATATTTCTTGGTGTTATTTTTAAAGTTCTAGCAGCTGAATTCATGTTATTATGTGACAATCTCAGTCACAGAAGAAGCAAAATGCCTATTTTAAAAATTATGATAAAATTTGAAGTCTGAAAATGAGACCTAAAATCATTACCTGAACCAGAGACTAACAACTGCACTCCTTTCCTAGATTTTACCATTTTCAAATGTTCACACTTTCCAGAGCTCTGTCAAATTTTATGAAAAAAAAATCAAGGAAATTTTAAAAAATGAGAGCTTAGCAGTACTACTAATTTTATCTCATCCAAATCACTGTTGACAGAGTTCTTGCTCCTGAACACATGTGTAGGGTTGTGTTCTCCACCCCTGCCTTTTTTTGTTGTGGCACAAAGAGAATTTCACTGAAATGTCCACCTGCCAAAAACCTCAGAAACACTGAACCTCCAAAAGGAAACAAAACCGTGGAACAAACCTGTCCATGGCCCAGCTGTGGCATGGTCCCTGGGAACTCTTGTCCTGCTCTTCCCTGTCTCTTCCTGCCACAAGGCTCTTCTGAAAGTTCGTGGGAGCTTTTGAACATAGGTCAGTGCCCTGGAGTGGTTCCATGTTCATCAGGAGAAAGAGATGTCCCATTTTCAGCTGTGATTTTTAAGTATGCAATGTATTATTAGGTAATTTCAGAACAAACTTAACAGACACTTGAAATCAATTTAAGTAGCTGCAGCAATTTGAGCTAAGGTGTTTTGACATCACTCTCAGCTTCTTCTGTGTCTTCACGAAGTCTAAAGGCTTAAAAGATGAAGCCCAAGTGTTTGTTTGTTGTAGGAATACACGTGTTGTACATACACTCATTCTTTTATGTCTGCAGCTGCAGCCCTGTGTAAGTTGCTGTTTCTTAAAGTCTCCCATTCATGGTCACGGTGGTAGATTACACATTTCCCTTCTGGAGGGCTAATTAAAGTCATCCAAATTCTGAACAGTTAATTTCTAGGTAGTCTCTAGGCAGCTGCAACATCTATAACCAAAGAAACACTCTTTACTTGAATAAATGGTCTGTATGCTCTTTGATATTTTATCAGGCTGACTTGGGAAAGGCAGATGTTTAACACTCAGATACTGCTCTTGTGGATGGGGTTCATCTGGTCCCTGCTGAAATCAAGAGGATTCTGCTTAATTTGTGAAAATGTGAGATTAAAATCACAGGAGGAGGTGAGTGAGGCAGTCAATGCAGTACTTTTTTTCAGCAGAGCTCTTCTCTGGTGGCAATTGTTCTTGCTGTATGCGTGGAGGGAGAAGAGGCTGTGCTGTCAGAGCAGTTCAGGGCTCCTGATAGCCTTTGTGTCTGGGCTTAGCACTTGGATTTCCATGGCTACTTCAAACTAGGAAGCATACATGTAATCAGAGACTTCAGCTAGACATCAGCTCTTTTTTTCTGATTTTAAACCTGCCTTTTGGGAGAGGGTTTCCACAACCTGTTTCCTTTGGCAGATGATTTGCTTCAGTGAAACAGCTGCCTTATTGCAGGTGAAATAAAAAGATTAACAGAAATGTGCACATATTTAATGTTTAGATTTAAAGTCTTAAAATGGGTATTTTTTATGAACCCTGCTTGCATGTTGTCTGAGATTCCCGTCTTCATTTCAGCACTCTCTTTACTCCATGCTCTCCTTTTGACAACATTAAAATACCTGCTCTTTCTCCAGCTTAGAAGATCACCATACTTTGTTTTCTTTCACCCTCTCTGTATTGCCACAGAATAATGTACAGAATTCCTTCTAGTACATAGTTTCACTCCTGGTTTTTCCAGCACTGCAGCTGAGAGTAGCCCAGTACCTATTCCTTTCTTTAGCTGTCCTGGTAGGAACGAGTTGTTGTGAGTCCAAGGAACAGACTAATATTCTTCAGTTTAGCATTTAAAAGCTGGGTCTCCAGATTGAGTTTTCATCTAGACTCTCTGCCTTGGCTAGGCAGAGAAAGGCAAATTCCAAGGTGATCTAGCACATCCAAGAAGAGGGGGGAAAATTTTCTATAAAACTTTCTCTTTCCTGAAAACCTGGGTTTTTTTAGTCTGGAAGTTTCATTTCCTATCAGGGTAGCATAAGCAGGATGAATGTTTGTTCTGCTCAGTAGCCAACATCTCCTGGAAATGGAGATTTTCAGTTCCTTCAGTCCCCAAAGGAAACCTTGTTAGGCTAGATCAGTCATAGCTGAAAGCAAAAGAGGAACAAGTGAAACTATTTTGTTTACCTCATTAGTGGAAAAATAAGCATCAGAGTGATAGAACTAAAGAATGTTTAAGATTTTCAGTTTAGGTTTCCCCTGAACTTGCACCACTACTTTCATCAGTGCAATCAAAATAGCAATTTGTATGAACTCATCAGTAACAGCATTGCAAAAATCCCTGCACATCAGAGCTCTTTAGCCTTGCCCTCTTCTTATCTAAATGGAGATAAAAGTATTTAATTTTTATCATCTTATTTTGACACTGATGCACTTCAGCAATACTTGTAGTTTCAAACACAGACTACTAGAGATGATAAATCAGCTGGGCAAGATTTTAGATTTTCCAGAAGTTTTCTTATTGTACAAAAAAACCTGTTAAAAACAGACTGGGAATTGGCTTTTGCAGGTGATAATTGATTAATGAGGATAGTTGTGGTTGAGGTATAATGTTAAGGGTTGCTGTTTGTTCATTATGGATTTGTTAAATTGTTGTTGATGTTTACCCTATAGTTAATGGTAGTTATAGTTTCTGTTAATAACCTATTTCTGTGACATAGAAGCTTGGAACTTTCTAGAATATTAGTGAGGTAATTGAAGGAGAGGTTTGGGTAAGACTTTAGCATAGAGGGATACAGACAAGGAGATCATTGGAGGAAGACCGGACTTACAACAAGATCTCAGACAACAGGGAGTGAGCAACAAACCAACTAAAAGGACTGACTGAATTTCCAGCCTATCATCTCGGTTCCAGGGGGAAGGGCATAGGGGAGGTGATGGGTGGAGCCTGTGGGGGATATAAAAGGTAAAGTCACTGCCCTGGCCCCTGTCTGGCTTCAGACTATCTGAGCCACACCCAGCGCTGCACTTTGCTTTGTGTAACGGCGAACAGCCAATTTAAGCCTCTTATTGTTGTGTTCTTCTGTGTTAATTATCTAATAAATTCTTCAAAATTCAAATTGTGAGAGGTCCTTTCTCACAAAAACAATTCCAGGCGATATTGATGTGTTAAATTGCTGCTTTAATACAGTGTAAGGATTGGATTTCCTTACACTGTATGGGATGCCTGCAAGAAAGAAGGTATATTGTCTGAGGCTGAGAAAATACTAAACAACGAAGCATAAAAGACAAAAATTCTAAATCTTACAGGCTGTTTTACAGATCCCTGGAGGTAATTCCATCTCAATACACTAATGCCTTGACTGTGAAGACAAAAAGAGTAGAGTCCAATCAGCAGATCTTCACTTATCAGGCCACAAATTTCAANGAGCCTGTGGGGGATATAAAAGGTAAAGTCACTGCCCTGGCCCCTGTCTGGCTTCAGACTATCTGAGCCACACCCAGCGCTGCACTTTGCTTTGTGTAACGGCGAAGAGCCAATTTAAGCCTCTTATTGTTGTGTTCTTCTGTGTTAATTATCTAATAAATTCTTCAAAATTCAAATTGTGAGAGGTCCTTTCTCACAAAAACAATTCCAGGCGATATTGATGTGTTAAATTGCTGCTTTAATACAGTGTAAGGATTGGATTTCCTTACACTGTATGGGATGCCTGCAAGAAAGAAGGTATATTGTCTGAGGCTGAGAAAATACTAAACAACGAAGCATAAAAGACAAAAATTCTAAATCTTACAGGCTGTTTTACAGATCCCTGGAGGTAATTCCATCTCAATACACTAATGCCTTGACTGTGAAGACAAAAAGAGTAGAGTCCAATCAGCAGATCTTCACTTATCAGGCCACAAATTTCAATCTAAACTATTTAGAAAAAGTTGCCTTGGGAATAATTTGCTTCTGGCAGGAGCACTGCAGTCATACCTGGCACTGGTAAAGCAGGAGTATCAGCAGTGGAAGGGGTCAAGTCAGGAGACCAGTGGGGTAAAAGAAGACACTCAGACTTTTTACCTGTAGATTAGCAGGAAATCTGTATAAGCAGGAGTGCAGATGAGTAAGGAGTAGTTGCATAACTCTCTTAGTTCCCTGATACACCACAGATCCCAAGCATGCAGCACAAGAATACTTAATCTGTCTATATGTTGGTATTCCACTTGTAAATGGGAGATAGTTTAGTTCATATGTCCCTCCCCAAGGAGTGAATTTGGACTCTCTGAAGGCCGTGAACTATCTGCACTGAAATGTCTTGGGTGGACTGTTTTTAAAAGCCAAGGTAAATGGAGAAGTAGTCAAGTAAGCTGCTAAGTCTCTGAAAGGAAACATATGTTCATTTTATGTATTTGGTTTTTTCCCTGAATGTATTGAATCCATGCTTTGTTTTGTATTGCAGCTTATGCTGTGGCATATGCTTTACTGGTTACAGCAAGATGAGCCTGCAAAATTAATTACCTAACAGAGGAAAGGATATTTACAGCAAAAGTAAGAAAACTGGAATGAAAGGATAGATATCCAGGTGTCTTGGGGTGACCGTGTCATGTGTATCCCCTACCATCGCTCTATGCCCAAACATGAGTCCTGTGCCTTTAAACTGAGCCTGGGAGAGCAAAGAGAAGCGGCTGGGCGAACTTTTCAAAACAGTCTGTGCTTCAAGGTCGCTCTGCTCTGTGTTCGGCTGTGTGGGGAGAAGTGTGGAGGAAGCACCCTGCCTACTTTTTCCACCCGGCTTTTCGGCTCCTTTTTCCTCGGAGAGAGACAGAGAGAAAATTTGGCTTTGTTTTCTTCTCCTCTGGACTTGCTCAGATCACCGGAGCATCTGGACTCCACTGGGGGACCTTTCCCCAGCTTGGAGTGGGGCACCCACCTCGACCCAGCTCCAAGGAAGAGGAGAGAGACCACCCCCCTTGCAGTGAGGACTCTCAAATTCTCCAGGTTTCCTCTCCACAGTGGGAGAGATTTTGGTT
>VZTH01002974.1:139365-306865 GCA_013397815.1 Aleadryas rufinucha
AACACCATCTTGGGTCTGGAAAAACAGGTCCTTTGGAGGCATGGTACCCCCGAGAGAATTGAATCTGACAATGGGACTCATTTCAAGAACAACCTTATAAACACCTGGGCTAGAGAACATGGCATTGAATGGGTGTACCATATCCCTTACCATGCACCAGCTGCAGGCAAAGTTGAGCGGTGCAATGGGTTGTTGAAAACCACCTTGAAGGCACTAGGTGGGGGAACTTTCAAAAATTGGGAGCAGCATCTAGCAAAGGCTACCTGGTTAGTTAACACTCGAGGTTCCACCAACAGAGCTGGCCCTGCCCAATCTGAGCCCCTGCATATAGTAGATGGAGATAAGGTTCCAGTAGTGCATGCCAGAGGACTGTTAGGAAGGACTGTTTGGGTTAATTCTGCCTCGAGTACAGACAAACCCATCCGTTAGTTTTAAATATGTCTCACTGCAAGATTAAGTTGATTGGGAAGTTCAGAGAACAAATCTGAGCCTACTTATTAGCAAATCCATTTCAAAAGGCTGAGGTGAATTTTAAGAGTTCAGTCTCAAAGCTCTTTGTTAAGGTTGTAGAGCTGTGCAAATATTGGAGGCACTTAATGCTTCTAGGCAGGACTCAGTGGACTGATTCTTTACCAACTAGATTATCAATAATTCTGCAGTGACAAAGCTTTAATCTGGATATGAGCCACTGCAGCAGTATATTGTTGGTTACTGTTCTGAAGAAAAAATAATGTGGCCATTTATGTCAGCTGCACTTGCATTTGCTGAGTTTTTGAGCCACATGGAAGCATTTGGTGCTGAGCTCTTTAGTCATGAAAGGTGGTAGTGTTCTTTGATGTCAGTGGCAGGGAGGAGAGGGATGGCTCTTTGGCACTAGCGAGGGAAGCTGAGCTGGTGTTCTTCCAAGACCAGCTCCCTAAAAACTTACAGTGCCTATAGGTCATTATGGCATAGCTGGAAGTACTGTGAGAGGCTGCATGTTGCACTCCCAGGACAGCAGCTACCATGGGCAGCAAAGCTGCCAAATAAGTTCTTGGCTCCTTCTTAAAGGAAGATTAAAACTTCCCTTTCTAAGCAATGTGGTTCACCTATTAGCATCAAACAGCTTATTAGCATTTCTTTCTCTTGATGAATATGCACTCAGGGTCTTTTAAATTAAGGTGTAATACAAGCACTGTGCACTATTTGCATATTTCTGGATCAACCTAGCAAAATGGGTGTCTAGAAATTGGTATAGTCCTGGGTATAAGGTGTGTTACCAACATTGAGGTGTTACAGGCAACCCCACTGAAACTTATTGGCAGCATAGTGTTTGTTGTTCATTAGAAATAAATGCAATTCTGCCCACTAAAAAATATTTTCTTGTTCCTTTGTCAAGGCTGTATATGTCGTTGTAATTGAACTTAGGCAAATTAGAAGTAAACTACCTTTCTCTACCAAGTCATCTGTGATTTGATCTAAAACCTGAAGGCATGTGTCAGTGCCGATAATTAGATATGGGGGTACAATTAATAAGACACCAGTGGAGTCCCGGCAATCTTTCCCACTTCAGACATCCCAAGCAGACCACCAGCAGATTATAAAACTCTGAGCCATACCTTAGGGTTTAAATGACACACCAGAATATTGCAATGCTATGGCAGGCAGGGTAATTAGATAGGAGGAAATGTCTGACCTCTCTGCCTTCCTTCCTGATTGCTGCATGTCCCAAGGGCACTGGGGGGGGACAAGGTTTCATTAAGCTAGTTTTTGGTGCTGCTCCATCGCACCTTCAGAGCACTAATTTAGATTTTGCTGTTTCTGGCACTTGGTCACTGAAAGGACCAATGGGATCAACAGAAATAGCATCACTTTAATTAAAAAATAAAACTGGTGCTTGGCAGGAAATACTAATGACTTGTATTCCCTTTAGCCAAGATTTTAAATGTATTTAGATGCTTAAAGATACAGGTAGGTACTTGGAAGATTTTTCCAAAGTAGCTACATAATCAACTCCAATTATTTTTAATGAGACTATTGTGCCTCCTTATTTCAAAGATGTCTTATAGGAACATGTGTGAGGGCTAAAGCACTGGAGGGCCTTTACAAATCTGCTAGAATGTCACTATTGAAAATGAGACTTCATTATTTAAGCATTACAAGACTGATTTACCATTAAAATGATCTGTAGATTGTATTGATGCCTTTAACTCTTTAGTGGGCTTATGGCATCCAACGCTGAGTAGCCAGACTGGAAAAGAATAGTGTTTTCTGGTCCTCAGAAGAATAATCGTATGTTACGGTTATGGTCTGAAACTATGCAACTGCAAAATGTGAGGGAGGAGGAAGGGGCATGTGTATCATAAAACATGAGAGTTTGTTCTGCTAGCACTGCAGGGAGCCATGGTACTTTTGTGCTGCTCTCTGAGGAGAAGTGGACCTCAGGTTTGAAGAATCTCCTTTCAATGGCCTGAAGGTAACGCTTGGTAATGTGGTCCAACATATGGGGCATGGACTTGGCCCCAGGAGAACCAGGCTTCTGCCTGATCACAGGTACTCTCCTTTGCTGGTCCAACATCACCTCCCTTGGAAGCTGTTTTGAGATCTCCTTGTGCATGAAGCTACTTGCAAAGAGTCACCCTCATGTGGCAAAAATAGTCCATGGAATAGGCACATCATCAGCTAAAGAGGTCAGGAAGGTCTGGATGTTCCCACAAGTGGCGACTGTGAGAAGTTTGCCCGTGCTCCCCCATGGGTTCATTTTACACTTAGACACACACAGAGATATGCACACATCCTTTTCTCACCCCAGGATGCTCCCTTGCATATTTACTAGGGTAAATATGAATTTTAATGCTAGAAAAAAGCTGTGCTGATAATGAT
The DNA here is from genome assembly GCA_013397815.1 of Aleadryas rufinucha. Taxonomy (NCBI): domain Eukaryota; kingdom Metazoa; phylum Chordata; class Aves; order Passeriformes; genus Aleadryas; species Aleadryas rufinucha. The sequence goes on from VZTH01002974.1 coordinate 142,228, forward strand.
GCCATTAAATGCTATGGTTTCTCAGAAGCACGTTTTTTAAATGATAAATGAAAAACAGTGATGGAGGTGAGGAGGAAAGGTGCTTAAAGCAAACTGGTACTGGTGGAATATTAAAGCATGAGCATACACAGGAAATGCTTGTATTGATTTGATTCTAATTCTTTCGGAAGAAGGGGATACTGAAAAAAGAAAGTAATGAAATCCAAAACTGAGACAAACATCAATATACAGCTGAATAATAACAGAAAGTGTTACAAAGATCATGTTGGTAATGGTAATTAATAAGATCATAATTTTGATGGTGATGATTTCTTTCATTACTTAGTTAATTTTGATGTGACTTTGCCTGCCACATTTTGAACTAAAAAAAATCTTTTCCCCTAAAATAGTGACTGTAATATTGTATTACTGTAGTTAACTACTTAGTCACTAGGTTGCCATGGGTGCAAGATGGGTTCACAAAGAGGTGGCAAGGGCTGTGGTATTGATGTCTTAGCACTGCATGTGCCTGTATGGACTTTGGTGAAAATTTGGATCAAATAGCCTTTTAGTTTTAAAAGACGTGTGCTTTCAGACTAGCTGAAAGAATTTGTGCAGAAGTCAGTGAATAGTTTTATCTACAAGAAAAGATAAAAATGAAAGCAGAAGAACTATGGTTATTTTAAAATAAAAGTATTGCTATATGATGTGTCAAAATTGGATTCTTCAAAGCTTGCCCTAGTGTGCCCTTGGAAAAGAGTGTGAGAACGTCCTGTCGTTAGAGAAAGATTTTGATTTTGTATGAAAATAAATATGAGTAATATTAACATATTATTTACAATTTTCTGTCTTGAACGAAGCACAGAAATCATGGTTCTGTGTGCCAGTGTGTGTGCATGCAACAACTAAATTAAACCAAGTTAATAAAGAGCAACGTTTTGAAAAGGTAGATAGCAAGAGTAGAAGCTTATGATGGTTTAGCTGATGCCTTTTGTGTTTTGATTCCTTTTTGACATTTACTTCAGACCAAACCTAGCAATTAGCTATTCCTGATTTGCTTTTTTTATGTCTATTATCTCAGAGGGGCTGCCAATACATCCCTTTGAAATGCTACAGTGCAGAAAATAATTTTATACTTTTTCAGCCTGGTTTTTGTTATCATATTGGCATAATTGGCATTTACAAAAAATGCAAAACATTTCTGTAACAACAGTCCAGTGCATCTTTAATTCCAAGCACAATGACAGATCTCTTTCCATTTCCATAGGAACACTATAACAAATCATTAGCGAAAGGGGATTTTTACATATCTATAAGCAGTAGTTGGTAGTTTTCTGTATGGGTAAAATCTGAGAATGTGGGCATTTGAAAACAAGTAGGACATTGGAGTCGAGTTAGTCTCCAGGCAGTATTGCTTGAAAACCCAGTGAGATAGTGCAGATCACTGATCTGGTAGGTACTGTCATTACTGGGAGTCTGGTCTAAATCTTAACAGATATGTGGCAGTTTACAGTTTGTAAGGAAAGGCATTTGCATGTTCCCAAGATAGTAGTGTTATTCCCAAAGACAGTAATCTGCTTCTTGGCAAGCTGGAGCAATAAACTGTGTAGCAAGAGATGTATATCCAAAATTGGAGCTAAGCCCATGAACATCTATCTGTATGCCAAAGAAGGGGGCAGGCAATGACTTTTGAGACCTGAAGAGTTCTGTCTAATGCTGTGCTTTGAGTGTCCAAAGCACTCATCCAGACAAGATGCAAACCCACCACTCTTCCACTTCGAGAGCAGAAAGCTCACTTCCTTGTGCGTGGGAGTGAATTGTCCCTCATGCCCTTTACTGATTTTGGGCTTTGATGCAGTTCTTATGGAGCTAGGATGGACTTTATGGTGGTAGCCCAGCATTGTGGACAATGATATCTGGCAGTTTCCTCTAGCAAGTTATTGAATTTCACCTGAAAAGTGTGTCCTGGATTCTGCTGGAAACTAGTTCCACATTTCCAGATCTCTGATGATTATACCTATACTGTTTGTTCCAGACTGTTAACTCATTGCCATTTTGTGTCCTTTTGCTCTGGTTCCAATGTCATCTTTTAATTTAAAGCTCTTCTTTCTGGTGGAGAATTAGATGCCCCTTTCCTCTAGTGTGATTATTGAAAGTAATCTTATTCCCTCCCAGCTGTATCCCAACAGTCTTCAAATGCTTGATATCGGGCGTGATTTTTCTATAAAAAGCACAACCAGTAGTCAATGCAATAAATGACAAGAAAAAAATGGGGTGCAGCTGAGTAGAAGAAAAGATATATGGAGCCATTATGACCTGTTTGATTAGTTCTTCAGTTCTTGGCAGAAAGATTTTCAAGTTGGCCAGACTTCTGAGTGGATTCCTCTGTTCCGGCCTCTCTCCTGTACACTTTCTCCCTGGCACGCTGCGTATCATGGACTAAAACTGCATTTTGGTAGCATCAATTAAGCACTGAGGGTACACTTAGATTAATGTTTTTGTTTGAATCAGAGTGGTTTAAGTGAGCCTCCTGGTTTCCCACACTTTTCTGCACCTAATTTTGTACCATGGGGTGGCCTTAGAGCTCATGAGCTGTGTTGTTTCAAGAGGAAATGAAGGTTGAATTTGTGCTGGAGTGCGGCACTTCAGCCACAAATGGGCATCCTGGCCAGGAGGCCAGACCAGAAATAGTCTGAAAATAAAACCAAGCACAGTAGAGTCATGAAATCAGGTCCTCAGCTCCAAGTGTTTCACTCTACAGGCCCACCCCCATGGGTCACACTCCTTGCTATTGCAGGCATAGGCTCAGCCACCTGGCCCTGTTTCCTGGCTCTCTGACGGGTGGTATAAGTGGATCATACCTGCAAAAAGTTTTCCTTTGCCCTTATAACATCTTTTCATCCATCTTTATCACTTTTAATCTGCTACAGGGATTATCCTACTTTTAGGCAAGCAGATGAAACTATCAGAAGAGTGCAACAAGCTATTCCTCCTGTGCATGAATGCAGTCTCACAGAAGCACATCACTGGTAATCAAGATTAGGATCCAACAACACATTCACCTCCTTGAAACAGATTCCTTTGGATGGTATCCCTTGGTAACATACTGACTCATAAATAGCAATTTGGGGATAAAGAAGACAATTGTGCTACTAAAACACTGAGGTAGATTAATATTTAAAGGCTTGAGATAATATGACAGATTTAAACCCTGCATTTGCATATATTGACTTTTGGTGCTGAAAGCATAAAGCTTTGTCTTTAAGTCTTCCTTATTAGCTTAAAAATGCTGTCTTTTAGCTGAAAGAATAACAAACTGGTTATCTGTGCTCTAGTCAGCAGCATTTACCAGAGCGAGGAGTAGGAACAGGTACTCTATGACGGTTTTCCGTCTCATTCAAGGCGAGCTGTTCTTGCAGTCCCTATATTTGGTGAGATGCAGAACAGGGCTTGTCTGACTGCAGTGCTCGGGACCTGGTTCTGCATTAATGTACTCTGATTTGAGAAAGAAGGGCTACATGCTGAAGGAAGGTTTGAAAGACGGAATACTTGTATTAACAGCTGATTAATTAGTCTAAGACAAGCCATGGCCTGTGGCTCTAGTCCTGCAAGTTAATCAGTTTGCTTTTCCTCTGCCTGTCTGAAGGATTTGTGATATGATTTAAATGGAGACTTGAGATCTCTGTGTGTGGGCAGGAGTTGGTATTCCTGTGGCAGTAATGACAGGATTGTTCCTGATGTTGATACAACAGTGAAGATAAGCCTGAAGCAATAACATTTTATACTTCGCTTAATATAGCTTCATTGTGGAATGACCGCCACTTCCAATGAAAATGAACCCTAAGTGCAGTACATTGTTGGTTGACTGCAAAATTGTATTATCGGTCCTTCTTTCTTTTAGTTTATTAAGTTTATGGACTTGGTTATGAGAAGGGAATGAGTGATTATGGAGGATATGAACAAGTAAGTTGTATACCTCCATGTATACCCTTGTTCATGTAATTTCTGCTAAAGTACTTTATTCTTGAATGCAGAGAACATAAGCATGGCTCTCTATAAAATATCTTAGTTATGAGTATTGCCCAAGGTAACATCATGTTTAAATTTTAGACTTTTATACAACTCTGTTCTTGGAGTACGTTGTGTTTGGAACACTAAATCTTTGTAGTTTTCATTTCATTGTTAATAACACTTTGTAGAGGAAGAGCAAATACTCTCACTCTCTTGTCATGTTCATTGCAGGGGCTTGTGACAAAGACTGAGATACATATTTTGAAGAGCTCTCCTCAAAATCAGTTTAAAAAATAACGAATCAAACATGGAAAATCAAATTGTTAAACCCTGATAAACAATTTCTTTTCACTTCCTGACCCAAAGCTTAGGTATGGGATCAGTGGCATCCTGCCTTTGGTGAGTGATTTCATCTTCTGTAAACCTGAATTATTTGTAAAATTTGGTTTGAATGTTAATACACTGAATGCCGTAGGAAAAGGACTCTACTTGGTTGACGTACTCCACCCTGAGTTTCAATTTATACAACTTATGGACACTCAGAGCCTGCAGGATGGGCCCCATAGGAAAGGCAGTGCTGACTGGCACTTGCTTTGGGAGCCTCTCAGAGCAAGAGAGTGTTGCTACTCTCTCACTGGCAAAAGGAAGGCAAAGGAAGAAGGCACTGGTGTGAACCTGTTCCCTCCTCATTCCCAGGACAGGAGGGGGCTAGGCTGGTGGGGGCTCCGTGAATCTCTGCACTCTTGTGGATTGGCTTTGAGGTTGGACAAGGAGGGAAAAAGGGATGTAGGAGAAGAAATTTTTCTCCAATCACCTTTGCCTGCTCATTGTCTAGTTGGGAATGGTTTCACAGAAGCTGCAGTGAAGGATGAAGGGCCTTGAGGGGAAGCCATACAAGGAAGACGCTGTTGGGGGCTGCCTGAGGCCACACAGCGTCCAGCTGCAGACGTCCTTGGTGGCTGCAGCACACGGAGAAGGCTGGCTCCTTCGCAAGGAGCGAGCCCCAAACAGAAGTGGTGAAAAAGTGTCAGCAGAGGCAAAGGATGAGAGTGGGGTCTTTTGTTCCTTCTTTTTATTCCAAAATCTAAGGACAAATGACCACGGGGCAATCTGGGTCTGAGGGTTTTGTATGGGGTGGAGCAAAGGGAAACAACCAGTGGGGATTGACTTAGGGGGAGGAGTCCACAATATTACAACCAATGGGGATAACGAGGAGGGAATCAGGACAGGGAGCCAATGGGGCATAGAAGACAGAAAAGAATTCTAGAAATGATGCATATTAAACAGGAGTAATGAATAAGCATGAACTCATGCAGATACTGGGTGTAAGGGGCTGAGCCTTAGACCTTGATGCTTGTCCACCAGGACTCTGGATTTTGATCGGCCTTGAAGACAGCCACATGCACTGCAACACAAGGAACTTGGTCTGTTCAGCCTGGAGAAGAGGAGGCTGAGGGGAGACCTCATTGCAGTCAGCAGTTTCCTCAAGAGGGGAAGTGGAGGGGCAGGTACTGATCTCTTCACTCTTGGGACCAGGGACAGGACCTGAGGGAATGGCATGAAGCTGAGTCAGGGGGGGGTTAGATTGGATAGCAGGGGAAGGGTCGTCATCCAGAGGGTGGTGGGGCACTGGAATAGGCTCCTCAGGGAAGTGGTCACAGCACCAAGCTGGACAGAGTTCAAGAAGCATTTGGACAATGCTCTCAGGCACACGGTGTGATTTTTTTTTTAGCTGTTCTGTGCAGGGCCAGAAGTATGATATTGATGGTCCTTACAGGTCCCTTCCAGCTCAGAATGTGATGATCTGTGAGGGTCCCTTCCAGCTCAGAATATTCTGTGATTCTGTGATTGCATGGAATTGTTAAAACAGAGACTGTTATTCTTTCCCCAGGATGCAGTTCTGGTTTAAACTGACTTTTTTTCTTGTATGCTTTTTAGTGCAGACATTATTAATTTGGAGACATCTCTTTCATGGAATGTTTCTCCTCTTCCATTTAAAGACTCCTTTCCGGCTTCTATAATCCTGCTGGCTGGCAGTTCAAAGGAGAGTTTATTTTCCCGCCTTCTGAACAGGCTGACAGATATATCCTTTGGGATTACTGATAGAAACAACCTGAGAAAAACAAGAGGGGAGAGATGGTGGTGGAAAACAAAGCCAAGTGACACACTGAAGATGGTGTCTCCCAATAGTTCCTAGCTGTCCCTGGGCACGTGGCTACCTCTGCACTGAGGTTGCAGACTTGGCATGGGAAAAGTCCCCTTGTTTCTTTCATGTTTCTTTTATACTCAGAAGTTTAAAAGTGTCTTCTCATGAAGACATGAAGACCTACCTACAATATTTTGTTCCTTGATTGCATGCACTAATTACAGCAGAATTGCAAAGAACATTGGCTAAATATAAATTATGGAAGGGAATTAAATACAGCTCCCAGCTGAGCTTAGATTCCCAAAAAGTCTTTTAATGTGTTCATCTGTTTCACCACTTACTGTACTTGATAATTTTATCCTAAGCTGTGTGTTTTCTTGGAGTTCATCCTACTGCAGACTTTGTAGAAAGCTTTGCTTTGGCATGGAGCTCATGTGCCGCATTCTGGCAGACAACCTGCCTTTTATTCCAAATAAATACAAATTGACAACCTTTACTGAGCCACCTTTTTAGTAACATTACTTGGTGTCCCTGCCTGTGTCTCACCAAGTCCTGGAATTGCACATGGCCACCCTCATGTTATTAGTAGAAAAAGGGTTAAGCATCCATAAAAAAATCACTAAATTAATGGTTCTGCCACCCAGATGTTAACTTTGCTTGTGTCCCCTATGTGTTAGTATTGTTAAGTTCTCAGATGAAAACCAAGATTTTCAGAACAGATGAGTGTTTTCTAAATTAGGTGGGTTGAAGTCAAGATGACAATTTAAAAGGAATTAATGCTCAGTGTTTGGCAGATCTTCTTGGACAGTTAGACTGTTCCCAGGTTGCTCAGGCTGAACAGGGAAAATAGAAGTATCCAGTCTCCTACTCGTTTCTCAGACTGACATCCAAATTTCTTTGGTGAAAAGCTTTCCTCTCTCCCTTGTCCTTATACAGCGGCTTCTGAGATGGGAGACATTTTTATTTTTTCATTTTTTAGATACTTATTTTCAGCTGGATGATATTTGATTTGGTCCGGTGCCCTGAATTTTACTTGTCATGTTTTCCTTTGCATTTTCAATGTTTTGTAAGTAAATTCATTCATTTATTCTTAATGGAGCTATTTTAAGAAAGTTTGTCACATGCCGCACAAAGGGATGGCCCTGTTGTGCGAGCAATCTTGCAAAGATGTATTAGCAGATGCATTTATAGCAGTGGTATTCATGGAGGGCCCTGAGAAAGAGCAGAAGTCATCTGTATGAACTGTCTGGAGCAAGTCCCTGACTGTGAGTGACGAGTGCTGGATGCAGCAGTGGTCCCAATGTGCTGCCAGGGCAGCTGCTCACGGGGATTGGGGTATCATGGGGGCCCCAGTATGGGGCATCAGGCACCTCCACGGGGATGGGGATGGGCTGAGCCCAGTCTGGGACATCAGCCCACACCACCTGTTGGGGACAGGATCAGCAGGTCCCGTGGCCAGGCATTTTGGGGGCTGTGGGGAGCTGAAGACTGGCATTGCTACGCATTAGGACATGGGGTAAGAGGTAGGAGTTTCATCAGGAGAGGTCAGAACGGAGCAAAAAGGGTTGTTCATACCCTCAAGACCCTGTCTGCAGCTCTAATGTTATCAAGAGTTATAGAGCCATCAATAGTTTGGGATTTATAAATGTTTGTAGATAATATACTGGCAGTAAATGAGATTGAAATTTGCTAAAGAAGCTGGCCACTATTAATAACTTCCCTTGATCAAATTAATGCATTTCAGGATGATAGCACATGGTAATCTCTCCTTGGAGACTGTTCCTGGCAGGGGATAGATGCATGTAGCTCTAGTTTCTCTGTGTGTGTGACAGGATGGGATGAAATAACAGTGGTGAGCTGCTTATATGTGGTTATATTTTTATTCCCTTGCTTAAATGAATAAGCCCTTCTCCTGTGAGTTTGGCATATTGGTGGTGTTAAAAGTGCCTTATAATGCTGCCTTTCTGAGTCTTTCTTGTAAGGATTATCAGGCTGTGTGGCTTGTGCCCAGCTGTTGCTTTTTGCTGTAAACTTACAAGCTGCTGCAGTGCTTCACTCCAGAAACTGCTGCTCACTGATCTCTGATAGAAGTGTCACTGCTGTGGTGTTACACCCACCAGAATGTACATTCATCCCTCTGAGCCTTGTGGTAAAAAAAAAGGAACACAGCACAAGCCAAATGGGTGCTCAGAGATGTCCATAAGGGAATTGGCTGACTTAAATACACACAGTCTTCTCAGCATTTGAAGGCTTCAGGCTGATCTTAAGCACTGCATGGCCATGTATTTTTCAGCTAGGGCCAGAAGATGAGCAGGCTTATGCATCTCCAACTTCACTGTGTGTTATGATTCTTTCTAGCCAAACAATCACATTTTAGTTGATTGAGGGATGTTAGTTATTTCTGGTTTATTGCTTTGTGTTTATTCCTTTTCCAGGTGTGGAAGGTGAATTGCTCAAACTTCAGAAGAGTCTGCTTTATGTTACTTCCAGCAGAAATGCCAAATTTCTGGTAAGTGGGTAAATGCATACAGTACTTTTAGTCCTGTTTTGCTGACATTGCAGACTCAGCAGGCAAGACACACACATTTCAAGGGGATTATACTTTGGATTAGTCTCGTCCTGTAGGGTCCACATCTGTCAGTGACTGGAGTGCCCTATGGGCAGTTGTGGAAAGCTTCTTACAGGTAAGTTTTATATGAAAGACACACAGTTTGTGTTGTCCAGGAATGCTCAGCCATGTGAACCAAAATGTGGTAAGTGGGAAGAATTGGGAGGTTCACTTCAAAAGGGCACTCTTGGTCCGAACTAAAAGGCTAACACAGATGGACCTGTAATCTTTCCCTGTCTGTTATGTCTAGTAAGTAGCGTAGGAAACTGCTGCACAAATCTGAAAGCTCTACAGAGGTCTGTCATTTATTTCTTATCGGAGTGCTGGCAAAGGTAGTATTTTTTCCAAGCTAAATGTCCAGTTATGGCTCAAGTACTGTATTTAATTGGTGATAAAACCCACCGTGTGTGTTGGGGTTTTTAGAAAGGCCAATTTGCTGCAGTCTAGCAGCCCACACAGACTATTTGCTTGAAAGCCAAATTACTGGTTTTATTCGAGTATCATTAAGGGCATGTGAAAACTGAAGGAATCTCTTAAGGCACAGGGAGTAGAGAATCTGCATTAAATGAAATTTGCAAGAGGAAGAAAACTCTGGTTTATGTGTTCTGTGGCACTGTTTCTGCAATGAAATTTCCAAGGGAGTTCTTATGGAACTGTAATCCAGAAGCAAATGGATCAGCTTTAATTGTGTTTTCCTGTGGAGCAGAAGCATAAGCTCAAATTCCCGACAGTGTTTCTTGAGTGAAGATTTCGTCTGTTTTATACTGCAGGTTTTTTTCACCAACTGAAGGTGAACAGATTTGAAGAAGTCTTTCAAACATGTAAGAGCTGAGGGAGGTGAATGGGGTGCAAGGATGAATTAATGTTTATGTGATGAACTTGCTGGAGTTTTGTGCATGATTACAGAAAGTTATTCTTTGTATGTCATGGTCTGGTTGGTGGGAGGAAGCTGAAGCCACAGATCAGAATTCAGAGTGTGAAATCCTTTCCCTGCTGAACTTACAGTTTTGCTAATGACCTCTGAAAGCCAAGATCTCATGTGGACTATCTAGATGTTCAGCCATGGTATGGTGGCTTGAAAAAGGTGAAGTTAGCTGGGGAAAAAAAAAAAAGGAACTGAGATAATTAATACAGTTTCAGGGGTAGCATTTCAAAAAAGACAGGGAAGGAGTTTGGATCATGTTACAAGACATTTTAAGGTATTATTGGGACAAATGTGTAAACTTGCAGTCTTTCCTCTGGAAAGATTAAGTCAGACTTAATCTGACAGTCACAGATGAGGTGATGAGTGGAACAGGGAGGCTGATATCAATGTAGAGGACATAAAAGAGCATGGTTTCTTTAGCCAGACAAAATAAAAACATGGTGGAACATCAGCATGTAAATAGTCAAGAGTGCTAACTTCCCAGCCAGAAGGACAAATCTGAGAGAAGTGACAACAGAGGCATGTGAACAAATGGTTATTAAAAAGCCATAAATAAAGTGAAGATGCAAATTGGATTCTCAACCATCACAAGCGTGAGGTTCCAAACCAGCTCTCTGACAATAGTGGAAGCAAACACCCATGTTTAAGACTGAGCTGGAGAATACTTTGTGAAAGAAATAGTATGAGGCTGTGCCCAGAAGAGGAGGGGACCATATACAATGACCCCTCAGGATGCTCCTTCAAGTTCTATGTTCTGATATAAAGCTGTTAGAACACACCGAAGAAAACAAAGGGAAAATTCTACTCATGTAAAAGCAGATGTTTTTATAAATAAACAAGTCAATAAATGTGTTTCCTTAGGATCATGTTGTGACTGTGACACACAATCAAAGTAAAGGCAGTGCTGTTACCTTTACTGATAGAGGTGCAATGATTATTGTATTCTTGCTTGTGTATTAGGTTTGGATGTGTTCTGGTTTTACTTGCCTGGAATTTTTTTTGAGATGTGTACATGTTGTATCAATGCTGCGCGTGCCTGTAAACAGGAAGGCTAATGATTACAGCAATATGGATGAGGTAATGGAGCGTGACTGTCAGGAGTGCAACTGGTGAGCAGGCAGATAGCAGGCTAATGACTGAGACTTTATCAGAAAAACCAGAGTTCTGTGTGAGATGCCTGCAGTATTGTGCACTGGGGATGTGGAGGCTGGAAGTGGCCGAACACAGCAATTGAGGACATATGGTTTAAGCTGAACACATACTGCTGGTGATGGCTGAGGCTCAACTGTGTGCTTAATGAAATGAAGCATTTTAACTAATGGGAAAGTACAGGATGCAGTGTTTGAAGATTTGATTCAATATATGCAAACAGGAGCTGTGATCTGTCTGCTTTCTTGGGTAGCTACATATGAGCCCTCCTATATGCTGTTTGATCAAGCAAACATAGAATCAGAGTCATAGAATGGTTGGGGTTGGAAGGAACCTTAAAGATTATTTAATTCCAACATCCCTTTCATGGACAGGGACAACTTCCACCAGACCAGATGGCTCAAAGCCCCATCCAGCCTGGCTTTGGACACTGCCAGGGATGGGGCATCCACAAGTTCCCTGGACAACCTGCTCCAGTGCCTCATCCCCCTCCCAGTAAAGAATTTTTTCCTAATATCTAATCTAAACCTTCCCTCTGTCAGTTTGAAGCCATTCCCCCTTGTCCTATCACTACATGTAAAAAGTCCCTCTCTAGCTCTCTTGAAGGTACTGGAAAGATGCCATGAAGTCTCTTCTCTAGACTGAACAATCCCAACTCTCTCAGACAGTCCTCACAGGAGAGGTGCTCCAGACCTCTAGTCATGTTCCTGGCCCTCCTCTGGACTCGCTCCTACAGGTCCACATCCTTCCTATGTTTGGGGCTCCAGAGCTGGATGCAGCAGTCCAGTTTGGGTTTCACTAGTGCAGAGGGGTGGAAACAACTCTCTTGGTGTGCAGGTCATATGCTAGATGTTGAACAGACAAAGTCTTTCAGGTGAAGGTGGTCTTGAGGGAAGACTGTGTTTAAATGGGACTGAGGATGTAGGATCTATCTCTTGTCAGTGAGAAAGACACAGATCATTAATCTACTAATTGTGGCTAGTGGGCATTCTCTTGTGGAAAAACCGCTGTTATACAGCTGAGCTCCAAGAGACACTACGGAAGTGGCATATGCCTCAAAAAGTAGACCTTGATGCACATTTTGTTTCACACAAGTAGATTGCTGTAAAAGATGGATTTCCCTGTCTCTCAGGATACCTGCAGTTCTTGCCCTCTTGGTGTCTTGAATCTCAAAACACACATAGAGCTCAGAGAAGGTTGTACAATATCAATCTATATTGAAGAGGTCTTTCCATGATTAGTTCTGTGGAAAGAGTTGAAAACCAAATATTTAAAGTAGGATAATAACCCTTACCTCTGGCACTAGAGAAAATGCATGTCTAGCATGTTACATTGTGCACAAATAGGATTCTAAAGATTAAAGCCCAGCTCAAATCAACTCATCAAGCTTGTTAATGAAAGCACTCCTTTGATTAAAATTGCTCAGTAAAGTGGTCATGTGGAAATCTTAGTGGGCAGCATGGCTTGTAAAAAGTAAATGAAAAGATGCAAATGTCTTGTCCAGTATTGGTTTCAGCTGAGAATAGTGCAGCACCTCAACAGATACAAGTTTGAATGTGGCAGCACTGTCCCAGCAGGGGCAATGCAGCTGTTGAACTTTAACAGTATTACTATATTGCAATGGTCTTATGTCTTGTTCCATGAGGCACAGGGGCACAAGTTCCCTGAGGGAGAGTGTTCCCAGAAGGCTCTTAGAAGAGCCAGAGTCAGGAGAGAGCAGCTGGAGAAAAATTCAGCTGAGAATATGTGGAGCTGTGCCAAGAGTCTCTGGGCCAAGAGGAATATTCATAGAATCACAGAATAGNAGTAGGATGCTGCCTAGCTTATTAAGAGGTGAATTTGGAGGGCTGCAGTTTAATGTGGTGCTGAACAAGCTGCTTGCTGGGTCCCGCGTGCCTGGGGAGGAGGCAGTTGCTCACCTGAGATAACGTTGGTAAGGCTGCTGAGACCAAAGACCAACCCGTTATCCAGGGTTCAGTGAGTCACAGCTTTTGAAGTTGTTATCAAATACTCCTGAGCTTACAGTCCAGCAAGGAGTTAAACCGGAAAATCAAAGGGGATGCATGCTTTTTTTGGACCACAGTAGATCTACCAAATCCAAACCAGAAAGCGTGTGTGTGTGTGTGTGTATAGGGAATAACCCCTCAGATGCATTAAAAGGAAAACAACCTCAAAACTGTCTTATGCTTGAAAGCCGATTTTAGTGGTGGTTTATGTAGTTTGGGTTTGTGGTTTTTTTTTCTTTAGTTGGTTTTTGGTTGTTTTGGTTTAGATTTTTTTGTTTATTTGTTTGGGTTTTTGTTGTTTGTTTTTGTTTGTTTGTTGTTTTTTTTTTCCCTTTAGTACCATCTAGTTAAAGGTGCTTTCTTCAGCTATGCTTGGAGTGAGAAATGCAAGAGAGGTGATACAGAAAAGCACACGGCCACCCGTTTGCCATTTGAGGTGCAGTGGGGAGGGCATTTTTTACTCAATCCACTCCCTTGGCCATGCAAGGGTAGGAGAAATCTTGTGTGCAGGACTGGGGTTTGAAATGCAAGGACCGTGTATGGATCAAGACCACTCTTCAGCATCTCAGATGCCTTTTGTTGTTAAAAAACCTCATTGCTGTTCTTAATTCCATTCCGTGCAAATGTAAGCAGACACCTCTCCAGCCTCTGGTTAATTCATAAAGTGATGCTTGCAGTGTAAGTTACAGCAACAGCTGAGCTGCAGTAAGGGAGAGAGTGGCAAAAAATCCAGTTTCCCGAGAATGTTCTCAGAGGCATAATAGTGATTANCAGCAGGGGCAATGCAGCTGTTGAACTTTAACAGTATTACTATATTGCAATGGTCTTATGTCTTGTTCCATGAGGCACAGGGGCACAAGTTCCCTGAGGGAGAGTGTTCCCAGAAGGCTCTTAGAAGAGCCAGAGTCAGGAGAGAGCAGCTGGAGAAAAATTCAGCTGAGAATATGTGGAGCTGTGCCAAGAGTCTCTGGGCCAAGACGAATATTCATAGAATCACAGAATAGTTTGGGTTCAAAGGGACTTTAAAGTCCATCTAGTCCCAAGCCCCTTGCCATAGGCAGGGACACCTTTCACTAAACCACGTTGCTCAAAGCCCCACCCAGCACCGCCCTATTTTGTAGCAGAGCTGTCAAGTGAATTGCCTGAGGAGGCTTCTGCAAGAAGCCACAACCATAGAGGGCATGCAGGCTTGCCAAGGATGGGAGAACAGATGAAGGTGAGTGTGGTTTTCCATCAGAGCAAAAGTGAAGTCTTCCCTCTTGTTCCATCCATTGGGGTGCCTCTTGGGGTCCCTTTGGGGAATTGCTGTGCTGTGAGCAGTCTGTGGAGTGAGTCTAGACTGTGCTCTGAGGAAAGTGAAAACAAGGGCTATTTAGGCAGTAAACCTGGATATATACATATACATATATATATACATATATATATATATATACATATANTAGATTTTTTTGTTTATTTGTTTGGGTTTTTGTTGTTTGTTTTTGTTTGTTTGTTGTTTTTTTTTCCCCTTTAGTACCATCTAGTTAAAGGTGCTTTCTTCAGCTATGCTTGGAGTGAGAAATGCAAGAGAGGTGATACAGAAAAGCACACGGCCACCCGTTTGCCATTTGAGGTGCAGTGGGGAGGGCATTTTTTACTCAATCCACTCCCTTGGCCATGCAAGGGTAGGAGAAATCTTGTGTGCAGGACTGGGGTTTGAAATGCAAGGACCGTGTATGGATCAAGACCACTCTTCAGCATCTCAGATGCCTTTTGTTGTTAAAAAACCTCATTGCTGTTCTTAATTCCATTCCGTGCAAATGTAAGCAGACACCTCTCCAGCCTCTGGTTAATTCATAAAGTGATGCTTGCAGTGTAAGTTACAGCAACAGCTGAGCTGCAGTAAGGGAGAGAGTGGCAAAAAATCCAGTTTCCCGAGAATGTTCTCAGAGGCATAATAGTGATTAACTAAAGGAACAAAATCAGTAGTTAAGTGTGGAAACCAGTCTGTGAAAACTCTCTCAAATACATCATCCTGAGAAAACTGCTGCACTTTCTTTCCAATCCTAAGTATCTTCTTCCTTCAATAAGATACTCTCAGTTAAATCCATATACAAGAAGGATACTGCAACACAAGCTTTGTGTTTCATGGTCACTTCTTTGTGTTTTATAGTCACTTTTACAAAAAGTGCAGCAAATTGCTTCCTGTCTCCTCTCTTTGATTCAGTCACTCTAAGTGTTTACAAATCATTATCCTGCAAAATAATTAACTCAGTGCTGTTAGGACTTGAAACTTTGAACAAATGCTGAAATTATGAACACTTGAGATGTATAAGAGTAGTGACAGTGGTCATTACCATCAACAAAAATAAAGGGAAGACAGATTTTACTGATTGAGCATTTTGCCTCAAGACTAAAGAAATAAGTGTGCTGTGGCAGAGCAGAATGTTCTCTGGGCATTAAAAATGATGCATTTTAAATAAGAGGGGAGTGTTTTCCCTTTATTTTTCGAAGTTAAAATTAATGCAATCTCTCATACAATCTTAAGGCATGATACTTATGTTTCCTTAAATACCATACTGTATTCACTATGCTGTTCTCCTATATTCCCTTCTGTCTTTGGCTGGGGAGAAACCACCACGTGCAATAAATCTTTCATGCAGTTTGGTGGCTGTACTGTACATTCTGGTAGCTTCTGTGTGTACTCATCTGCATATATGTTGGGTCACCTCTTGCTGCTCAGGGAAAAGGAAAATCATCCCAGCAGAAAAAAAAGCATTCTCCTTTGTAGGTCCTCTGTAAAGACACCAGTACTTTCCATAGCTGGTGTTCATTAAGTTGTAGGACCTTTATGTCTTGGACACATCCAGTGCTCTGTGACTGCAAGTTGCCAGTGGACTCAAAAGTTAAGAACTGGAAAGATGTACAGTGTGATTATAGGTTTTTGTTTATTTAGAAAATCAAGGTAAAAGCCTTCTTAGTTTGTCCTACAAATAACATTCAAATTAAAGTATTTTTAAGCAACATTTTGAGCCCATGGATTCCTGCCATCTTATAAAACACATGACTGCAACATAAAATGACCTGAAGTACACATCCTGAAGCAGAAATGAGCTTGGGATACCACTGAAGGAATAAGTGATGAAGCCTGCTAAGACAACAACAAAGACTCTCTGATGTGAACAGTGCCATGAGGAACCTCATGGTATTTTATTGAAAGGTCAGCTGTAACCATTGGGCTGTTTCTTCTCCTGGAGCTTTATAAATATCATTGAAAAAAAGATAAATAGCAAAAAGTGTATGAACATATGCATTTCATCAGATATGTATAGTGGTCACAGATAGTAGTCCTACTCTCAAATTTGGGCAAGGGTAGCACAGAGTTTTTTCTAACACACACATAAATGAAGAAATACATCCTTTTCTCAGAAAACAAAAATAATGACATCACAGAATCAACATTAAACATAGCTGATCTTGAAAGTACAGTTAAAGAACTGAATTTTCTTTCTTCCAATTTTAAGATTTCATGAGCTTTATACAGAGTCCTGGATGCTCTGAAAAAGAATCCAGCCAATGTATTGCAGATGAACCACGTCTCCATATGCAAGAAGGAGAGCCAGTCCTAAGTGTTGGAAGTCACTGCTGAAAGGATGCAACTTGGCTTTATCAGCTAGCAGAAATTATTCTGGCTAGTCCAGCTATGTAAGCACATGTTGTTGGCATTTAGTATTATCAGTCTTTTTGAGGGATAAAACAACTGAGCAAATAAAAAATAGGTTGTATCAGGCTCCTTAATCTGTCTGTGAATTTCTGAAGTACATTTTCAGTTTCAAAAGTCCTGTAACTATCAAAGTTTAAAAATAGTCAAAAGACCTGCAATATTTTCATTTTAAGTTCCGTCTGTTAGATGAATGGGACTGAAACTGAATCCATTAAATATGAATTAACTAAAGTCTGTGTTAAACCTAAATAAACCTAAAAAACCCTAAACCTGAACTCTTTCCTCCCTTATTTATAATCCCAGCCTCTGGATATCCTGGCTCAAGACAACCTGGTATCTATTGCTCTCCAGTGGAAACCGTTTGCATCCTTGACTGCGGTAGAAGTAAGATGGCTCCTGTGGCCTTTACTTACGTAGTGCCACCATGCAAAACTCTCAGAGCATTTAACAAACCTTGCATAACTTTCACAGAGGCCATGCCCTGTCAAGGTGCATAAACATGTCTTTACCTTTTAATTGAAGCCAAACTAACTTTGTGTATTTTGAGATTCCATACATTAAGTCCTTTGCTTGATCATATCCAAAAGGGTGTGTGTGCTGTGATTTCACCCCTGCCAGCAGCCAAGCCCCACACAGCCGCTTGCTCACACCCCCACCAGTGGGATCGGGGAGAGAATCCTAAGGGTAAGAGCCCGAAAAGTCATGGGTTGAGATAAAGGCAGTTTAACAGAGAAAGCAAAAGTCACACACACACACAAGCAAAGCAAAGCAAGGGATGAATTCAGTGCTTCCCACGGGCAGGCAGGTGTTCAGCCATCTCCAGCAGAGCAGGGCCCCATCACACACAACAGTGACTTGGGAAGACAAATGCCATCGCTCCAAATGTCCCCCCCTTCCTCCTTCTTCCCCCCACTTTTTTATACGCTCAGCATGATGCCACGTGGTCTAGAATGTCCCTTTGTTAGTTTG
Source organism: Aleadryas rufinucha (assembly GCA_013397815.1). Lineage (NCBI taxonomy): Eukaryota > Metazoa > Chordata > Aves > Passeriformes > Aleadryas > Aleadryas rufinucha. Next base: position 159,724 of record VZTH01002974.1, read on the forward strand.
GGTCACAGGTCCTGGCTGTGTCTCCTCCCAACCTCCCATGCACCCCCAACTTCTCGACCAGTGTGGCATGAAAAACAGAAAAGGTCTCAGCTCTGTGTAAGCCCTGCAATAATAGCAATTACAAAACTTCTCTATATTATCAACCCTGTGTTCAGCACAAATCCAAAACACAACTACACAGCAGCCACTGTGAAGAAAATTAACTATCCCGGCCAAAAAAACCAGCACAGTGTGAAAGGGGTTTGGTTTTCTCTTTTCCTACTTTATAAAAATTTTTAATCTGAGCTTGCTTATGACCCTTAGGTTGAAAAGAGGACATTCTGTCCTCTTCCCTTCAGCTTCATTGTACATGGGGAACCCTAGAGACGTTTTTTCACTGAACATCTGAGACTCAAAACTTGCACACCCTCGGATCATGTAAGCCCAGCCAGACTGGTAGACTGGAGAAGGAAGGAAATTCTTGGAATTCCTGACTCCAGGTTCAACCAGCTGATTAGGAAGCAGCATGCCAAGACTTTGGACTGAGTGTAATAACTGTTGTGTTAAAGAAACGATGACAGACCACTTAGTGTTAAAGAAATGGTGACAGACAGCAAGTATTTTTGTCACATTCTTTTACCCATACCTTGGTGGGAGGAGAAAGAAATAGAGGAAAATAGAGGCATAAACCAATATTCCATTGCAGAGAAATGATGAAAAGGTTATGTTTGCATCTTAGCAACTCATTTCAAGATTGATGCCTCGCTGGAGGGTAGCTGTTGACTTATGGCAGTATTTGACTGTGGCACAGAATTTATGTTACTTGGCAACGGTAACACACATTAAGCAGGAATGCAGCACACCTCCCGGCTGGGCCAGCCTGCATCCTTTCAATCATGCACACCAGTATGTGAGACAGGTTGGATCTGTGGCTTCTGCCAAATTCCTTGTAAAATTTAAGTGCAGATGCCTCTCACAAAATTAAAGGTTATTTTAGCTATATTTCTTTTCCAAAAATACTTGTCGTAACACAGGAAGGACCCTTGATATTCTTTCAAGGACATGAAATGCTTAGAACATCGGAACTTACAATGTCTTTCTTCAGAGCACAAGGCACTGAGTTACTCAAACTCTCAGGATGGAGCTGACCTTTGATGTACTTTTGCCACCTTACAGGAAAATTCCTTTCCTGTGCAGGTGAGGAGGGAAATGTTTCTTATAGTGTTAAGGGACATTCATAGATGTATAAAGAAAGTCACACACAAAAAAAAAAGAAAAATAAAGAACGCTAATTAAGAATAGTTGATATTTACCAGTTTGTTCAATGAATTTTCCTATTTTTACATTGGACCAGTTTGCTTAGGTCCCATATTTTTAAATTTATTGCCTAAAGTAACAAACATCAAGCAAGCTAAGCTTTAAAAGACCCACCATTAGCAGGTACTGCTCAGACCAAAAAGGAGAAAAGGAGTCCCATGCATCTCTAGATGAAAGCAGGTAGAGCAGGAGCCCTCCGCCAGCCCTCCACTCCTCTCTCTGCCTGTGATGGGTTGACCTTGGCTGGCTTTCATTTGCCCACCAAGCTGCTCACTTGTTCCCCATCCTCAGCAAAAGGAGAAAATAAGATGAAAAAACTCCTGGGTTGAGATAAGGACAAGGATGTCACTTACCAATCACTCTCATGGGTGACTCAGCTTGAGGATAGTAATTTAATTTATTGCCAGTTAATAAAAAAGGAGTATAATCAGAAATTAAACATAATCACCTTTCCCCAACTCCCCACCTCATTCTTCCCAGGTTCAACTTGACTCCCAACTCTTCCACCTCCCCTTCACTCCCCAAGTGTCACATGGGAATGGGGAATGGAAATTGTGGTCCGTTGACAACTCTTCTCTCTGTTTCTCCTCCTCCTTTCATATTGTCCCTATTTTGTATACGGTTGAACCTGTAGGAGACAGACCTTTATCACCATGGGTTCTTCCTGTGGGCTGCAGTGCTTCAAGAAGTTCTCTAGCATGGATCCTTTCTAGATGTCCTGTTCTTTGGGAATGGACTGCTCCGGTGTGGTGGGTCCCCTATGGGCCACAGGTCCTGCCAGAATGGTCTCTGAGCAGAGTATTTAGAAACAGTCCTGGGAAAGGTGTCGCAATGATGTGCCCTCTGTCTCTCTGCCATTGGTGGGAAAGATGGCTGGAAAGACAAGTTAGTTGCATCTGACACTTCAGATTGGTTCAATGTGGCATTTAGGGCTGTATAAAAAACATGTCCCCTTGAACAGAAGAGGAGATAAAATTCAGGACCTTTAAGCAGTGACAGCAGCTGAGGGTATCCATCTCCCTTATGGTAGAAATTTAAAATGAGTGGGCAGAGAAAATAAATACCCAAAAAACTTCCACATGCGGAAGAGAAGGGGTATCTTGCCTTTCAAACGAACCTCATTTGAAAACATTTGAAAACTATTTAGTAGAGTTGCAAGCTAAAAGAGGAGGAGAACTGTGGTTGAAATGGAGCAAGGAGTGCAGAGCATGAACATTTCTCTCTTGTGCCATTGCTTGAACAAACATATAAATAAACTACATTCTGACAGAGTGCATATGGAGCAGTGGATGTTATAGCAGTGGATTTGGAGGAAATGGAAAAGGAAAGAATCATGACAAAACATTTATTTTGCATTTGCTTTGCAAAATGAGAAAACTATGTAGCAGTTTAATAAAACATAGTTTCCATTATAATTAACTAAGCTACATTTGCATTACAATAGAGTGCAACTTGAATGCTCTGCATATATCCTAAAGATTTCATGAGAAGATCAACTTTTAATCAGCTAACGTCTAAAGCTCTACAGTTACACCGAGCCAAGGTTACATTGCCAAGGCTACTCAGATGAAGCTTTCTGAATGTCATTCCTATTACTCATTCATTAAAAAACATTGCTTTTCGTTAGAAGCAGGATTGAGCAAAGCACTTAAGAAACCAGAAATCCAATGATTCAATCTGAGGGACCAAACCATCAGAATATCTGGAGCTTTGGTGCATTATCTCAAGGAAAGTTGAGTGTGTCCATTTAATTTAGAAAATGAACTCCTTTCTATTTTATTTTATTTTCTCAAATAAAGAATAAATATTAGTGGTTAAATTCTGGGTGCTTGAGTTTATGATGATGCTCAGTAAATAAAATAATAGGAACAAGACAATTGCTGTGACTCACTTGTTAAAAAAGCCTTCCCACCTCAAGTTAACCAGGAATGCAGTGAGAAAAAGAAAATAAGGGGAAAACAAAATGCCCCAGAAACAAATAATAGTAAAAACCTGATAGGAAAAGGTGCTTCTTGAATATGTTCTTAAGCTAACACAGCTGGTGGAAAAAACCTCTGTTGAAAAAATATTTGAAATATGATGTGATTAGACAGAATCCATGTGGGTATTTTTTCTTCTTTGCTGCAGAAGGATATTGCTAGATAGATTTACCTTACCTTAAAATGATCTCCAGTTTGAAACTTCTAAAGAAAAAGACAGGTCAGGAAAACTACTGAAAGATGATGCTTCATGATCTTAGAGTTAGGTTAAATTTTGAATTTATGACTAGATAGCTTTTAAATTAATGGAAAAAATGCTGATCTATTTTTAAATACAGTGTCTTTTTCTCACAATACTGTTTTTTTCACTGTGCTCTTTCTTACTCTCTGGCTGACTTCTCAGAAAGGAAAAGAGAACAGAATAGGAGAATGGAAGCTGAATATCAGTACATCTTGTTCTTTGGGAAAGATAAGTGAACAAACAGTTATACTCTAGCTACAAAAATAGGCAGAAAAGAATTGTCAGGAATGTGCAAAAATCTATTGCAAAATACAAAAAATTTAAGAAATGTTATAAAATTAATCAAACTTTTTATCTTTTTCTTTTTTTTAAAATTTCTGCTAGGTAATAGTTTGTAATTCGAAGATTACTTATTGCGGTGGCAATTGGGCACCAACAGAAAGCAACACAATGTGCTGGTGATGTAACAGTGTTCTTATTGTGTTTCAGGGCAAATAAAAGGTCTTTGATGAAGAGCTCTGCAGCTTATACAATTGGTGTGAGTTCTGGGAAAACAAAACAACACTGAAATTGTCTTTCCCTGCTCAAAAACCTGTACCTGCCTACTTGCAGTGCTCTTATGGAAAACTCTCTTTGGCCACTAGCAACTATGTAACAGTGACATTGTGGCAGGGCAAGGGTTAAGAGGTAGGACTTCCTGATGTCCTTGCTGAGATGCTTCACAGCTTCATGGCTGAGATGCCTTTCACAGCTGTCCAAGCACAGAAAAGATTCCCTGTCTCATCAGAGAAATTGTAATGTCAATAATGCCCAATAACTGGACTGGGTGGAGGTAGAGGAGGCATGCACAGTTTTATCTGTCAACAGTACATGAAGTGGTATTAAAAGGTGCTTCCAGATATTTTGATGGTGGGTTTTCTTGGGTTTCTTGGATGGGAAATTAATATATCTCTCTCTATCAGTGCCCATTACTGTTTTAAATTCAAATACTATGTACATGGAGACATTAAGAAGGATATATATGTCTAAAATGTAGTGAAAAAAACATATCCATGTGTGTCTAAAACCATATCCATGGACCCAGCACTAGAAAATATCCTGGTTTTTTCAGGATGGAATTGTCACCCTACTGAATTTGTTGGGAAATTTTCCATATATTTCAGTAGGCCCTTTGGCTTTTTTTGTTGTTAGAAGATAATTCATATTTTAATTCTAGATCTCCTACTAGATGCAGATTAAAAAAAAAAAAAGAAAAAAGAAAAATATCCAAATCTCTTCCCATGAAAATATCCAGAAGAATGATGAGGCAGTTTGCATAAAGAGAGAAGACCTAGGTGGTGTCATGGATTAAAATAGCTTTTTTTTGAAAGGAGGAAAGGAAGTGGTTATGGAAGTTATTTTTGGTAGCATAAAACACATGTTGAAAGATGGACGATTTTCAAACAGAATTTACAGTTTGGATATGAACCTGGAAGTTTGCTCTGTTAAGATTTCAATCCAGTATGTGACTGGAAAAGCTCTAAATTGAGTAAATTTGAAGTGAATTGCTAAAGACGGAAGAGGGATTAGGAAAGCATGTCCCTTTCAGTGCAAGACAGAGAAATTCAATAAATAAGGATTACTAGCCTGTCATATTTTTGCTGTCAGCAACATTCTCTCTGAAAATTAAACAGTTCTATAATGATCTCTAATATTTCTGTGCTGCTTCTGGGTGAAAACTGTCAAATATGTACGTAGGTTGTGACATTTAAATAAAATGGCACCACATTTCAAATGTATCCTGAGGTATAGCTGAAGAAAACTACAATAATATTTTTCCTATTGGAAAATAAAACACTATTTATTAAATTAAAATCAGATGCATAAGGTTTGTCCTACTTGCAGGAAGGTCAACTTCTGAGGACAGTATCACTTCACCTAGATAATTTCAGTCCTGTTAGGACTGCCAAGGACAGACCATTTTTACAGCTTGGTATAAATAATAAATGGGTGGTAAAAAGCCCCAGATGAGGGTGCAGCAAATCTCATTGTCTTCTCTTTGCAGTGTGTTGTTTTGTGCAGCTGTTCAGAGCATGTAAAAATAGCTGCCATGCTGTCCTGGTTGTGTTGTACATCACTTCTGTCGCGTCGGTGTAATGGACTGATCAAAGCACCAACTGGTGGAGAGGTAATGTCTGATAGCTGAAGTGTGAACCTTTCTGTTCATTGCAGAAGCTCTTCAGAATGCTGCATTGGATTCTTTCCAGGGTTGCAGACAAGGTTGCAGGCTTGGGTGGCTGAAGTCCTACAGATTCGCACATTGAATGAAGCAAATTTTGCTGAAATAATTTTAAAATTGGGCTAGTTGTAATTGCAACTGGAGTAAATTAACTAGAGAAGTACCTAGCATACAGCAGGTGTGCCAAATTGCCCTGAATGTATTGGTTTTTAGCTAATTGTTCACAGAAAACTGAAAACATGTTAAGCCTGCAACTACTTGGTTTTTACTCTTCATTAATATCAATATCACTGACTGCAGCTGACATTGGAATACCTAAAAGCCTTTTGAAATTAATTTAATATGAAAGCGTAGGAAAAGCTGCCAATAGAAACCTTACTTGGTGCCTAATTTTAGAACTGTTTAAGAACTCCTGTTCTTACATCCTTAGTTGTTGTGTCTTTGAGGGGAAAAGGTTGTTCGTTTTATATAACTTACACAGAGCAGGATGCGCTTTCCTTAACTGCAACCAGAACAGCAAGGTAATTGCAAACATTTTCAGGCAGGCTTGTGAAGAACATAATTTTTGTTCCCTTTTAAACTTCACTGGGTTCAAAGAATTCACATATACCTGTGTTCTTCAACTTCTAAGGGATCAGTGGGAGTACTAAGTAAAGCAAAGCTATCAGCAGAGGCTGAAATTCACTGAAGACAGTACACAGCTTCACTGGAAAACTTTTATGGGGTCTTCAAACTGAAAAGTACCAGTGACTTACATCAAAGACCAGAAAACATTTTCTCCTTCTGGCCATTTCTCATTTGATTCATAGAGTTCTGCTTTATTTCTGTGCAAAGGAGGCGGTATACTCAGATTCATTATATAACTGAGTCTGAAACTCATTTTATGACTCACACTTTGATGCTGACCTCTGCAGCTGCTCAAGTTCTCAGCATTTAAAGAGGAAGTATGAGTCAAAAGGCTTTCATTGCAAAGACGCTGTCACATTACTATAGACCCAGACTGAAACTAATTTAATGAATGAGGTTGCTCTCTGTATCAAAGATTGCTTCACATGGTCAGATATATTACCTTACATCACCAAAGACCTGCAACAGGCTCTAGTTTTGCCAAGCTAAATCATGTATGTATATGAAAACGGCAAGGAAACCTATGGTCCCTCTTGAGCAGAGAGCAAGCTTCCAGTAACACACAGGAGGTGCATTTGCATTTATCTTAATAAATGGAGATTACCTACTGTCTGTAGACGTCTGTCAAGTTATCTGTGGGAAATATCTCAGCCTGTGCCAGCCCTGTGGGGTGTTTTGCAGACTCCAGGACTTCTAGGCAGCTGATTCCTACTGTTGAGGTGATAAAAATGTGTGCATCATTAAAGGGTACTCTGAAGAGCCACAACTCTCCAAGAACAAAGCAGCATCTGTCTCTTCAGCCTGGCATAAAAAACTAGAATGATTTCTCCTCAATTTTTCTTTCTCTAATACTTTCTACTTAAATTTTACCCTGGAATTAGAAAAAAACCCTACAAAAAATGGATGAACCACATGTCAATAGACCTCTCTGCTATCCTCATGGCAAGACAAATTTATTCCTAAACCCTTCCTAATGGATGTTTCATTAACTGATGTTTCATTGCCCTGGGATGGGCTTACATTACATCCCCAGGCTACCCGTCTCAGAGATATCCGTTGCCTTATACTTAGAGACGTTTTTTGCCCATAATGTCCACCTTAAAGTCCTTGCTGCAACTTGTGTCCATCATGTCATGTCCCTTCCCATGCTGATGGATTTGAAGTGTCTTTATTCCATGTCTTTCTTCAGTGCCTCTCCTGATTAAAATGTTCTTTCATGTCTTTCCATAGGCCACATGCCCTAAGCTTTTGATCATTTTTACTATTACAGGTTTTTATCTTAAATCAGTGAAAAGCTAATTATTTGTATAAAATAATTGTGTTAAATATTGTAGAGACCAGATTGTAATGGCTTGATGAGCAGAACTTTTTAATGAAAGAGATGATTATGGAGAATTCTTTAGATAGGTGCTTAAATGTTATTTAAGGCAATACAAATGCATGCACACACACAAATACACACAAAATTCCACACATATGAAAATCACAGGCAGTCTGCAAAGATAGAGACCAAATATATAAATTCAATATTTCATTCCTGATTGTCTTGAATAGTTGCCCTAGAAAGGCATGAAAATGATGGGTAAAGAAGAACGGCTTATCTGTAACAGCTCTTGGATATATTTAAGTCTCCTAAAGCAGTTTTTCATGAGCAAAAGCACTTTAGTGGAAGGTGAAAAATGAATGCTTACAGGAATACCACTTATACAATCTGAAAGGAATGCTAATAGAGTTTATTTTGTCAGTGATACTTGTTGTTATCAACTGATAGTGCCTATGTGTTTGATGGCTTTATGAATTTCCCTGAAAACATTGTTTATCCTGTAGACTTAGATGGAAATCACCATAAATGTCATCCTCCTTTAGATCCTGACTCTGCAGAACAGTTAAGAACATACTGAATTCTGAATAAAAGCTTCATTTTCACTACTTCGGTAAGAAACAAATATGTACTTAGTATTAAGTACATCTTAAAGGACTTTAGCTTAATCCCAGTGTTTCTTTTCAGGTAGTTTCATTTTCTTTAGCATTCAGTGATTCAGTGCTCTATGATTTATTGCTTGTTACAATGCATCTTTCACCACTACCTTTCCTGCTCCTTTGTTGTTCGGATGTGCACTGCTACTATAAATAATGCTGTTGTGTGAGTATGAAAAAGGAGTTGCCTCCAGCAACTATCATTGTATGCTGCCACAAAGTTTGTGGAGGTTAAAGATTAATGCTTAAATAAGGTACTTAATAATGTTCACATTATATATCATATATCTTCAATGCACTGGCATTATTTTTTCCTCTTTTGCTAAGGAAAGATGTGTTATTGAATAATGACGGTTGCAATAGCTATTTGAAAACACTGAACAATTGTTTTATAGCTGCACATTATTCAGACCTTTAAAGTTTGGACCATTTACTGAAGAGATGATGGGCTTGTCTTACTTTGCTCCTGTCTATCACACAGATTTTCTGGATGGAGAACTCATCTTGCTAGGTGCTAATGCTCTGATGCTTACCTACACCTAAACGAGGGGCTTCAAATTTTAAATTTCTTGCAGCTGAGAATATGTAAATGTAGCTGAGGTTTAAGCAACACTCTTTCCTCTCAGCTGACTCTAGTGTTCTGTCATTTTGTTTGTTGACTTTTAAGACCTTTGCTCTAAGCGCCTATGTCTTCTGTCACAATATATGTGGATCTTACCTGCTGAAATCAGTGCTATCTGCTCTCCTAGCTGAGTGTTGTATGGGCTGATGGAGAACAGCAGTGAAAAGTCTTCTTTTGAGTTGATAATTGCTCTGACAAAGCTGGTTTATTGCTGCACTGAGTAGGATCTATAGATGAGAAGATGTTTCCAGCAAACCCCTGATTTAGGAGACACTGCCTTTTATGGCATTGACATCTTATGGACAGTAAAAAGGATCATTACCGACTGACAGGCAGAATTTGACAAAGCAGCTGCTGGTAAAGTAGGAGGCAGGATTCTCTTTTGTTAAAAGGCAGTGATTTATTTGAAGTACTGAGTCTCGCACACATCAGGCTTAGTGTGTTTCCTGAAACCCAGGCAGTTCCAGCAGAACCATGCCAGAGCTTGCAGCATCCCTGTTTGAGTTAGGAAATCGAAAGTTCATTAACTTTTGGCTCTCAACAGACAGCTGCTCAGTGGAGAGCCCTGTCAGACCTTTGGCTTGTCAATTTGTACAAAAGTTTGGAAACATGAAGTGGAAGAATAGGAGTGAAGGGAAGAAAGTTTCCATGAGCTAGAAATCCTGCTCTTTATCTTCCTCCACTTCAAGCTAGGATAATAAGATATGTCTTTGCAGCAGCTGGGAATACTTGAAGGTGTAGGTATGCCCATGGATATGAGACAGTGGAAAATTCAATGATATGGGAGAGCTAGTTGTGCAGTAGTGTGACTAATACTGTGGTGAGCTTTATGTAACTTGTCAGCTGTGTCCTTCCTCCAGCTTTTTGCTAGAACCATGTGGGCAGGATTGGTGTGTCAGTAACCTGTAATCACCTTGAGAAACCCACCCTGCTGACTTCTGCATATCTAGGGTATTTTCTTCTGGTTCCAATGTGCAGCATGTAGGGCTCCTGATGGAGATACTGAAGATGAGTGCTGTTGCTGATTTTTAAACACCAGCAGAGACAGTTTTCTTTCATCTTTTTCACAGGTAAAACTCATGGAGTACCTGCTCTTCCTGCTGTCACTGATGCTCTGTCAAACCTCTATTAACTTTTCAAGGCAACCCATCAAAGTTTAGCTAGTTTTTATATGCTGGATTTGTCCTCAAAATTCTACCTGAGTTTGGAAACAAGCATGATGCCTCACACATCGGGAGTAGCTGATTTCTGGCTTTTGAAGTGCAGACCCTGTACCGTGTGCTTTATTTTAGGAGAATGCATGGAGTTAAAGTGACCTTCGGAAAGTCATTTGGAGGGAAAAATTGTCACAATACTGCAAAATGATCTGATCAGCCACTTGCAAGCTGCTGTGTCCAAGGTTTCTTATACTTGATTGTAGCAGTGGGCTTCTAGGAAAGTTGGTTTTGGGAGCATCAATGTGCTTTACAATAAAGGCAAGCCACAGAACAGCTGTGGCTATTGATTTTTTAAATATAATTATGGGACAATAATCGTGTGCAAATGAAATTTCATCTTGTCTCTTCAGGCTGGGGATCAAACTGAGTTTTCACTGTGAGGTGGGGAAAAAATTACACTTGCTTTGGTCTCCAGAAGAAAGGTAGGTGTCAAGAGGTGTGATGTTTCCTTTTCAAGTCATGCTAGTCACATGGAGCCTTTTTCCTACTGCACAGATGTAGGGGATACACCAGAGCAAGTTTGACAGTTTGCCTCCATGACTGGATTTTGTTTGTTCACTCCTACAAGCAAGTTCCCTGTTCCTAGAGAGTCTGCCCTGCTGCAGCTGAAACCCTGCCATCAGCAATCGAAAGTAAATGTGTTAATTAATGAGGAGTTTTTATGAAGTGAAGTATATCACCAGAATGTGGCCACTTGGGCAGTGTGGTCCCTTTATAACCTGGCTCCACTAGCAGGTATTACCTTGGGTGGCTTTCAGGGTGCTCTGTGCTGTAAAATTAACTGTTGCTCACCTCTCTCCTTTTAATTGCTGTTGTCAAATTATTGGCTTCAGTCTTCCATTTGAAAGGCAGGAGTGAAGGTACAGAAACCACTGATAGCTGAACTCATTATTTATCCACTTTGTAGTGTTCAGGAGGGGCATTCTGTGGTTTAATGATCTCTGCTATAAAAAAGCATTTAAAAACCCAGTCACTACATTGATGTTGCAGGTGGTGGCCAAAAACCTTCCTGCCATTGGAACTATATCCCTAACCTTGCATGAATGTGTTCCCTAGCTGGGAAACTTGAGCCTGCTGGGGGACACCCAGCACTGGAGGTGAGCTGTGTTATGCTATGGGCAAAGGGGCTGAGCCCAGGTGAGAAAGGCAGGGGATGCTCCCTCTTTGTTATCCAGCTCTTCTTACCCACCAGCTTAGTTGATACCAGGAAGAGAGGAGAAGAGGAAAAATGTTCTGGCTCTGAACTGAAGGGTGTTGCTCTCAAGCGATGACATGCAGATCAGATCTGGGTTCATCTGCAGGCAAACCACTAAGAACCAGTAAGAGGCCAATGTGATAAAATCTTAATGGCTTTTTGCTTTCACAAGTAGTGTTCTACTTAGCAAAGAGTTTCAGCTAAAATAAAAGGTCAGAGAAATTACAACTTCAGCACTTTCCCTGGGGGAATATTTAATTTTCTTCATTTTGCAAGTTTATAGTGTCATCTACTTGTAGTTAAACTAAAAAAATCCCAAAAAACCTGACCTAAAGCAACACAGCTGAAATTTTCTCTTTTCATTTCACTGCATGAGTGAGCTTGCACCTCCTGTCCTCATAGTTTATTAGCACAGTTCCAAAAAGTAGTGTAGGGGAAAAGGTACAGAAGGTGAAATGCATACCCAGTCTCAGCTAGACAGAGCTATGGATATGCTATGATGTTGTACAGGCTCAGGCTAATTTTGGGCAGGTACCACAAAGATTTCACGGTAACTTATTTAATGTAATTGCTGACCTAATACCAAGTATCTAGAGAGTCTGGGATGAATTAATAGAACATATATTCTTCTTTTTTTTTCTTCAATTACAAAAGTGGAATGAGAAATTGTACATATATATTATACATATGTATAATTTACTGTTCTGTCTTTGAAGTCTAATCTATTTGATAGTCTCGAACAGTGATTTTAAATTCACCTATGCCTAATTATTTGATCTTCTCCTTTGACTCTCTCAACCTTCTTCAAATAGAAGAGATTGATCTTTGGAGTGTGCTGGGATTTGAACAGAGCAAATTAGATGTTGACATGACTTTTTTTAAGCATAATTAAAATGCAGGACCAAGTCACACTTCCATACCTTTAAAAAACCATTTTATTACATTAAATATTTAATACTAGGACAGTTAATCCATATTCATCTTACAGGACCATGCAGTGACTGTAAAATTGCAGGCCATCAATCCTTTCTTGAGCTCCTTGAATCTATGATAAACATATGGTCTAAGATTGCCTTATAAAGTTCAGGCAAATACTCCTTGAAGTTGAGCCATGTTTAAATCAGTAGACCAGATCATCCAATTCTGTTCTCTACTCCATCCAAGAGATGCTGTTCCCTGCTATAATAACTATTTGGTAATTACTTGAGTGTGCTCATCATGAGGAATATCACCTGCTTTTTTTGGCCTTCCCTGTGCTGTATTGCAGGGCAGAGACCTTGACCACCTGAGCAAGGGACACTGATGCTCATCAAACAGGGCAGCAGAAGCTGGCAAGCCTTGGCCTTAGACTTCTTGCATGTTGGGACTGAAGAAATGAGACAGATGGAAGACAAAAAAATCCAGTTGAGGTCCCAGGTTTTTAAGGACAGAACCTGTGCAAGAAAGTTTGCAAAATTCTCCTTTGTTTTTGTTTGCTTCTTTAGATCTTACTTTCAGTTTGTCGCTCATTGCTTCTTACTTTCCTACCCTTCTGGTATGGATTGTGCATTGATTACACAGATTTTTGTGTGTTTGGGGTTTTTTGTTTTATTTTGGTTTGGGTTTTTTGTTTGTTTTCTTGGTTTTGTTTGTTTGATTTTTTTTTTTTTTAACTAGCTATCCTTTCATTGTGTGTCAATGATTTTCAGAACAGGAAACTCTGAAATTTAGCTTGAGTAATTTAAATTTCCACTAATATTTTATAGATATATATATATAAACATACGTATGTATAAATTTATGTAAACTTGCCACATATCTCATTTTGAAAAATGGTACAATTTAAGGATTGCTGGTGTCAAACTCCTCATTAAAGCGAAGGTTAGTTTTGACAAAAAAGGTAAAAAACATAGCTTTTTTAGTCTTGATGGCTCAAAATGAATATTTTTAGCCTCTTTTAAAATTACATTTGTTCAGTAAAATACCTGTTTCTTTCATATCAGTGCTGGAGGGAATTCGGATGTCTACTGGCATTTCTATCATGGAACAAATAATGGATGATTTTTAATTTTTTTTTTCACTGCAACTGTCATGGATTGCTGCTTTATAGGGAGAAAGAGAATGGTGGGGGCCGGACACATCTCATGTCCCATGAGATGCTCTAATTTGTGTCATTCCTTTCACAAGGTGGTGAAAGACATTTCCAGACTTTCACACCCTGAGGCAGGGCCAGATTACTTGGATTTTCATCCAAGTTCTCTAAAACACCAGCTGCTAAGGTCTGCAAATAAACAAAAACCAATTGTATGTGTGCATGCTTCCGCTTTTTGATGACATTCAAGGCCTTTTGTAGAAAGAGAAGTAAAACTTTTCACAATATGATCATGAAATGAAAAATGCAATTAGGTCTATCACTAGCCAGTAGACTTTCTAACCAATTTCACTGTTAAGCACGGTAAAATATGTAGCAAAAGGACAGATACTTAGTGATGTTCAAGCAGTATTTCCTCAGCTCCTAATAGTAGCTTTTCAAAGTTTTCTAAGGGAGACTCCCATGATTCAATTTTTTTTGACATTTTGAAAGCATGGTAAAATCCCTTCAGCAAGTCCTATGAATAAAAATATAAAATTATTCCTTTTAGTGAAGAAAAAGATATGAAACGAGAAGTCGTCAAATACATTTTGTTTCTGTAGAGAAATAATTCAAAAGCTCTATATGCCTATGAAATTATTTTGTTCATCACCTTCCCAAAGAAGACAGATTTTAATTAATCCTTTCTCCGAGAAAGATATTAAATCCTCATCTAATCCCCAAGCAGCAGTTCATATAAAGTCTGGAATCTTTTTGCATGTTCATGACCACAGAAAACATTATTTTCTCCTGAAGCAAATTGTGCTATAAAAGCTTTGAATGCTTTGAGTGTAGAGACGTTTTCCTTTTCCTTCATTTAATCTCTCACTGGCTGGATACATGTGGATGCATAACAATAACTTTTTTCCCCCCTTCCAATTTTCTTTCTGTTCCAAAGATAAAACCTAAGGAACTCTTCAACAATTTTGGTCTTTTTAAAAGTTCTGAAAACTTAGCTCTGAGCAGCAGGTGCAACGAACGTCTCCCACACTGATTTCTGGTTTGTTTCTAATGGCTTTAGCAAATTAGGTATTATATTTGCTGTTTCATACATTCCGCCCACACCACTGTTATGCACTCGACACTTCTCGCACTCCTGCTTCCTTGATGATACTTATTATTTTATCCTGTACTGCTTTATTACAAGAATAATATTACCTGTTTCAGAGGTATGTTTGGACAAGGACTGGAAATTTCTCAGCTAACTACAGGAGATGTTGTTTTACCTGTATAGACAGTAAATCATCTCTGCTTATACGTATACGCATATAGTCGCTAATGTGAAAAAAACCCACAGCTTACCTCCCAAATGTAGTCAGCAAGCCAGATCAGCTGCTCACATGCTTGGGCACAACCCGTGAGCTGAAAAGAGCCATTTATTTGCATGAAGATCTGATGCTGCTGGTCCACAACTTACCGCACATAGAGCAGCTGTCCTCAGCTATCTCGTGGAGGCTGCCTATGTGCAATGCCATCATGAGGGCAATCATACCCACTCCAAAAACAACACTCTAGTTCACATTTCTCTGAGCATTTGTATCATAATACTCACATTTATGACTGTGAGCAGAGAAACATTAGCATGAGATATCCACATCATTGTCACCTTATTGAAATGTGAAGAGACACAATAGTCCATTAAAATGTGGAGGCATAAAAATACCGGACTGAGTTTATTTGCCTAGTTAGAATTTGCTGCATGTTCACTGGGGATGTGAATACTTGCATCAACTGTATCCACAACCTTAAACTGGTTGCTAAATTTTGTATTTTCTTTTGGACAGTCTTGTTTCTTTGAACTGTGCTTTCTGTGTTCAAGTCAGCATGTGAGGCAGTCCTGTTTCACTTTTCCATTGGATTGGAACCATAATTGAATGGTTTTATTTGTGCAAAAATGGAAATGATAGCAGTTCATTTCCACATTTTTAATGAAAATATATTTCATAGTGTGAACAGGAACATCAATGTACTGCTAAAGAATTCCAGATAATATCCAAAGAAGTATGCCTGAAAAATATATTAGCAAAAGACTGTGGTGTTTTGGAAATGAAGGTTTGTATCACACCAGACTAATTTACATGTATATTATAGTCTAAAAAGAACTGGCTTGCAGAAGACTACTTTTTTATATACAAAATATATTTTATAAAAATTTTATATATTTTTTTTTGCTCCTGCTGGATCTTTTTTTTTAGTATTTGCCCAACACAAAAGAAAAAATTAAAAAAGAGAAATTTGTTTTATGGCATTTGGTCTTCTGGCCAACATAAGTTATTAAACACCCTGCTCATGCCAATGTGCAGTGACAAGTAAGCATGAACAAAGCCTTAGAGATTTGAGCCACATGAGCTCTCTGTGAAGCTGAGACAGTTTCTTCAGTGGGTATTTCTTCACTTCTCTCTGGTTCCTCTTCCTTTCCACTGCTCTGCAGTTCAGTGAATCCAAAGTAAGTGCTGGCACAAAGCTGCTGGGGTTTGAATAACTCATCCCTTTTGCTGCCTGAACGTAGACATAATCCTGCTTCATGGAGATGACCTGGGATGAAATTGCATGTTATGGCCAATATTGTCTTCTTCCCCCTGCCTACATACTAGTTCTGACCTGGGACTGGTCATTTCATGAGTTTGTTTTCTGTCTGCACACTGGTTTTGTATGACCGAGCAGGGGTAAAGTGTATCTTTTTCTGGAGATGGCAAAAACCTAAACTTCAGTACTAGAGGATGTTACATTGTCCCAACTGCTCTTCAGCAGTTTAATGATAGCAGTACAGTACATTTATTTTACTCTACCTTAGGCTTTTTTAAAGGGAAATTGGGTGTAACTTGTTCCCCTTCCATACACTGATTTTTTTTATTTCTCTGTGTGTGTGTGTGTATGTGTATCCATGAGAAGGCAGTGAGAAAGAAGCCTGCTACTGCCGAGCACTTTTAGTCTGCTCTGTGTAATTTCTTCAGCCTTTTGATAAGTGGAATTAAACCAAAGAGGAGTTAGAATTCAACTGGCTGCTTCTGTATTTAATAAGTAATAACTCTGCCATGAAATTGTGATTGGTAATAAAAGTCCTGCAATTCATCTAATGGCTTTCTACCTCTGTTGTAAATCTGTAATTCCACTCTGCTGCTCATCGCCACAAGACAGAGTGTATTCATTACTTCAGGTACAACTTCTTCCACAGAAAGGAGAGCAGGGATGCAGACATTTAAAATTTTTTCTTCCCACATTTTCTTTTCTTCCCACTACCTCTCTATGGACATATTTTTTTACCTACATTGTGGTTTGTGCTGGTCTTTTCCGAAGCTTTTAGTGTTGATGGATTAGACTAATTCCCTCTGTTGCCCTCTTCTGTCTCTCTAGCATTTGTAGTACTATTTGATCAGAGATTAAAGCTGGCAATGTAGGCTGAAAACATGTTCTTATGTAGTAACTACCCTCTTTTTGCTATGTTTTGAACTTTAATTTTAAACTTTACCTAGAATTGCATTTTTTAAAACCTTCTTCCCAACAGAAATTCATAGCAAAAGTTCAGTTTGCTGTGAAATGAACAGCTCATTTATTGTGTGATTTTGCCTACCCCTTCTTTGCAAAGGAGGCTCGGCACAGTTTTAGCTGACTGCTGATTTCACTGGTTCCAGTTTGGCACTTGAGGACCAATGGTGTGGTCTCTTTAAACAGAGAACCAGGTCCCTGTATATAGAGGGTCTGTCAAAAATGATAGTCGAACACCCACCTGTATGCTGCAAGTGCTCTGTGTGCCCTGAGTTGGGGATAACTACACAGGCAGGAGCACCCATATAAGTGAGGAGTGACATCCAGAAGGGTCTGAGTTTCTGTCACATGTTCACTTTCCAAAGATTTTCCTTTTGGGAGAGGAGATCTCTTGGCCAGGGTCAGAATGGGAATGTGCAGAAGAGCAAGGTGCTTACTATCTTCCCTGAACTCCAAGCCTGGGGCTTACCCATTGGATCATGCTCTGCAGAAGAAGAGAGAGGTTTGTCAGATCCAGGCATCCTCTGAAATACGACAGGTGAGTAATTCCTGTATCAGTGCAGGCTTGAATGAAAATAATGGAAATGACCTCTTGTGTGCACTCGCCAGAGGTAGCAGACAGAAGGGTAAGGAGTGGGAGGAGTATCTCTCCAGAGCAGATACAATGTGATTATCCATACTCTGTAGACTAAGATGAAATAAGAATTGCTACAGAAGAGACTAGACTAGACTATTTTCAGTTGGAAGGGACCTACAATGATCATCTAGTCCAATAGCCTGTTAAATTGGTTTTGGTTCAATTAAACATGGGAAAATGAAAGAAAAATGCTTCCAAGCAACAGTGTGAAAACAGATTTGAAAAGGATTCCTATTTATATATGTTAAGTGCATTATGTGTCAGTAGTGGCTAAGAAGTTGGCTTGTGGAAATCCTGAACCCAATTTTCCTCCAATGGCCTTCCTGTACTGTGGAAAACAGAGCTCCAGACTGCTGAGGCTCTGGCTTGCGGCTCAGAAGATTGTACAGCAAGCTGCTGATGCCAGCTGTAGACAAAATGGGAACTAGTACCTGTGTCTGCACAGTCTCTTGGCCCCCCTCTCGAGGTACATTGGTGCTCATTGTGGTTAAATGGGACCTTAAGCAGAGGGAGGAGTGGGGCAGGGCGAGCATATGGTCGGTGTTTTGTTCCCTGCAGTCGCCTTGATAACGAGCATACGGTGAGCCGGGCGGTGCAGTCGAGCAGGCTGGCTGCATCCCTGCCGGCTGTGCTGGCAGCTGGCCAGGGCTCACCTGAAGCCACCTTTCCCTTTTGGCAGCTTGGCTTTATTTCTGTGCTCTTTTTCCTTTCCAGCTGCAGCGCTTTGAGAAGGGCAGACAGTGCCTTGGCAATTGGAAGCAGAAGATTTTGAAGGAAAAATCTTTCTGGTGGTGATGTGAGCTGTGAATTTATTTTACCTACTTACTGGCATCTGTACCCATAACTACATGCCAGCACCTGATGGATGCCATACATTTTGGCCACCTGCTCAGCTCCTTAAAAGTTAGAACACTCCAAGTGACTATGTTGACTGCCTCAATATTTTATAGGAATGCACATTCATCAGGCATCTGTTTCAGTTCATGGGGCTTGGCTCTTTTTCTGTGGAAGCTACTTGCCATTCTAGTCACAGAACAGGAAGAAATTCTGCTCTGCAACATGCTAAATGAATGGAGAATCAGGCCCTTGCAAAATATATGATTTCCTTGATGGTTATATTGAGGGGAACAGAGTGAAGGGATTTGAAATCTCAGGGTGTCTGACAGTTCCACTAACACAATATTCATATTTAATGACATTCCTCTCAGTATTTTCTTTATCTGCTTGCTTCTTTTCAAAGATAATTCCTTAAGGATTGCTCATTCTTCTGCAAAAGTTTCTTAACAAGAAATGAGAAATGGCTGTGTATTCCTTTTGCAAAATGAACCAATCTGGAATAAGACTACAAACAGTAATAAAGATGAGGAAAAAACTCCTCTTTAAAAAAATTGTTTAAGTTATATAAGAAAGAAAAACAACCAGCTCGCATTTTATCATTTATTATAAAAACGTTCTGTGATTTTTACAACTCCAGTGTTTTACTGTGGGTAAAATCTAGGCATTTGCAAAAGATCTGATTCAAAACTGACATTAAGAGGAAAATTCAACTTGCTGTCAGTTTGGGTATCTGATTCAAAACTGGATAGAGTCTTGACAGGTGAGAGATCAGCCTGGAACCCAGCACAGAACAGCTATCTCATTCTGTGATGCTTTTAATATTTCAAAATTAAGTTTGTTCAGATTCTGGATGAAAATCAAACTCAAATTTTTATATCAAAGAGAAGGGCCCTTCAGCTGTAGTTGGTAGCCTCTAACTCCAGAACCAAGAAATTTGGGGATGCAGTGAACACAATGTGCTGTTAGTTGGCCCTGTGGCCCAAGGTGATCCATGTGGCACAGATGGGACAGAGTCGCAACCCTGGAGTCTCTGCAGAGGGTAGCTGAAATTCACACCTCACAAAGAGCAGCCTGGGAATGGCTAAGTTTGGCAGTGTCAACATGCTGCTGCCAGGTCCTGCTGTGGGATGCAGATCCTGAAATAAAATGCTTGGGAGGAGGTTAAAACCAGCTTCTGAGATCTTGCTTTGACTTCTGAATTTTCAAATCCTGAGTTACAGCCACTTTACTCTGGAGGGTAGAGAACGGGTGTTAGGGGTTTCTGTCAAGAAAATTCAGTAACTGCATATTTAGCCTATAAAAGATCACTGCTAGCTCAAGTCTTTGAAGATTTAGAAACTTGATGTCATCCCCACATGGAGGGACTAAAAACATTGTATAAATGTGAGTGCAAATGTGTGGTGGAATGCTTGCATCCTAAGTAAGGCACATATGGAGCCCTCTGTTTCACACATAGTGGTGACATACAAGACTCCAGAAACATGGGCATCCCTTCCCAGCCACATCCCAGGCACTGGGACCACATGAAGACTTTTTTGGTTCCAGATTTGAGGGAATCAATCCAGCCTGTTTGGGTATTGCCTACCTGTGATGCCCAGGTCTGCATCCCTCTGGAGGCACAGCACCAAAGGAAACCAATGCATGTGCTAAGCAGCTTGTAAGTTAAAGGAGAATGAGTTTCTGACAGACAACAGGAATTGTGTCACTAATGTGTCAGTTCTGCTCTCCTGTGCAGTGGAGATCAGGGAACACAGCTGTAAAGTGGTGCTATGCTGCCAGAGGTGGCAGCTGAGTCCCTCTGAATTGCCCCAAATATTCAGCTTTTGGGGAGAAGAGCTGTGCACTGGGAAGAGCAGGCTAAACTTCCTCTTCCAAACCTGGCATATAAGGATTTGGGTAAGCATGACTTTTTACAGAAAAGCAATTAACTTGCTGCTCTTTTATAAGTAAGAAATATTCAATTCTCTTTCTTCCTACAGTCTGACAGCATTATTTGTTCTTTGCATTTAATATGATTATGCCCAACTACTCCAGGGTGCAGAGCTCCAAAGAGCAAAAAACCAAATATTTTTTCAATTTACTCCAAATGATACCTAAATACAGCAAGAGAAATCTACCATAAAGTCTCAGTAAAAAATAATAGAGACTTGAGCAGACCTTTTTTCTGCCCATTTCAGATGTGCCTAATCTTTTCAACAATTAGACACATATTTACACTGGCTGACTTTTGGTAGATTATCAACATCATGCACAAAAATGCTGCCACACAATAGTTTCTGTTGGGGAAGTCAAGATACAGAAATGGATAGCATAGGAGGAACCAGGTATTCCTGCATAGTCCCTCCTCCTACTGCTGCTGAGTTTTGGAGTGTAACATCCCCTCTGATGGCACCTCTGCTTGCCGTGGAGCATCCACAATGTGGTGTACAAAATGACCCACCTCCATCTATTGCATTTCACAGCTGTGGTGCAGGAAAGACCAGACTTTTTGCACGAGGAATTTCAGGCTGAAATAGTCAAAATCACTAATTTGTACCTGATCTTTAAAAACTTTGATTCATTTATTCTTGTTTTTCCTTTTTTTTACCTTTTCTTTCCAGAGTTACCTACCTTCACCTATCACATCACATCACATCACATCACATCACATCACATCACATCACATCACATCACATCACATCAATCACATCACATCATCACATCAATCTCCTAGTTTAACTTTCTGCAGTTGCACAGGGTTTTCTCTTTCCAGTCAGGAGTGCCATGCCACTGTGGGGAGATAAAATACAGGCATTGCACATCTCCCCCCAAGTTTCTGCACATGGAGGTTATCAGTTTTGTTGCACACAGCAACCACAGAATAGTCTCTTCACCTTTCAGCAGAACCATTCATGCTCTTAGGTTTTCTGATTCTTTGGTTCAAGGCTTTATTTAAGAAAACTAAATGTGTGTATCTTCCAAGACTGAGATAAAGGGAACAGCAAATGAAGGGGCCTCTAAATCAAGTTCTCTCTATTGCTCTTCCAAATAATCCATTCTTATTGCTTAAGGATTTTTTCAATATCTTTCCAATTTATGAAGCATGCTGTGGTTCAGTTCTACAGTACAGGGACTTAAAAAAAATGTTAAGAAGGAAGAAGCATATTTTATTATACATTTTATAAAAAACTGCCTTACAATAATAATTGGAGAGCATTTTATATTAAAGCAGAGAGAAGACTCAAATTCTCTCCCTGTAAAACTGTCTCAATCTTTTAAACCATTGAAAGTTCTCAGAGACTTTTCAAGGTCCCAACTGAGGAAAACAACAAAGTCGCTTACAGAAATCAAGCAGCTATTCCTTCAGCACAGAGGAGTTGCTAGGATTTGATCTTGCCTTTTGTAAGTTTTTGAGATTCAATCATAAAAGTATTTTATTTTGCCATTCATTTCAGAATTTGCTTAATCTCAGCATGGAGAGTGGGGTGGGGAACAAATTCTGAACACCAAGTTTCAAAGAGTTGTAATGACTTTTAGTGATTTAAAACCAAAGTATT
This sequence comes from Aleadryas rufinucha, assembly GCA_013397815.1. Classification (NCBI taxonomy): domain Eukaryota; kingdom Metazoa; phylum Chordata; class Aves; order Passeriformes; genus Aleadryas; species Aleadryas rufinucha. The sequence continues at coordinate 181,702 of VZTH01002974.1, forward strand.
TTATTCCAGGGAATTAGCTGAATTCTAGATGTGGTACCATAGACAGCCCATGGCTTCAAATTCTGTGGCTAACCAGCATTTTGACAAAATGCTGAACAAAACATGGCAGTGACCGTAATTGAGAAATACTCACTGGCAGAAAAGCTGATGGTGATGGAAAACCTGAATTAGCCCTCTGTAGACTGGAGAGTGCTGGAGCAGGGCATGGTATAACCTTTTGCAACACCATAAGCACTACTTAGAGAAAGTAGCTGGCAAAGCCACAAGACGAGTTACTCTAGGTTAGCCCTGAGAGCTGCACATGATCTGGTGTGTGGTGTAGATACCAAAAAGCCTCTTAGTGCCTGTAATATGCTTGAGCTTAACAGCTCTGTAGGAATGAAAGTGCAAAAAACCCACCAAACCCAAAAGCTCAGTGTAAAAAATTTTAACTGTAGCAAAGAAAATATAAGAAAGGAAGGTAAGAAGAAGAAGAGGGAAAAAATGGTAAAATGTTTTCAAGAAGCTTAGATGCTACCTAAATACTTCTTAGCAGAGTTTCAAAGTCAACCTGTACAATCAGTCAGAAAAAAACTTCAAAAATATTTCCCCTCTTTTTTATATAAAATATATATGAACATTTCCCCAGTGGTTTTCAGCAAAATATGGTGGTTCTATAATATTTCTTTTTGTCTGAGCACATTCCAACCTATGAATCATTTGCCACTGTTAAATATTGATCACTGGTGCAGTCACTTTGTGACTGGTACTGATTATCTGTATCGGTCTAGACTGATTCCCTTCTCTAAATGACTCCTCTGAATGACTCTGATGACTCCAGCATCTTCTGGAGAGTCTGAATATTGCTCAGACACTTAGAGGTTTCTGCAGTCTCTAGAACAGCCTGGTCCTAAACCTTAGATCAGACATGTCCTAACTTGGGAGGGTTCAGAGTCAAAACTTGGACCTGAATTTCCCTGAATTTCCCCTGCTATTACAGGCCCTGGGAGCTGGAGGGCCATTTAGTGACCCCTCTCTTGCTGCTTTTGTAGGCAGAGGTGGACATGGTCCCACATGGATCAGGGACAAGGACAGTGTGGGCGAGTTGTGGAGACCCCTGCACCAGCAGCTGGGGAGAGGCTGTGCTGTGCTGGCGAGAGAGGAGTTTAAAGATTCTTGAGCTCCCCCATGGCCATCTGTGCCTGCATAAACACAGGACTGGGTTTTGCCATGAGCAGGTAAGGGGAGATTGAATTGGTGGGGTGTGAGTGTGACATGCATCACGTTCTGCTTAGGATTGCACTGTCATTGAGGCAGACCATCTTTGCAAAGCTGAACAAGTGCTAGATTTACAAGTGACTTTGAGCTCTGGTCAGGGAAGGTGAATGTACTCTCATCTGCCACTTTGGGGTAAAGCTGGGGTAACGCCACTAGAGATGGGTAAAAACATCTGAATAAAGAGATGGTATGTGGGATCAGTGCCCAGAAAATCCATGAGTAGAGAGGTAATTGATTACCTTTTTCTGGAGAGTCTTGAGCCTCTAACTCTGTAGGAGCCATGCCTTTCCAGACAGGTTTTCCATACAGCGAAGAAAACACTGCCTTCCTGGGTGTGCAGCACACTGCAGCTCTTTGCAAAGGTGAGGGAGAGGTCTATTTATGAAGTCAGGTAGATATTGACAGGGAAATTGTGATAGCTTAATCCTACAAACTTAATAGGGTTTTGCTAATACATGAGAGAATGTTGGTGCTTGCATATGGTTATACCGTAAAACTTCAGGTAATCAAAATCATAGTGAGCTCCGCTAAGGTAAGTAAGCAAAGCTGCTGAGTGTAATACCCAGGCTCCTGGGCTTAGTGCAGGGAGGAGCTCCATGCTTTTACAGGTGTGCCTGACTCCAGAGCTAACAACTTGGGGTGCAAGGAAATCCAGAGTCAACAAAGCACGTGGCTGGGTACATGTGTGCTGACTTTGTTACTGGCTGTTGCTGCTGGAATGAGCATGTGGATGGCTGTCGTCAGAGGTGTACCAAAAGATAGCTCAAAGGGATGCCAGCTTGGCTTTGTTTTTTTTTTCCTATCACTCAGCTGCACTGAAGCCCGACGCCTCTGGTAGCCAGTGGTGGAGCAGTGAGAAGCTGGTTTTGTGCTGTGCTTTTACGGGAGAAGCCTGGCTGCATTAACTCTTACTAAAACAAGCACCTAGACAACTTAAGCAAAATCCAGTGATGGAGGTCTACTCCACAGAAGCCAGCAGCAGCTCTCAGGGAGGCACGGGCTGGCTGGATCTTACCCTTGTCACCTGCACTGAAACGGTGACTTTCACGGAAGTGGTGGCAGAAGAGGCGTGGGGATCCTTTTACTATTCCTTTAAGGTATTCTTTTAAGGCGTGTATTACTTTTCTCACATGCTTGCAGCTTTGGGGCATGTTCAGCACATATGTGGGGAGGAAACTAAGATTATTAAACTTTTTTTTTTACCAGATATTGGTAGGGTTTTTTTCACTGCAAAGACAACTGACAGCATGTGTGGCATTAACTGAAAAGCAAAATACTTGTAGAAATTGGACTTCAGATTTACACATCTTGGCTAACTCTATCCCCTTCCAATAGAGGACAGTAATGGTTTTTTTTTGTAAAGGTATTGTAATTATAAATGCATCTTTAGTCAAAAGCTTGTATTCTTTTAAACAAATTTTTTTAATGTAATTTCTTAGAGGCATCATCTTGACATAAGGGATTTCTTTTCAATTTTCCAGCTGCAACAAACATTGCACACAAGTGAGAGGGGGGTTTTGTTGTTTGGGGTTTTTTTAATCATGAAGGACAGGTTCTAATTAGTTTGTTTGTTTGTTTGCTTGTAAGTTGAGTGGGGGTTGCAGTATCTTTTGAAAGCTGTTAAGAATGCACTGGATGAGTCATTCAGTAGTGAATGCTGTTGAATTGAATGGGAAGTGTATTCAGTCATCTCTGAAACTAAACATCACCCTAGCAATATGTGAATGTAGGAAAAAGATTAGAGAAGTTCTGAAGTTCATATTTCCTTCAGATTTCTATGCCTGTTACCATTGCTTAATTTCATTCTGAATGCCATGTGTCTCTTTACTGTTGTGGCATGTTGTACAAGTTCAAATTATTAAAAGATCTGACTAGGAGTGCCCTCCATTCCTTTTGGAGCCTGGGACCAAAGAGATCAATTTCAGCTGGAAAGATACAGGCACTTATATCATTTGACAACATGTGAGGTAGAAGGGGGTATATTCAGAAGCAATTTTTGTATCTGTGAGGTTGGCAGTTCTCTGACGTGATCCTAGTGGAATCAGTGGAATTACAGCAGGTTCCCACCCCGATAAAGAAAGAGGTGATCCGTAGAGCTAGTCTTAATTAATGAGGGTCTCTTTTAACATGCTGCTGATAATTACTAAAATAGTACTTCCTGCTTAGGATTTCAAGGGTGACAATTATTTTTTATTCCCTTTTTTCCCTCTCCATGTTAGGCTCCTAAAATGCTCTTGAAAAAAATCAGAAGGGACTAGCAAAATACTTTTAACAACTTTATCTTTATCTCCTGTCTTCTCCCAACAGTTGGGGCTGTAAATCTGAACAATGTCATGGGAGCAGTATTTTATAATGGTAAAAGTGACAATTAATTCCATTATTAGAAAGTCCCCAGGCAGAAAAATGCTTGTTAATAGGAGAGATTGAGTAAATTACAATAATTAGGAAACCAAGGATAGTCATGCATGCTCATCCGTTGCTAAAGGAAATGATTCTGTAGCCGAGAGCTTCTCATTAGACTTGCACTTGATGCCTGGCTCTGGCACATATAGCATGAACTTTGAAAGGAGACTCACTGATTTCACATCAATTACTAGCTGTTGATAGGCATGGAAATATTTTGACTCTAGAGACGAGTGACAGCTGGTGCAGCTGTAGGAGAAGAAGGAGAAAGCACCTGCTCTGATGACTACAGTACAGGGAAGACAGGGCTCCCTGCCAGCAATTTCAGTGCTCTGTAAAACTCACATGTGGAAGGTACTGCTGATACCTGTTGACTCATCTGGCTGTCCTCCACCAGCTCTGTCCGTGTTGTGGCTGTGTCCTTGCCCACTTCAGAAAGCCAAGCCACATCACCTTTCTCTTTACAAGGCTGTAGTCAAGCAGCTGAAACAATATAAGTTTCCGTTTGGAACAGGTCAAATGAATTTGAAAAACAGTGTTCAGTGTTCAAAATGTAGCTTACAAATAGGGTTTGGGCCTTTTACTGGGATTTTCAAACACACTGTAGCCTGTGGCTGACTGTGAAGGCAGGGTGGGTGAGTGGCCACTACACAGACTGATCCCAGAGCCTGTATGCCAGGGTGCAGACAGAGTACACAAGCTATTTCTGCTTGGAAAATGCAGGTGTAACCTATCTCATCAAGGGAGTCATAGGAAAACATGATCTAAACTGATAAATGGAGACTAGGGAGTGACATCTCCTATCTGTGTTAATAGCTTTTTAATGATTTTACCCAATGACAGCTGCGTAGGGTATCTCACATGCTGCTCAAACTACATGAGCATGTACTGGTGTCTTCTTTTCCTCCCAAGCTGCAAAAGGACAGCCTTTGCCCACCCCAGGTAGTGTCTGTGTTATACTCTGGTGGCAATGTGGCAAAAGTAAAATAATGAGCATTTCAGTGCCAGAAAGTCCTGTTACAGGCTGAGCTGTGAGCGCTTCTCTTTCAGAAAAATTTGAGCTTCTGTCTATTCCTCTGCTTAACAACTAAACCCTGCACAGTTTCAGGTTAGAGAGTGTTTTGCCAGGTCAGGGGGTTTGGTTTGGTTTGGTTTGGTTTGGTTTGGTTTGGTTTGGTTTGGTTTGGTTTGGTTTGGTTTTTTTTAGGGGGGGGGGTTTGTTGATTTATTTTAGCTCAGAAATGGAGCATTTCCTCCACTTAGAGGAATGCAGATTCTCTTCTGGTAGCCATTACTATAGAAGGGCCAGCTGCTTACCAAAGCTTTGCTAAAGAAGTCTGATTTGGGGCCATGTGAGCTAACTAAACTAACTCTTGGCATACAGAATTGCAGCTTTTGGGGCAGGACTGGGTGTATCCATTGTATCCATGCGCCATTCAGTATGCAAGATGAGCTGGTGCTTCCCATGGCAAAGGTACTGCCTCATTCCCACAGACATTTAGGTCTTGCTGCTGTGTTATGGCAAATTGCCCCTGAAAACCCAGACCATCCTTCTTCCTGGGTACCTGTCTATGAGGTATCCAGGTAGGTTACTGTCTTAAACTACAAGGAATTCTACTGGCTGTTTCAGCACCTAATTCTGAACAGATGTGCAAATTGGTATTAATTACAGCTCCAGCATCCCAGGCCAAAGGAGAGTTCATTACATCTTTACAATCTCCTCCATATGTGCTTAATCCATGTGTAAAAGGACTCTAAGTGAGCATCAACTGCACCTGCCAAGTACAGTAATCCAGAAAGAGCTGAAGTCATCTGAACACCTGTGGCCTGTCTCCACTTTAGGACCTTCTTAACTCTGCAAACCCGACAAGGTACAAACCAGAAACCTGCCTGGAGAAAAGCTGGAATCTCAGAATAGGTTTGGCCCGAATTTCAGCAAGGTTTGGGAGGCTTTGTCAGGACTGGAGGAAGCATCTCTTCAGGCATTCCACAGCCCAGAAGCTTCCACAATGGTGGGAGCATGTGCTTTTCCTCAGAAAGATTGGTTAGGCGGCATCTTTATTTTAAGAGCTCTGCTGAGAAAGGAGATGCCCTGCTTTTATGCAGGAAAATAAAGGTTGGAATGCTCAAAAGGAGAAAACTCACAGTTGCTATTCCTTTCTCAGTGGGACTGTGTTCCCACCATAAATTCCTACCTCCCAGCAGAGCTGGGAATCCATGAAGTAGCACTTTTTGTTTCCTGCTGTATAGAGTTGAGTCCACACCTCACCTGTGTGCAGCAAGACACAAAGGTTTTGTTACTTACATCCAAAGTTGTTGGGAACCCCAACCACTGGTCCAAAAACCCTGGTCCCTGTGCCATGCAGCATTAGTGCAGCAGTGACACTGAAGTGTTACAGCTCTCAGCAGGAACCGTGTGCCTGTCAAAACCATCACAAATTATTTTAAACATGTCTTTGACTGTCCTCCCCCCACATTGTAGCATTCCCTGTACCTGTGTGTTTTACCCCATGTAGTTCAGATGTTAAACAGGACAGCTCAGCCTAGCTCAAGTAAGGACAACTCTAAGAACATGGGCTGCTTATCCATGGAGCTAATGCTCTTTACAAAGGTCGGGGTTTACCATCTGCAGCAAAGAGCTGAGGAGACCAACATGTTGAGAGGTTTTGTAGGACTATCCAGTTAGATGGATTTGGCTCCAGGTGTTCTCAGAGGCTGTTGAAGTCACAGTCTGATGTCCCTATCCTTTCATCCAAATGTAGAAGTTGCTTTATCTCCTTAAAAGTATTTGCTTATGCTATTGCTCATTCTGATTTTCAAGCAAATATCACAGAGCATCCCATCATTGAATACATAATAGGAAAATAGTAATGGGTGCTGTCAAATTTCTGGAGTAATCTCTGCAAATGCAATCCTACATTTTAGAAAATAGATATATCAAATAATTCAGAGGTAACTTTGCAATCTTTCCGTGGGGGGAGAGGAGGAGGATTAAGTTTACACAAATAAGGTGTCAGGGACTCCTGAACACAGCCTCTGCAATATGCTGTAATGACTGTTGCTATTCCTGAGATGCTGCGCTGAGAATGATCTCCTTGGGAAACTGCTGCTGCAGTGCTGTTGGCCAGGCTGGCCTCATCCAGCAGCTTAAATGCAACACAGAAGTGATCTGGCAGTACGACAGCTCTACTGGGAGCAGCTCTGAGCCAACAGATTTGGGCTGTTCTACACTAGCAACCCTCATACTACTGTCCCTGTGCTCCACACAGGCACATGGTTTGCACCCATCTGTCTCTCCTATATAAATATGCCTAGAAAGTATATTTTTTTTACATTTTTTGAGATATTTTAATTTTACAGATTAGGCATACTTAATCATTTTAAGTGATTAAGAAAAACAACAATTTACAGTTTTGAATAGGGCTGTCAAAATCATACAATTATGGATGGACTTTTGAGTGATCTAATATTATCTTTCCATACTGAAAATATTCTACAAAAAAAATAGATAGGTACGCCATTAAAAATTTATGTTTCCTTATGACATTTAAATCAGGAATATATTTCTAATTCTGTGGAAGTTTCCTAGAGTGCAATGGATAAAACATTCTGCAATAACTGAACAGTACTGCCCGCATTTATTATCTGTCTTGTACCAAATCCCAACAGAATGGCAAATAAGATCTATTTGGTAATAGATTTGTTACTGACTGTCACTGTCACACCTATGGAGAATTTTGGGGCAGGGTGGAGGCTTGTTCAGCTGTTGAGGTTGGAAAGATCACTGCAATTAGCATGCATTAGATTGTGTGCACTGAAGGGACCCCACTCAACCATGGTGGTGAAGTCAGAGGTAAGAAATAGGTTTTGTAAAAAAACAGAGGTTCACAAAAAAAACCCAAACAAAAAACAAAAAACCATACACATATACAGCTTTGCTAGATTTCAAAAAGATGAGAAAGTAAGCTTAGTAACAAAATTGACCCTTTCCATGAGAAAGTGTCCTGATTTAGTGAACAGACTTTCTCAGCTTGTCTGTTTCCCTAAGTCTAAAAGGAAGAAAATATTATAGATCTTTCCTCTATGTAATACATTAACATTCCAGACTATGAGTGGAATACCATATCAATACAAACTCATGCACAACTGCTTCTCAAGTTCAACAGAATAGAAAAAATCAACTCATATACCTTCCAGCCATGTGTTTTTTCCAATGATAAGGACTCCTTGCAAAATGACTTGTTTGCCAGCACCTTTGGTATGTTGTGAAGGTTTCATGTGGCAATGCATCCCAGCATTGCCAGAATGTCCCATAACCTTGTGCTGGGAGGATAACCCGGGAAGTCAGTTAGAAAGCAGCTCAGTGAGGCAGCCTCTGCACAGGGCATAGGAGGGCTATCAAGCACTACCAGTAACATTTAAATGAGAAAGTGGCAATCCCAGTCAAACCCGGGGCTGAACTAGTATTTATGCACTTTGAATCAGGCTCCATCGCAGCCCATGCTAATTAAAAAAAAAAAAAAAGAACTCCTGGAGGGCTTGTTGCCTGCCCAAATGTGTTTCTCTCAAATTCCATCATAATGGAAGCACTTTCAAAGACAAAATATTAAACTTAGCTTTGAACTTTCTTTTTTACCTTTCTTACCTTCACATGAGTTTTCCCTAGGCTTTTAAGTGTCAATCAAATTATTTTCCCAAAATTTTCAGGAACATCTTGTGTGAACTCTGTAGAAACATCTTCTCAGTTTTGCCTTGCTGGATGGAGAACCTTCTTTCGAGATATTTGTACTACAGGGGTAGACAGTACAGCTTCCTGCTGCTTGTGACAGCTAAGGCAGAAGATTTCAGTGACCTTCCTAGTTGTTTGAGCATGTTTCTTTCTTACTGAGACAAGGCCTATCAGGAAATGAATCAAGAATGTTTCAGTCATTTTTTTCAGCTTTTCTTTCCTTGAGCATTAGGAGATGACTTGAATTAATCATCTGAATCTTCACATTCAGGTGATTAGCATTTGCTGTGTGAAGCTTGCTTCTAGCCCAAGTATTCTGGTTTTTGTGCCTCTTATTGTAAGATATTTGGTGCCCCTTACTTTTCCTTCCTTCTTGACAGTCAGAATTTTTGTCTACAACTAAACTTACGCAATGCACCTACAGCTTTTCTTCAAGCAGATTGCTGTTAGGTTGTGGGTTTTTTTTCACAACCCAACTTGCGTAGAATATTTCAACACAGGAAAAAATATGGATGTTTCCTTGGCAGTTTAATCAAGTTTGTTATTTTTTTTTCTGTATTAAAGAACCTTTATTTTGTAAGTGGTAAGCATAACCATAGTCATGACCCTTTCAGCGGCATCACACTTCATTTCTGAAAGCCCACAGTTCAAGCTGGTCACACCTAGCAGAAATTCTTCATCTCAGGACTCCCAATAAATATAAGAAAAATGCCATCTTATACTTTAAAGTCCCTTTTCCTAAGACTTATATGTTTGTGCCATTTCTATGCCAGTAGCCTTTACACCCATACTCTTTACTTGCAGAGCAAACTTTAATTTACATAAAGATTCCCAGAAACATCCAAGCTGTTCATGTTTCTGTGATAAAATAAATACTATGCAACGTGTGCAAACTATTCATCTGATTATGTCTGTGTAAGTACCTTTTAGTTTTAAGAATATTCCTTAAGAAAATAGGTCTTCTGCATACCTGTGTGTGTGCATAATAATTCAAGTAGAGAAGAACTTCTAGAGGTTGCCTGAACCAAGCACTTGAAAGCAAATTCAAACTATGCCAGATTTCTCAGGGCAGTGTCTATTCAAATATCTCCAGGAATGGAAATCCCACGGCCTCTTTTGACCACTCTCATGAAGAACACGTTTTTCCTAGTGTTTTATCAAGATGTTCCATGTTGCAACCCTTGTTTGTGGACTCTTGCCCTTGCATTGTGCACATCTGAGAAGAATCTGGCTCCACTTTCTCTGCACCTTCCTGCTAGATAATTGTAGGCAGCACTTAGACCTCAGAAGGCTCCTCTAGGGTTTCTGCTGTGGAGGAATCTGGCAGCATGCAAAAGAGGTGTTTTATTATTTTTGCTTTGTTTATTTATTTAAAAATTCTATTAATTATATCAGAGGTTTAGCCAGTACCTTTAAAACTCCCTAATTGGGTTAATGAGTGTATTTCTATGATTCCTTTCAGTGTTGCAGTCCAAAGTGCAATTTGCCTTAGAGGTAAGCTGATTATAAATCCCTGATGGAAATCAATCAAACTGCATGGCACCTGTCTGCCTCTGGAAAATTAATCTTCCTGGGGTTTATTTTTTTTGTTTTGGTTTGTGGTTTTTTTGTTTGTTTGGTGTTTTGTTTGTTTGTTTTTGGGGTTTTGTTTGTTTGTTTGCTTTTGGTTTTGGTTTTTGTTTGGGTTTTTTTTTAAGGGTTTTAAATTTCCATCCTAAATGGGGGATGTTAAAATCTGTCCTGAACATTTTCAGTTTTCAATGTTCGAGACTCCAGATCTTCTACAGCAGGATCAAAAAAAATGCTAATCTAGACTCCTCCATTTTTTCTACATGGCCTGCAGTTAATGTGATTATTTTAGAGAGTGAGAAAATATTTTTCTGTTTGTTTTTCCCTCCTGCAAGAAAGTGAAATGCAATCTACTAGTGGTGAACTTGACCATGAGCATGACAGTTACCCAATTTAACAAGGGAATTTATATATTCTTCTTACATGTTAAGAACACTCTTACAAAATTGTTTGGCTTGCTCCATGATTACAGATCTCTTGCAATCTCAATTGCTGCAATGCTAACCCCATAATTTTTAAAATATACTAAAGGCAAGATCATTTTTGTATTCCCAGAGTTTATCAACTGTCAAGAAAAAGCTGTTCAGAGACTTAAGCTGCTACTGGCTTGTGATATGAGGGATCAATGCTTCTTCTTCACCCAAGAGACCAAGAACATGGTGCAGGAAGACACCAGGTCAGCAGGGCCATGAATTTACCACAGACCTGCTGTCCTCGTATTAAGAGGCCACCATTAAGCCACCCACTGCAGGCATGGAGTATCTCTCCTCTTTTTCTATTATTTGCTCATTTCTTACCTGGAAACCTATTTTTTTCCGGGTTGTTTCCCAAGCAGCCTCAGCAGCTATAGCTAAACCTTTTTAGGATTGGGTCCCTGTTCAAGTACAAATAAGCTTTTTCCGTTGACAGTTGAACCTCTTCTTCTATTAGGCATCTTCTCTAATATCAGACAAAGGCTTTTGCACCTCAAGACATGAGGAACAGCACCTCCACTGGAATGGGCTATCAGGTACATCCCCATTCCACAATCACAGCTGGTGCTCCCCAGCAGAAGGGATACAAATCCTGAGAGATGACAAAGCAAGGAAGTTGACTGGGGAGAACTGGAAGGAGGGATGGCATTGTGGTACCAAAATACCACCCAACATCTCCAAAAGGATTTAACTGTGGTCTTGATTAAATGGGTTTGCAGGGGTGATCTTTGCCTCAAATATAAAGCAGAATACACCTCTTGTTAGGCTTATCCCAGCCTCTGGATTCAGAAATTTTATCAGAGAACCAAAATGACAAGCCTCTTTTATAGCCAAAGGAAAATGCACACAATCTTCAGACAGGTTTTCTGGCTTACATTTCACCCATGAAGAGGCATTTTCTTCATTGACTAAAACTGGTTTTAATCTTAGAGCAGCTTAGCAAAACACAAATATTGGCTCCGGATGTCAAGCATTTCCATGCTCCGAGCACAGCAGCCCTGTAGAACAGCAGTATATGCAATGGCTCTAGTCAAGCCAAGGAAATCCTCTTGACTTTCATTTGTTGGTGACCTTAGTAATGTCAACAGCATGTCCAGCTTTTCTAACCTGAAATGACTGCTATATGACACTAGTCTCTCATGGTATTCTCATGTAGTGTAGTTATCAATGCCCGTTGCAAAAGCATCCCTTGTCCACAGAGGTTTGGGAGATATTATTATCTTGCTTTTTATCAGGATGCTTCTGATGTTTGCACAACGTGTTATTGAAGAATGTTTTCTGTAAATTACCTTGTCCAGAACCGTTACTAAGAAACGATTTTTGTTTGATGAATGAACAAGATGTGAAATTAAACACTTCTATGTCTAAGCAACCTGAAGATGATGACTAAAACTAGAGAAAATTCAGCTGGAGTGAAATTCAAGGATCCATCAGCTATCTCTCTAATGTAATAACTATTTTTAAGACCTTCACAGATGGAAGTTTTACTGGCTCAATCAATCTCTCTACCTATGATATCTTTTTAAGCTTTTTTTTCCTTTTTAAGTCTTTTTTCTCTTTTTCAATTTTCATCCTGAATTCTGTGCTGTAGTTTTGATTTTTGTCCAGTCTGCAGTGGATCTAAAGAAGAGATCAGTCCTTTCCCTTTTTACCTCAGTCTTTTCAGTCTTTTTGTGTCCTCAAGGCTATGTTAATCTTTTCCTGCAGTCAGCTTTTCCTGGATTTAGGAACTTGATTCATTCGGTCATCTTGCTTGACTATATCCTTTATGTCAACTCATCGCTGTGTGTGTCTCTTGAAGCACTGTGCCCAGGAGTGGGCATGGCCCAGTGGAAGGATTAGAGCAGAGGTACATGAGTGTGCTGTTGATCCCAAGGTGGTGGTGGCTGTTGCTCTCACGGTAGGGTGATGTCATGATGTTCTGGGGCACATTGCACGTGTGCTGCGTGTGAGGGTTGATGTTTTGAAGGCTGGTCCAACCAAGTGTGATTACACTTGCTACGCTGTAATCCTGCACTGCTCCTTTGCTGGACAGCATCTTGCTTTTTTCCCAGTACACGTTCCCAATTCACGAAGATAATTTTGAATTCTAATCCTAGCCTCTGCAAAGGCCTTTATCACAGTGGGCATCCCATTAATAACCATGGAAGTTTTCATTCTGCAAGTTAACACAGACTGAGAGAGGCTGCGGTGATTTAAGTTGCCTATTGTTATGGCTCCTTAATCCCCAGAAATGAGATCTTTTTCCCTTTTGTCTGAATGGCAGCTCCCACAAATAGCTTAATAGAAATTTTGTCTTTATTTCTTTGTCTATGGCCTTTCAGACTTACCTCCGTTTTCAGCGTTTGCATCTTTTAAGTTATCTTTGCAATCTGGTTTAATTTCTGGAGTCTAACACTGCTTAAAAGCATTGCTTTTAAATTGGTAGAAGGTATTTAAATTGACCATTTGTGCTGTGCTCCTGTGGTGGGGAAACATTTTTCTAACATAGTCTCTGTTGCTCCATAGCTATTTCTTCTGTGGGAATCATAAGAAGGTTTGAGTGTCAGATCCTCGTTCTGTTCCTATCCATATCAGTATAATACAGAATATAGAATTCCTTTCAAGAAAATGCTCTTCTGATTTTATACCAAAGAAAATGGGAACAAGTCTAGTCCCTTAGTTTTCTTCAGGTTTTCTGTAATGGAAAAAACAAAACAAACTCTGAGGAGAAATCACTGATTTCAAGGACAAAAATTATGTGAAATCTTACCTTTTATGATTTTATTGCCTTCCAAAAAGGCATTTCCTTCCAATTCCTGTACTAAGAAAAGCACCCCCATAAAAATAGCTTCACCATATCTCTGCCACACATTTTGAAGGAAATTTGTTTCCAAGAAATTCAAGAGATTTGCAGATACCCCAAAAAGGTGGATTTTATTTTTTAATCTAAAAGCTAAGTATCTAGCTAGCACAAGTTGTCTCATCTAGGTCACTCTATAATCAGTGGAGACAGGCCATCCCAAGGTAGGTGAGATGAGTGGTGACTCATGTCTGAGACACTGCTATTACCTAGACAATACTATGACAATTTAGAATAGTTGTGTCTCTTTGGAACTTTAAAGTTAGGTGAAATGACATGAATGGTAGATTATGCTGGCGAAAATCCTCATACTGCGAAAAGTGAAATCCTCTCAACACAGCCTTCATTGTTTGTTTAAGCTGATCTCTGGGCTCAGGCACAGAGTGCAACCTCAAATTGCTCCTCATCAGGTCTTGCTTTCCCTGCATGACTGCATAATCCACAAGGTTGTGTGGCTCCCTATCCGGAGTAAAGCTGAGGCTGGTTCCCAGGAGAGGCTGCCCAGGGGGACAACGGGAGGGACGAGGAGGAACAGTGGCTGCTGGCCAGGAGGGGGCTAAGAGCTGAGGAGTCACTAAGGCTAATTACAAAGCAAAAAGCTCCGTGTCCCTGCTCCATTACTTTCATTTCACCTTCCCTCCCCACGCTTACAATGAGCTATTTTGTTTGCAAGCAGAAGGATCTCTGGTTTCTGCTCAACCACAGTGGCTTTCAAATGCTTTTAATGAGTATCCTCTCCTGCTCTACCATCAGCCCAGTCAGGTAAGTGGCGTCTTACTTACAGCATCCTTCCCCCAGCCTGCTCAGGACAGGTCCTTGGGGTCACATCTGTAGGGCCAGCACCTGGCATCCCTCCTCAGCTGCATCCCTCACCTGCCTCCTCCATTTTCCTCTAACTCCCACATTATGGGTTTGCTGTCTGGAGCTGGAAGATCCCGAACAACTGCATTGACATAACCTGAAACTCACCCCAGTTGCTAGGATGTAAGAATTGGGTGTGCGCTCACCAAACATGCAAACGTGGACACATAACCTGTTGATATTGCAGCCAGAGCATCCTGATGCTTTGAGAACACGAATAGCTTTCTTACTTTGTTTTCTTTGTACACACACCACTAGGGGACGTTTTGTCATCACGTTTCAGTCACTACACAATTATACTTTTCCTTAGTGGATCATGCTTCCTTTTCAGTCTTGATGCACATCTAGATCATGGAATGGATATCTGAATTTCATAGGGCTCATGAATGACCCAGACTCACTGAAGTTGGGAAACTTATTTCCCCCATTTCTCCAAAGAAGCCCATCTATCAACATTCCTTATGAAGTTAAGCAGCTGGTCGTTTCACAGCTTGCTGGAGCAGCACAAGAAACCTGAGAGCTGACTCTCGTTTTAGCACTAACTGTGGAATACAAACACTGCTAGTGGCTTTGTGAAGAGAAAAGTAATATACAGCCACTGCAAACCAAACTGGAATGAACATCACTAGCAGTGATGCATGTTTAGTGTTTTCTGAAAAAAAGAAGAATGTCTTTTAGACTAGATAGTTGAAACCAATTGGCAAAACTCAAATTTCACTCCTGTTTTCCATTCTCATCTCATTTGTCTGAGAATAAGTGACTGTCTTAACCCAAGTCACTACCCACCCACCCATCTATATGCCTTTTCCCTTCTCTCTAATGCAGACAGAGCAGCTGGTGACTCTTTGGATACTCTTTATTGTCACAATTGCTGGAAATGCCACTGTGCTCTTCTCTACCTGGAGGAGGAAGCGGAAATCTCGAATGACCTACTTTGTTACTCAGCTGGCAATCACAGGTAGTGTATGGGAGGGGAAAGGGCATATGACCTATGCAGGAATCACTATTAAAATGACAAATAAGAAAATGCGAGTTGAGTGGTGAAGAATTCAGCTGCTACCTAATGTCCAGTTGCAGTTTGCCATAAAGCAAATGAATGGCTGTTTATCTTAGGGCTCAGTCTGACTCTGATCTAAAAAGATATTGCTAGATGTAGTAGTATGCAGCAGCTGCAACTCACTGATGTCACTAAATCTTATCTTCCAGTCTGAGTTTGCATCCGCATTTCCCAGAAGCTATGTCTCCAGCTGTTGTCATGGAACTGCTTAAACTAGTTTAAGATGAATCCCTTGTGTTTTTCTGCTAAAACTACTCCATCAATTATGCTCCTGCAGTGAAGAGTGAAAATAACTTCATGTTGTCCGGTTTAACAAAGTAAGGAAAATATAACAATACAAAGGTGGAGAGAAATGCATTTAGATATTTTTTTAAATGGAAAAAAGGATGCTGATCCAAGGACTTTTTATTTTTTAAACAGAATGCAAAATATACAGAAGCCTGGTTTGTAAAATGTCAGTCTCAGCAAGAAGAAAAGGAGATGAGCATGAGCAGCACATTGTTTCTCTGTGGTCCTGAATGGACTACATTTGTGGGGGTTTAAGTTTCCCAAGGGAAAATATGTGCTGCTTCTATAACAGTGTCCTGCTACTAATCCCTGCTTACAAGACATCTGTGTTGTACTGTTTGTGTATATAGGATATATTTATATTCCTTCTATTGCTTGCCCCCCCCCCCCAAGCTATGGCAGGAATTACAGCAATTTTTCACTAAAGAGCCATTTAATATATGATTTCCCAACAATACCGCATCCTCCTTTGGTTTCTGTTGTACCTGTGTTTAAACTGGAAAAACAAAGGACTACACTATCCAACATGCATTTTTGCAAATAAATGACCTCCTGCTCATGGTCTCAACCACATCTGCTCAGGAGCATGTCCAGTTTGAAGAACTACTCTCAACTGAAACAGATAGACCAGGGTGTGCAAATTGATGTGAAGAGGCAGGCCTATAACTACAGGTCATGTAAGAATTCTTGCAAGGTGAGGAGGTGAAGGTTTGCAGTGACTCCTCTTCTGAAGTGCTGACAGATGGTTTTCCTATTTGCCTGAGTCATCTGTAATAAATGGTTTTACTTCTTATCTCAGTTGTGACCTTTATGTCACTTCCTTCGTGTGCCAGCGGTATTTACCATCAGGTAAGGCAGGTCAATACAGCCTCACCCCCAGCCTGGAAACATCAATCACAGATCAAACATTACAGTGTTCACAGGAGTTTCAAAATAAACAGTCTCTGCTCAGAGAGTTCCCAATCCCAGACAAATGGAATGTACTCAGGCAACCAAGCAGAAGTACATGCAAAGAGCAGAACAGCAGAGGAAGCCTGAGATGGACACCATCCATTTTCTGCTTACTGCCTGGTGTACTGGGGAGGATACTGCTGTTGCTGTGCTGGATAAAGGTCTGAGTGGGAATTTTGCCATTTTGGACCCCTAGGAAAGAGGACTTTTTGTATTAGAATGGAGGTGTATGGAGAACTATTCACTAGGGGTTTAAATATTGTCTGAAGGGAGAGGAAGGCATTGCAAGTGCAGTTTTGAGGGAGCTGAAATAATCAGTGGCAGTGGCAAAGATAACAAGGCAAATATACTATTAGATGTGGGCAGCAAATAGTGCTATACAGCTGATGTTATAATTTGACTGAGGTCCATGTGCTCCACTTGCTGATCCTTCTGACTTCCCCTTCCCTAAAATTATCCCTGACTTTTAAAATTGCTTGAGTTCAACAGCCTGTTCCATTTCGTATTACAAAAATTCACATAGAAAACTCACTTGACATTCACATCTGCAAGGTTAAAAGAAGTAACTCCAGCTTAAACAGCAAGGCTCCTTTCAAGCCATGTCGACTTCTTTTTTGTGATGCAGGAGTTAGAATTCTAATTTATCTTCCCGCACCAATACTGCCTGTCAGTATTTTGGCACAAGGAAATGACTTAATTCCTGAAATGGAGCCATTTCACTTTCTTATCTTTAGAAATATTATTAAGAACAAAGCAAGCTGGCAACAGCCATCATCCTTTCACAACAAGTTATGAGGTAGACGCAGAACATTATGAAAACACCGACTTGTCACATTGCTTTGACATGCCAAGCATATTTAAATCCTACCAACTAAAGCCTAATCTCCTGGAAAACAGTTTCTGCTTAGTCAATATTACTATTTTGAGGTTCTTAAAATATTTATTATTTCAGCCCCAGTAGCAGAAAGAAGAATAATGGATATAGCTTTGTCAATGCAGGCATTTCAAAGTAATTTAAAAACTTTTTGTCTATTGATCTGTGGCTCAATAGTTGAGTAGTGCCCTCAATTCTCACATTTTCCCACTAATGTAGTACCAAAATGAAATTAAAATACAGCCTGCATGTTAAAATAAACAAGGTATTCAAAGCAAAATTGTGCATAATACATGAATAGGAAGTGAGTCCTGTTGTTCTTCTTGACTGGTTGCCAAGCCAGATGCAGATGAGAAATAACTAACTGATTGAGGCTTCTTTCAACACTGACAGAATTCAGTGGTTCAACCCACTCGGCAAATCTAGAGAAGACTCTTACTGATCCCTTACTACATCATAATTCAACGTGATGCTCAAGGTTGAAGGAATCTGTTAGAATGTGAGTAATCCCTTCAGCTTCAGAATGCTTAGGGTGTTGCGGAAGCCTGGATTCATAATATTTCACATTAAGTATACACTTATACAATGCTTGTGTCAGTACCACATTTAAGTTTGTGTCTAACTCTCAGTTCATACATAAATCTCTTTGAAATTATCTGGGAATTAAGCACTAGGAAGTCAGCTAAGAGTTAACAGCTGAGCTGAACAATAGTACTAATCACTCAGCATCAGCTAATTTAACGAAGAGGAATATTGCCATATTTGCCTTGTGTTCAGTTTGCAGTTTGCCTTTGGGCATATTCCTCTTCTGTAAAAATGTTTTACTTAGAAACAAGTTTGTCTGTGCAGACTGAAACTAAAGCTAAGTTTCCTACAGATTTCTATCTCCAAGATAATTTAGTTTCTCAGAAAGAGCAAGCTCTGAAGATTACCCTGTGAGGAAGGTATTTCTAAACACTTTTCCCCAAATAGGTTTCTTCTGAATTTAGCACAAGTTATGCTCACGGCGTAGCTATCTCTCCTGGCAGGAAATCTCTCACATCTTTCCCTACCTGATGCCATTTCACATAACTTCGGAGTCTTAGTGTCTTTAAGATGTTTGCCTCCAACTGAAATCACCAAGTGGTTCAAGATCAAAGAGTAGGATGAGTTTACAGGCGCTATATAAAGCTGGAAATATAATATTGAAAGGAAATATTGTTGTTTTCAGAAAAGATGGTTTGTCTGCACATTTATATCTGTATAGGTCAGTTTACCCAGCTCTACAAAATGAAGGCCTTCTTAAGTTTACTCTCAAAATGTAAAAGCAGTGGACATGAGCATATATCAAACTCAATTATTTGAGCAGTAGTGGATAAAGAATGTAATTTATGGGCCAAAGAGTTAATTCAGTAAGTACTGTTATTATTTGACCAATTCCAAAACCAATCAAGCAATACATTAAAAAAGTGTGCTGAAAAGAATTTTGCTTCTCATTATTTTCCATTCAACTTTAACTACTACTGACAGAGGAATGTATTTATGTTCCTTTTATTGACCAGAAGTAGGTAGTTTATTTAGATCTTTTTCTCCAACGTTAACATCTGGAAAGTTGGAACTTGAAATGTCATGACCTTTAGCTCAGTGTGTTTCTCTTTCTCTTCCACCGTTTAGCGGAGATCAGCACTTTAGGAACAGTGTTACATTTTGTCCATTGTTGGGGTAGAAATACATGTAGACACTTTACTGCATGCCAAATTTTAACCTATAGTCTGACAGTCTTGTTTGGAAATACTTGCTCCTGTAGGTATTGCTGTGGCTGTAATGAATAAAGAAAATAGAAAGAACATCACCTAACTTCTATGGTAGCTTACATATAAACAGGAAAACAAAAGATATTCTGTAAACATGTGTAGCTACAATCCATACTATGGTATAAATACCAAATCCTAAGGGATTACTTGAGAAAGACATTAAAAAGACAAGGAGGTAATTTAAAAAGTGATGTAAAGATATTTGTATCATTGCCACCTTCTTCAGTTGCTCCCAGAACACTGAAGGCCTTGGTTCTTACCAGCTGCACTCATGTGTTCAGTGTTTGGTAAAAAGCCAATACACTGAGAACATGCTACGAGAGGATGATGCAAATATATGGGTGGAGATGGACCCTGCTAAAGCAAAGAGTTTATTTCTGTGCTGCTTCTGCCCAGAGAGAGCATGACTGGGAGACTAAAACCAATTGGGCTCAATCACTGACTTTTAGGATGACTTTGGATAAGATGACTGAAGGCAGAGATTACCAACTAATTTTCTGGTTAAATGCACTAAATGAGTGCATCCAACTGCGCAGCTACAAGAGTTAGACATGAACAAATTTCATCCTTCTTTTCTTCTTTTTTTTTTCCCCTACACCAAAACCACTAGGGCACTGACTGCTTTAATGGACTGTGCCTGTCCTTCAATAATGTGCTTCATTGTTCTATGCAACTTGAAGGAATGAAAATTACTTGTTACTCCATGATCTGTAGAAAAGCTTAATATAATAATACCATTATCAAAATTAACATGTAGAACATTATTAAGAGATAATGGTCTCTGTTCCAGCTTTTCATCTGGAAAATAGTACTTGGAATATTTCTGAACTTCGGAGAAGTCATACATACAAATTTATCAGTTTTACAGGTACCTTGGACATCACAGTGATTATGAGCATTGGAAGTTAATTGCGCAGAGCCAACTAGCAGCTAAATCAGCAAGTCACCTTAATGGAGGTGGACTGTCGGCAGCCAAAAAGTCCATAGAGTTCCCAGTTATACTGGAAAACTTGACCATCTTGCCAGCTGGGTCTTGGCTGGAACTTGACAATATGATTTACATGATTGTCCACCTAAGACACAGAAACATAATGCAGAAAACTGAATGAATTCCCAGAAATCTGTCTTCCTCCTCTTTCCACACTAATTGTCTGCGAATTTATGGGAAAAACATGAAGGCTGAGGAAAGGTGAGAGGTTTCATCATCCTACCTGCAGAAAAGAAGACCTGGAGGAAGTTAAAATTGTACTGCAGAATTCATTGCTAAAATTTAAAGGACATATGCATTTCTTATATTCATTATGCCCTAAAACTTCTTGAAAGTATAATTAATGTAAGGAAACTGTCTCTGCTAATGGATCATCTGTGTTCTGCACTGCATGCTCCCATCACTGCTGAAAGGGGTTTGTCAAGACTGGGAAGAAAGAGTGTAATTTGTTAATATTCCCTCAGGCACAGACACTGACATTTTACCAAGTACCTAATGGCATCCAAATTCCCCACTTTTGCAAGTAGCTTGATTCCCAAACACCTAGCTGGATGTCTGTGAACTCTGCAAATCGCGCCACTGTACACATGGCTTGATAAACAGGGAAAGAAATAGATTATATCCACCTTTCCTCTGTAGGCTACGGAAACCATAGCATTTAGTACAACTTGCATTTTGCATTCACAGAATAAATGGGATTCAATTTACCAAGAGCAAAAATGGTCTCTGAGATTCGTTTGATCTCCATTAGTACTGCTTATTCAATGTATCCCATGAAACTATGTGAATAAGAAAATTTGTTGCATGGCTGCATTAGTTGACTGGAAAAGAAGCAATCATTTTTCCATCCTCGTTCTGACAAGAAGACTAATTCAGTAAGAGGAAAGCAACATGGGACTTTCTTTAAGTTAGGTATGGATTAATGTGCCCCCACAAACTGAGACATAATGCAGAAAAAGATGAATGTAGTCACAGCCGGCAATACCCTGTGGCAGCACAAGGCAAAAAAGATTTGCTATCCATTGCCATTCCTGGCGATTTAATAACATCTAGGAGAAACTCAAATTCTCCTTTGAACTTTTACTCAGATTTGAAGATGAGTCATAGTTCCCTAGTTTGTAATAAGCAACTTGGACACGGGTGCTGTACAATTCCTGCTTGATACTATGAATCATCTTCTACTATACTCCAAGATTTCTTATGTAAACAGCCATGAATATTTCTGCATGTCTGTATGTATACATTTATCTCTGCATAAATGGTTAGTCAAAACATAGGTTCTATTTTCCTGAGGCAAATATCCAATACATGCAACCCTCTTAAAATGTATTTTCTCCCAAAGCGGTCCTGAAGTAGATGGGGTAAAAAGTGGAATATCCTCAGAAGTTAGGAAAGGAAACCAGAAGTGAACTTCAGCATCAAAACTGAGAGAAAGAAAGAAGCTTTATGTGAAGGAGACAAGTTCTCTTTAGGGGTATCAGGATCTCTATTTCACAGTGTTTGGTCAGACAGCCAAAGGAAAATGCTCACAGAAAACAGAGTGCATTTCACGTTTTAGAGGTGAAATCATGAAGCAAGAGGTTTGACATAGAAAACTTGATGTTCTGAAAGCACTTTGTTCCAGTCCAGTCTAGTAGTGTAGGAACTCTGAATTTGGGACTAGTGCGCAAACAATCCATGGAGTTACACTACTTCCCTGTGACATCTAAAGCAAAAGAAACTTCTTTTGGTGCAATATGTACCTCTTTGAAAAGGGAAAGTTATGATACCCACAAGACTGGGACTATAAGAAAAAAAATAGCCTTGGAGACTTGGCAGTAATCCTGGGGTTTAAGGCAGTTGGATTGTCTTTGCCTTTATTGTATGTGCCCAAAAGGATTGGAGTCAAAGAACTATGTGAGGAAAGACAAAGAAAAGGCTATGGATCAAATCTTGATGCAGTAACCAGAGAGTTTTAGGCCAGAATGAGATACCCCAAAAAGCTGGCTGGGAGCTATTGTAGAGATGAGACATTTGGAGAATGCAGAAATGAGCTGTGGGTTTGCTGACAACAACTTCTGCTTTAGAATCCAATTCCAATCCAAATCCTAAGTGTTTTTAACCAGCCCACAGATGGAAACTTGTTATGCTATATTTTTCTTTATGCTCGTGTAGTTTTAGATACTTTAATACTTTCTTGAGGGCTCACTGGAAAGTCCAGATCTGGACACAGTATTTGTGCTTGCTAAGACTCAATCCATTGGAGCTCGCTTCAGCAGGAAACAGCAGCACTAGCACAAAAAAAAAAAAAAAAAGGGGATGTNTGTCGTGAAGACCAAATCTAGTGGAGCGCGTCTTAACAAGAAACAGCACAAATAAAAAAAAAAAAAAAAAAAAAGGTGATGTGCAGTAATTATAAGGGTAGAATGCAGTATCCCTCCCATTAGTGGCAATATAAAGGCAATGAGGTCTCCAAATTTGCTACTGGAAGCAAGAATGATCATCCCCTTAAAAACCCTGTAATGACTCTTATTCATATAGCCCAGTTTAATCTTACAAATGCAGGAACAAGATGTCCATGATTCATGATTTGTAATTAACGCAATCACAGCCCGCTAGGCAGACATCCTTAAAACAATGTTTTTCAGTCTGTTTTCTGTGAACAGCAATCTTCAGATTCCTTTCAGGTAGCAAAAACCACTCTGCAGCATAAGCCCAAATACAGATCTGAGGTTCATGCAGGCAAGGACAACTCATGAAAAAAGTCTCTTCTTTCCTCAAAGTGCAGTACTTAAATGATGTACTAAATTGTTCTGGAAGGGGACAGTTTGAGAGTTCATCATACACAGGGACTCAGTGTGGGATTTTCAGAGTGCTTAGGGATATTAACTGTATATCCCTCTGCAACTTCAAAACAGCAGACACACTCTCTCTGCTTGTCAGTAGCGCCAGTACCACTTTCAGTGTAGGATGAATATGGTCATGTGGTCATTTTCACAGTGGACCACCTGAGACGCTGAGAATTTAGCAACAAAGATGATATGCCCTCATTTTATCTGCATCTCAATCACTCCAACACTCTGAAGCGAGGTATATGGTTTTTTTAGTTTGTATTTTATAAACACAGGAGTTATAAAATATTTTCAGTAGATGTGTTGATTCTTTTACAAAAAATTTGAATATTTCCTTATATAGCCTTTAGGGGCTTAATAGGCTTTAGTTCATAAATCCTCTTGCTCCTAAAGCAGAGGGAAAACTAACTACAACATGCCTATAAATATGCAATACAGTTTGCAACGATTATTCCTTTTCAGTGTATATGTATGTTTGAAACCACAAGCAGGCACCGGACTTCTGCTCCTAAGTCATCCAGGAGTGTTTTTGAGTGCCATCCCTAAGGTTTGGGCTCCTGGACATCCCCAGAAAGGAATGCAACATCTTAGTGACAATCCTATCATCTCCCGAAATTCATCCCAGATCATGCAATTTTAAACTAAGATGGAATCAGTTGTTCTGTTTGCTTTTCCTGGCTAATAAGTAATTTCTGAAAGTATTAAAAGTGATGAATGGACCTTATATGCCCTGTCTTTATCAAAGGCATCGTTTTGTCATTCCAATAGACACACAGAGCCTGAACTTGATTCCACTTATCCACCTTCAGATTTCCACATAGGAGGTCCACATTTACCATTTCTATTCTTTCAAAAGGAGCTGTCATTCCTTCAGATCTTTGCATACAAATGTTTTTCCTGACTAAACATCTGTGTGACTAAAATGAAAGCATTTCCTTTCAGCTGTTTTTTTGCCAGTAGCTTTTTACCTCCCCTCACACCTGCAATCTAATTTCTCTAACCCTGTGCTGAGATTTGCACTGTGCAGCTAAATTACTGCACCATCACAACTCTGCTGATATCAGTAGGGCTGTGTGGAGATTATAAAGGTTTGTATGGGCAACTACAGCACTTTGAGGGCTGTAAGACAAAAATACAGCATGGTCTGGGCTCATATGCTAGGGCAGCCATGTGGTATTTGAAAGAAACCGCAAAAAGAACAATAAAATTCTAAACTTGGTAACTTTTCTAGTCAATCAAGCGAAATGCAGATTAGTCAAGTATCTTCAGACACCTGAGCTCTCTTACAGCTGAGTGGTTGAGTACTTAGGTGACAATTTACATTTGCAGGTCTTTGAGCCAAAGCAATTTTAATCTGTGACCTTCTTCACCTGAGGCAGTTTCTGTTCTTTGGAACATTGCACCTTTTGCTTTATACAGCATCATTAATACTGAGATTAGCTCAGTTGGTGAGAGTTTGGTGCTAATAATGCCAAGGTTGTTCGTTTGATCTCCATATAGGCCATTCACTTAAGAGGTGGACTTGATGATCCTTGAGGGTCCCTTTTGGGTTGGAGGATTCTGTGATTCTGTGTAATAGCAGGGAAGGTGGAGGGCAAATACCCTGTTAGCTTCTTGCCATGTGTACAGAAGTAGGTCTAAAGAAAGTGCACATCTTGACATCAGTCCTGGGAAGAAAAATGGGACATAACTGTCTGATTACAGAGATAACTGGATTAAATTTCATGACTGCATTCTTGCACACTGGTATTCATTTTAGGGATTATTCATGCCATCTATTTTAGGCGCCTTGCTGTAGGTATGTCAGATACAAAGTCACCCTCCCTATGCTCAATTTATAGCCAATAGAGCAAAACACTCCAAGCAGCTCTATACTTGGGCTTAAGTTTCACTGACTTGTACAGAAGGATTCAATTCCTAATTTAGATCTCTAAAGTTGACTATATAAATCCCTCCAGTGTTTGTACATCAACAAATATGTCAGGATTACTATTCTTTTTTGACAACTAAGAACCTAATCTACGTCCATTTCAATCAGACCTCAGAAGGCTCTGACTCAAATCCCATCCCCAAATACAAAGTTTTACAGAGAAGGTGTTTCTCAGAACCTTTCCATTTGTTTATTTTTAAGCACAGCAAGGCATAGCAATGTTACCCAATGGAGAGTGCAGGATTATTTCTTTTTTGCTCAGATTAGTTTCTTAATTGCCATCTGGAACTTGTCCAAGATTTTCTAGGCACTGCCGAAAAGACAATTTGTTCATAGAATCACAGAATCATTTGGGTTGGAAAAAATCATCAAGTCCAACCTAATGCTGCCAACTCCATCATTAAATCATGTCCCTGCATATCACATCTACATGTCTTTTAAATACTTTTAGGCATGGTGATTAACCCCTTCCCTGGCCAGCCTGTTCCAATGCTTGACCACCTTTTCTGTGAAGAAATCTTTCCTAATATCCAAACTAAACTTCCCCTGGCACAACATGAGGCCATTTTCTCTCATTCTATTGCTTGATACTTGGGAGAATAGATTGCCCCCCAACTTCCTACAATATCCTTTCAGGTAGTTGCAGAAATCTAAATGGGATCTGGAATAAAAGTGTAGTTTAAGTGACAAATATTACTCCGAACCTGTGCATTAACACTACAGCTGCATGATTATACTTAAAGGAGAATCTTTAGGATCATAGAATTGATTAGTTTACAAAAGAATTTCAAGGCTGTTGAGTTCAGTGCATGTAAGTGCTGTGCCCCACTGTGTTGGTGGAAAGAACCACCTGAAATTACTGAAGGATGCAATGTGGACCTGATTCTGTTCCTGCACACATGTAATACACACCCACACAATAGCCCTGAAATGCAAAAGAAACTTGAAGGTAAGTCACACATTTCTCCACTCTTGTTGTGTTGGCAGGCAGCAGCAAGAAAGGAAGAGTGAAGACCTGCTTATCAAGAACATGATCAGTCAAAATAGAATGGAAATTACATCTGGAAAAATCTCCAAACATTTCATTTACAAGTCAGACTTTTTTTGCTACTTCTTAAGGAATAGGGATAACAGCACTGGAAAGCAGAAATGGTTGATTATGCCAATTTCTTAGAGGTTGCTGATAACAAACAAAAGGAATTTTTTCTTGCAAGGCATTTTTACTTTCATTGTAAACTAGCAAAAGACAACAACAGACAAAACATTATTCCAATATGCCAGAAGCCTGCACACTAGAAGGAGGGAATAAGGGGTTTTCTGCATGAAGAAACAGTTTGCTTCGAAATTGTGGGAACTTGATACGTGACAAAAAAGAAACATTTATTTGTTTCCTAAAAAAACCCCAACCAAACAAAAACCTGTATACGTTCTGAGATTGTATTGTTTTTTTGATGGATATTTTCTAGTCTTGAATGGAAGAACTGATTTCTATATATTTTCATTTCCAGCTCCCATAGGCAGGGAGAAAACCAGGAGCTGATGCCACACATGGAAAGGATGGAGAGCCCTCTTAGAAAATGGCTTTCCCATGCTACAGAGATAGGGACTGTATAATCAATCACTGGTTTTCTAATGTGTTATGGGAGTGCTGGAGTTACTGCTATATTACTAGTAAGTCCAGAGAAGGAATTTAGGTTATATTAAATATAGTAATTTTAGTGCTTGTTAGGAAACTGTCTCTCCAGTGATATCTGTTAAGTCAACTGAAATACAAGAAATGTGATTTGCTGCTCAGTCTTCTTTATTTTAATGAAACATGCTTTTAGAAACCGAGGGGACATTCTCTATTATTTAAATCCTTTTCTCAAAAACTGTAAGGTCACAGCTGTTTGCTCATGGAAATCGGTAGCAGATTCCCTCTAAAGGGGGTGGAAAGCAGAATGGCTTTTCCCCTCATCCTTAGGGTGGAACCCAGTGTCACCACTCCTGAGGACAGCTTTGTACATAACCCTGGTAAAGTAAGGGTCTTTCAGTGTTTTGTCCATCTTTCTAAAAGGAGGTTACCATGAACACTTCTTCCATGTTTCATTCAGAGAATCAATTTAAATTTGGATTCCTGCTCATCCCTGTCAGAATCACATGCAGGCACACAGCTTGACATATTTTAAGTACTGAGCTTGTTAGATGGTACACTCCATTTGAAGTAATCCTCACAGTACTGGGTGCATGAGACCCATGAAGACTCTACTATAGCACCAATCCACTAATGGAATCCATGCATTTCCAATCTCTGATAATCTGCTCTGATGAGGTTTTACAGTGTTGTGATACTCAAATATCAAGTAAGTTTCTTTGTGTCAAAGAGTTATTAGTGGCAAATCTCATTGCTCTAAGACAGACACTCTAATGAAATTTTAATGCACAAAAGACAGCACAGTGATAAAACTACCCTCCTGAAATCTTTGCTTTGCCAAAATGTCTAATCTAATATTAATAAGTGACAACCACATCAGATGCACATCAGCCTAGTTTCTCTGAAGTGTCCTCTCATGCTGTAAAATCTTCTCTCTCAAACACTGAAGCTTCTCAGACAAACAAATCAGTAATGTGTCCTGTGCCTTTGCAATCTGGCTGTAAATGAAGATCCTCTCTAGGTCTTGCTGCATGGTTATGCTGGTACTTACAGCTTTCCAAGTTCAATGGGACACCACAATGTGGTGTTCATCAAGTGCCTCCCAAATTCCCAGTTTGCCTTCTATGCAGTAAATAAACCAACTAGGTGTGTTCCAAATAGACCACCTTTTGCACCCCTCAGGTATTTCTCAAAGGCACTTATGTGTCTACCAAATGCTTGTTAAACCAGTAGTTTTTGAGTAGTGTGGGTATGTAGCACCTCAACTTACTGGGACCTGGTTGTAGAATGGGTGAGACAAGGTTCAGTAAGACAGCCTTGGAGAAAATGGATAGTTGATGGAAATCAGCATGGAATTGTTTTGCACTGTGTCTGGGGCAGGGAAAAGTGTGTGTGTATATTGCCTCAAGTATGCATTTTCTGTCAGTAATGGCATTAAAATCATGTTTTGCACTCTGGAGCTACCTTGCTGTAAGTACACACCATGTCCAAAGGCATGGGGCGTGAAACAGCTTGTGTACTTACAACTGAATTTCAGCCCTCTGCCTACTGACTTCTTTTGATAATGGTGGAGGCATAAGCCCCATCACTGAAAGTAACTTTTAAGCGCTCTTTTTGGGAGGAACACTCACACTCCTATCCAGACCAAAGTTATCCAGTTATCAAATATGTACATTTAGAGCTGGAAGTGGAGGATGGGGAGGGGAGCAGTGGAGAGGAGGAAATGAAGGCAGTACAGTTTACTCACTATTAAAGGGGAGTCCCTAATACACCAAAATACACCAGAAGGGAAAGTAATTTCTATTTTAGGGGAAATTGTGAGCCAATAGAGAAATTGTTATTTGGGATAAATATCTTGAGGCCAACTGAAAAAATAAATCATATTTTGACAATTTGATGCTGGCTAGAATGGTGCCTATTGTCTGTGTGAATGTCTTTGATGTTCCAACATATCCTGCATCCTTTATAACTGCAATTAGTGGAAATATTTCTTAAGGCCACAAAACCTGCACCCTGTAGACAGTATAAAGTTAAATGCTTAGTTTACACAGGCAAGATAGAAAAAAGGGATGAATATAATTACAGCAAAATTTACAGAAAATAAAAAATGGTAAAAAAAAATCCCCAGCACACTATAAGGATTGGCAATACTTATTCGGCTATTGAACTCTACAGCAAGTCTTGTTGCTCTCCTCTTTCTGGGGAAAGCTCCAGGTCACCTGCACAGGGTCTGATTTTGAGAGAAAGCAAATCCTCAGGTGTGCTCCCAGTTCTTCAGGTAAAGGAGAAAACTCATATGTCTGAACATAACATTCATGGAGGTTGCCAGGCAAGGGATGACCTTAGAAGATGGGAAGATTGCTGTTTAATGCAACCAGAAACTTAAGCACTATGCCACATTCTCAGTGAACACCAGGGTTATCTTTAAAATGGTTCCTTTACTATTCTACCTGGTAAAGCATACACAGCACATGGGCACAGAAAATGTTCTTGCCCTCTGTGGCCTTCACAGGTCTCCCAGAACTCTCACTTTGGGGGCAGATTCATATTAGCAGGTGAGCCAAAGTATCTTTGTAGGACTGGGCATCTCCAGAGCCTCCATGGTTTGGAATAACACCCATTAGTAGAAGGGGAATGCTTCAGAATGCTCTGAAAAGGAGCATTCCCTTCTCTAGGAGATGAGAGATTACTCCAGAAAGAATGTATGTGCCACCTGCCAGTCACTGAGCTTCCCAGCAACCCACGCTCAGACTCCTGGCTTCTTGAACTGGAGGGAGAGTCACAGTCAAACCAGACCACAGTGACTGGCAGGAGAGCACAAGATGTCAGCTGGAAAGCCACAACACCAACTCCAAGAGAGCACATCTCAATATATTACAATGCATTAGAAGTATTAAGGCACTTCAGCTTGTGTAGTTTAGAAGTTATGAGCACAAAGGGCATTTGCCTTTTAATAATGTTTTTATGAGCTGCCTGAGTTGCTTGCAAGCAGTTCAATATCCACTGCTGCATACCATTACTGCTGTATTTTCTAGAAGACTGCTTGGGAGACACAAGAAAGAAAATTACTGTGATCAAAGTCAAATTACAATACACAATTGCATTTCTGTGAATGCTCTACCCAGCTAATACAAATAGACTGGAAAAAATCGATTCAACAAGATTGTCAGAAAAACAAAGCTGTGTTTCCAAAATCATGCCCCTTGGAGGTATGCTTTTAAATAACTCTGTGCTCCACTTACATGGTTTATAATGTCAATGTGAATTTGAAAGGATCTGTAAAAGGAAATGGTTTTGAGATCCAGTTGTCTGTTGGATCTCTTTGTGTGCAGATAGTATCACAAACAAAATATTTTGCTCTTGCTCAAGACTAATTTGATCATTCTGATATGTCACAAATGAATGGACTCCTGCAAGATAGAGTTTTGCATTTTCAACTGTATTTCCAAATCCTTAAACACCCACTCATCAGTATACCAAATACATTTTCAAATGAGTGCTTTGGTAGGTTAGCATTGTTTTCAGCTAACAATATTTCCACAATACATTTTTTGTGCCTTGCAGAAAATGTTCTTAAAATGATAGTGGTTGTAAATTCTTCATATTGCTGAATTTATGAAGTCTGTGAATTATGCTATTTATTCCTCACTAAGATTGTTCCCAACCTAAATAATTCTATGATTCTAAGATGTTTGTAGAAATACTCACATCCCTTCTTGACCATTCTTTGCTTCAGAAGTAGATAAATATATTTGGATCTTCATGAATTTTTTCCCACAGTCACATTTTCGGTGTGAATTGTAAATAAACAAAAAACTTCATATTCATTCATTATTTGGGAAGACATTCCAATTTCAGAAGTACTTTGCTAGGATGCTGACTGACAGGATGTGGAAAAGGCACAAGTTAATTGATTTTAGCTTTCAAATTAGAGTTGTTGTTTACACTCTTTGTAGTTAATCAGTCTCAGTGAATTACCTGCAGGGAAAATCCAAATATCTGGTTATTAGTCTCAAAGATACTCATGCATTTTTCATCAGGAAAAAAAGCCAGACATTTTGAAAAAACTAATGTCTTTTATGATTTTAGAATGCTGGGGTTTCAATTTTGGGTTGCAATTGCAACCTTGACACAGCTGCTGGCTGGCTGGCTTAGCCCTTAAACTAAAATTTAGATGAAATACAAGTACTTTTGACGCTGGTGGGAAACTTTGACTCCATTATAGCAAAGCCCTGTGTAGGTCTTGGAGGGTTTTCAGGTGGAACTCTTTGAAAACACAGGGAAGGAGTGTCTACATCCAACACTGTCAGAGAGGTCTGACTTGGCCACACTGACAACATCTGATGCACCAGCTCCATGCAGTGTCACAGTCCAGACGTGGTGCATGAGGGGCATAGGCACAGCCTTTATCTGTATTAGTAACATAGTTTGGGAAAACAGAGCAGCAGCATCTCTAAATCTGGCTCGTTAAATGTTCCCATTTAATGCATCTTTTCATAAATTACTTTCTTCAAAACACCACATTTTTGAACAAGGCAGAGTGCAAGGACAGGTGGGGTTTTATTCTTGTCGCATGTAGTGAGGCACAGGGAAACATGAAGGGCAAGAGGTGGACGCAGGGTTTTCTATGGGGCTCCAGAGCAAAAGTAGACATTAGGATATTTTAGGAAGGTTATTTTGATGACCTTAGGAAGGTTATTTTGATAGCCTTTCCTGTGGCCCAGTGGTGGCCCTGAGTATGTTTTGTAGATACACTTGACAGTCAGTGGACTGAACCATGCATTTTCTACATTAGCAGCAGTCAGCTTTTGCTGTGCCAATTTATGTCAGTTTATAGGAAGCCTTAATTCTTGTTTTGACAGCTACAGAATTGTTCCCTGGTCCTGAAGGACTGATTATGGTTTTCCTACCTTCAGCCTGTTTCAGAAATTCAGATCCTAATGACAGTTGTGCTATGTTTGTTTTTGGTTTTGTTTTTAATAAAAGGGTCTTGGCAGATAAATGATATAATCCTTTGGGTCCAACATTTCAGCATTAAGGGGGGAAATGAATTTCTTTCTGAATTACTTGTAAAACACTACCTCTAAATTTTATGGATTCCTGTTTGATTCCCTGATGGATCCCAGGCAAGATTGTCATCTGACATAGAGGACATTTATTTTGCAGTTACTCTACATGAGAGTTTGATTTCTATTGTTAAATGAAGGTAGGTGTGTTGAGTTTGCTATCTGGCTTCTTCACGTGCCGGCAGTAAATGCTGAGAAACAGGATTGCAGGAGTGCGGTGCTGCCAACAGCATGGCCATAATGACCATGCTTTACTTGGAATCATCACTTAGGATCTCATTAGGTCCCATTAGAAGACATGACTTTAAATTTTTGACATTAGATGTACAAATACGTCATTAACACCTTTTAGTCCACCATCTGTACAGCAGCACTTCTAGTTGCAATCAAACAGAAATTATTCTGGAAATAGCCTTTGCATGCACTGAAGTTACGTTAAGAAGATCGGGATTTTTCTATTCCCCTCCTGCATATTAAAGCAGTGATATGTATTTACTTAGATTGTGTTTGTGTCACTGACAATAACACCGACACGTTTGCTTTTACCCATCTTTGCAAAGGGCTGTAGGACAACACATCCAATATTTTCATGTGGTACTTCATCACCTGCCAATATGTCCGGCTCATGTTCATGTGTTTTACAGGTTTTCTCTGAAGAGTCGCTTCCTTTAACTCCATTGCCTAGCTGGTTACCAAATGTTTACAAATGATTAACAGGATTTATGGAATTCAGGTCAAAGATATCATGTGGCGCTACAGCGACTTAGTTGCTCTATTAAGACCAAATGCTTAGAAGTCCATTTTGGCCATGTTCAGCTCAATTATAGGACTGAGATCCAGACCACATGTAATGAATTTTCAGCCTGTTCTGGCATTGCAGCACATTTAATGGAAAACAGCTCAGTGTGTGTTTGCCTGATCTACGTTTTCCACATGATGATTTTACATGGGAATTTGCCAGTGGAACTTACCAGTATGCTTTTGCATGCTATGAGCAAACACCAGGGGAGACAAAGCAGATACAGAAATGGAAGTGAACATTATTCTACTGTTCTGTAATGGCAAGCCTAAGCTTCAACAAAAGTTGATCTGCAACATGCAATATCACTGCTTGAGCACCATGGGAGTCTGATTTACAGTTTGCCGTGAGGGAAGAAAGAAGACTTTATCCTTACTATTCCTACTTAGACTAAAGTATCTGCATCAACAGTATCTGAGCCAACTAAGGCAGCATTGTAAGAAGTGTGGGTAATCAATGACTACAGTGACCTGGGTGCCTGAACTACACCAACAGAAAATACTCCTAGAATAGTCCACATTTTGTAGATGAGAATAATCATGCAATTGCTGTTGTGACCAAGATATGAACATGTAGTCCTCCAAATACTTGAGCCAAAAAGTTGGCAAAAGGATCAGTATAGAGGATTCAGAAGAAATAGCAGAAGAATCTGTATACAAGATGTTGGGGAAGGAAAGAATTAGGATGATCTTGTTTGGTACTTGGTATCTTAGAAGGTAAGTTTTTTCTGGAAAACACTACAAGTACAGGCACCACTTGAAGTATACAAAGCAGCAATGAATTACAAACAATGTGATTCCTATGTCTTTTGAGGAGGCATATCCTTGTATTTCTGTATTTAAGTAAGACAAATTGATCCATAGGAGTGTGTCTTCTGCATTTACACTGAGACTCCCCTGTGCAGGGTTTTTTCCCTCACTACTTTTTTTCTTTCTACGTGTTCTACTTTGCCCAAAAGAGAGAAAGGGAGTTAAATTAGTGAGCTGCATTTGAAATACACTTTCCCAACAGGTACATAATAGTGATGAAATGCTCGTTCTTCCTTAAAATTGATTTCCATATTCAGGCATGGATAAGTCACATCTTCATATACCTAGAGAAGCTTGATTCCTATTTCAAAACCTACAGCCACAGGAATCAACAGAACCTTTGCTATGGTTTTTCTAGCATTGCTGTTACCTTTTGCACAAACAGCTGCTGAAACTCTTCGTCCACTCTTCAAACCCCGGTGTGAAACTGCATTCAGCTGATTTTATATGGTCTGTTAAAAAAAATTCTCTCTTTACATAGAATGAATCACTGAGCAATTACATGCAACAAAATAATATTTCATCTAGTAGACAGTGGTCTCATCCACGTGCAAGTAACACAAGATGGAAAGAGGAAACTTCGTCCTTGGGTTCACAATTATCAACTTCATCTGCCCCTGCATATTCTCCCTAAGGGCAACTGCCAATCCCAAACCACAGTATCTGCAGAGGTCTGAAGAAGGGGGCATTTAAGCAAAAATTACTTGCCTTTGCTGCCCTGACTAGTTCATAAATTTTACAAGAAAACAATTCTGCAGTCATTTTTTCAACTTTGTGGGAGGAACCAGTTTTCCTGAATAATGAGACCACTGCTGATGTGGTGACCAAGCCCTCTTTTTTGCCCACTCCCCCCACTGTATTTGATGTGCTGCTGATTATCCTGCACTGTTTTGGTGGGTGCCATGCTCCTTCCTGGCAGAACTGCTGGATCAGTCCAGCCCCCTCCAGCAGTATCCCCAGAGCAACGGTGCAATAGGAAATAATGGTAGGAAGACATATATATTAATAAAGGCAAATTAGACAAAACCTTAGTGCCTTTCACAGTGGCAGGGCATGTTGAGTTTTAATTCCTAGAGACCTGATCTCCAGCTGTCTTGTAAGTGCTGTTTCTTAAGAGGTTGTTATGGTGCAGTATATGCTTTTCCCAGGCTTCCATCTTTCAACCTGGATGAGCTATGCAGTGAGGCTGGGGCTTCACTGCATCCATCCTTTACAACATCTAGCCTAAAAGGGCCTGCCTCATCTCATGAGAAAGTGGATCTCAGAGCAGAAATATAAGAAATGCAACAAATAAATTAGATGCTTACACAGTTCAACAAAATTTCCTGTCACTTCCTATGAGCCAGAAAGAGAAAGCAAGCACCACTTCTGCCACAAAAAAAATCCACATAGCTTTAACAGGTCAATTGAACAGGTTTTCTCTTGACAATTTTCAAGTGGGTTTTGCTTCATCCATTACATTTGGTGTTCTGTTCCAGGCTGCCAGGCTTGAAGGAAAAAATGCCCAAGAGCAGCACAGTACACATTGCTGGTATCTGGGGTAAAACTGCTGCCTCCCATGTGCTCCAGTGCAGGCACCACAATGGAACAAAGTCCTTTTGGGTGTCCTTGCTGATTCCTCACAAAAACTTAATGCACCCCAAATTTTGGCTCACACTTTCCGTCCTTTTGCCGGAGATTCTCTGGCAGAGAGCTGGGATCCTTGTACTATGTAAGCACAATCATACCTGCTTCACATCAACACTTCAAAAATAGTTAAATTCAGGGTTGGCAGGTTCATGGCAGCTCCTGGTGTTGCCAGCCATCCTCCCTACTGGCCCCATCTCCAGCATGGTACCTGGATGCTTACAATGCTGGAACAAGGGGCTGCAAACCACCATAAACTCAGACAAATGCACCTGGAGGGACTGTGGAGGAGTAGTTTGTCAAAGCATGAAGGTGACTCTTGCACCCAGGCCCTCGCACCCACCCTGCTCCATGTGCAGTCCCTCACTGCACCATGACTACATGGAGAGGCCACACATCAGGCTCTTGCAGCTCAGCTCATTTAAAGAGCTAAAATGTAATAATTTGAAAAAGTATCTTCTAAGTGCTTTGAAAAAGCATCTTACAAGCATCCTACAGACACCCAGAGCAGGGACAATCTATTTCACCATCAGCTCCTCAGTGAGAGCAGAGGGCTGGGTATATTTTTTAGGTAATGTGGTTACAAAATTATTTCTAGTGCAGTGAAAACTTGAAAAGTCACCTGTGAAATTTTCAGTGGAAAGCACAGACTGTGGGAAGAGTGGGAGAAAACAAGCTGCAGGGGTGTCTGTAGGAGGTAGGCCAGCTTCTCCTGCTCTCTCTTCCCTGTGCTTGTACTCAAGGCAACCTTCAGGACCCCTAAGAACACCTAATTTAAATTGCTTGCACCCTCAAGCCTGTAGAAATATCAGATAAGGGTTTTGCTAACTTGCAAGGCAAGTTCACGGCACTGACTGATTAGCTGACAACACATCAAGCACGATATAGAGCAGCAAGGGCAGATAGTAGTGGCTGCCTCATCAGTTCAAAAATCATGGACAGGAGCTTATTTTTGTCATAGCAATGATGCCATTTTTGTTTTTAAGGGTCTATCACTCTGTTGCCAGCAGGTGTTAGTGAACTGCTGCTTCTGATGCTTCCAGAGGATACACTCCTTGGGGAGTGGTAGGTGATAGGAATGCACATCATGAGGTCCAAAAAAAAATGAGCCATATGAAATGCTCAGCCCTGACCAGGAGCTTGCACCCCTTGTCTTGTCTTACAAAATGTTGTGCTGCCTTGTGCAGCTTGGTGCCATCTACAAAGCAGAAAAAAATATACCTTGTTAAAATGGAATCACTCTGTAAGTGACATGGAAAGAGAGAGGGTATTTTAGTAAGAGGCACACCTTAACCAAGGAGTCATGGATCACCACATACAACTTAATAGAACTGTTCTCATCAAGGGAAAATGAAACTGCAGCTGAGATGACATGTGGAGCTTTTTAACCCGTCGCAGCTTACCAGCAATCTGCTCTCCACTTCTGACAGAAAAGACTTTTATCCTCAGGGTAAGTGTCTTGAGGGGAGAGTGGTGTCAGTACTAATAATCAAATGATAGAGGTATTTTCTTGCTGACTTGCTAGCGCAGGTTTTTGTCTGAACCTCCTTAGTTGTAGCGAAAGGAATATCCTGAAGTTGGCACAAGGTATATCCCTTTGGCAATACCATCAAGTCAATGAATTTCTATGAACATATTGTCTGAGACAGTTGTAACCTGTCTATTCCCATGCCAGATCACTAATTACCTCCATTTGCTTTCTATAATGAACTTCTTTCTCAGTGGAGGGCTTTTTGACACAAAAATTTGTTTCACTCATAGCAACTGCAAGCTGATATTCAGATTTGTCCCTCCAAGGGCAGTGGTTTCTCTCTTACATTTCTGAGATCAGTCATATGAGGCAGTGCCCACCACCCACGCTACTGCAATCACCTCCTGAACCAAGTGGTTCCTGGCCTCAGTCATGGCCATAAAAATATCCAAAGGCATTTTGCTGAGCATGGTGGAAACCTGGGTTACATTGGCCTTTAGGGCCCAGGATTTTCACAGGTTGTTTCAGTACCTGACCTATTTCCCAACAACAGATGCTGTAGCTCTATATTCAGCATGTTTCAGTCTCCGCTGGGAACAACAGGGTGCTTCTCCTTCTCAGGCATTTTCTTGGCCTTTTTGATAAATGCTGTCTAAAAATGCTGCATTTTGAAATGCTGACAGGTTTGTGAAGGCAGACACTAGTTCTGCCTTTCAGGACTGGCTGTGGCCATGCTGGTGACAGGGAGGAGGCAGATAAAGGTTTGCAGACCTGTCCAGTTGCACAAACCCCACAAGGCCGTTCTTCCCTCCCTCCACCCAGGCAAAGCCATCTTTATTCCCTACCTCCCTCTACTTTTTCTTATTATTGAAATCTCATGGAATTTTTCTTTTACATTTGTTTATAGAAAATCCACTTCTCCTCAAAAACAAACTTCTTCCATTCCTATCACACTAGTGCCATGTCCTCTCTTCAACAAGGAATTGTTTCATCTGTATCCTTCTTTGAATATACATTTGGCTTAAAAGTCACAAATTACCACTTACTGGCATCTTTATTTTGTATCAAAAGAGAATATATTTCATTAATTGAATTTCTGCCTATTTTTCTGAGTAATTAAATGAGCCTATGAGCCCACTGTTGCCTAGCAATGCTGACACAGAACCACAGTAAACACACCACTGCTCAGTAAAAAAATCTAGAAGACTGTTAAGAAGGCAGTGGCAATGACAAGCTTGCACACAGCTATGAGTGAAGGTTGTTTAGGACAGTTTTCAGAAACGACCTTGGTGCCGTTTGGCCCAGGAACACTCATCAGGGAAAGAACAGAAGTATCTAACACACAAGCCACCAGCTTTGTAAGGAGTGGTGAGGATACCCAAAGAAGTGAGGACACTGGGTTTAGAGCAATGTACTGGCTATGTTAGCTTTCTGTACCTGACATTCACCGCTTAGGATGGCAATGATGCAATCCAGTGACACGGTTTGAGGAGTAAGCTTGCCAAAAGTGGGGGATGTGTGATCTGCTGAGATCTCATTGCTGAAACCAGCTGACTTCCATGCACTGGCCTCTATTACAGCAATTCAAATTACATGGCAAATGAGGATTTCAGGATGCTGTGGTCATGGATGTAATTGCATCTGCGATGATACAAGGGTGAGGAGGATTCATTTACCAGTGGCAAAAGGTCTGCTGACAATTAATGATCTCTGTACCAGGTTTATAGCACTGGCATGTTGGGGCTTTGTATAAAAAGGGGCTTGTAAGATATAATGTTGTAAAGGTGTGAAAAATATAAAGTCTAATTATTGAGGGTGTGATGAGCATAAGGTAACAAAATAATGAGCAACACCTTCAGTGTCTAAATCACTAATAAAAGTTTGCACTAGGTACTTGTGGCTCTGGAGAGTATATAGCAGTCCTTTGTCATAATTTGTAGGTTTGCTGCATTTTCCCTTCATGCTATCTGATCACCGGCACAAAGCACATTATTTACTTGGTGTCCCTATATAAAGTCTGCAGGACAAATCCTCTAGAAGCGTGTGGTTGGGTCATACTAAGAAAGCCTGGTCCTTTGCAGAGATAGGATAGGAAATACCCTCTGCAGCAGGCAGCAGAAGACCAAAGGATCTTCTGAGAAAAGTTAGTCTGGTACTTTCAGGATCAAAAAGACAAGAGATATTTCTAAAACCTGAGGAGGGCATGAGGACATTGAGTGGGAGAATGTTTCTATAATTAAAGGGCACTGAGAAATCTGGCTAAATTTGGCCCACACACACAGCTGGGTGCATTGGCTTTGGTATGCACATGTGTGTTGTGTTCAGGGGCACATGCTTGGAGGCTTGTGCTGAGCCCTCCACAGCAATTCTGAAACTCAGCACAGAGAGCTCTTAAAACATACTGCTGGGGGAGAGGAGCTGAGGCTGCCAGCACGAAAAAGCTGTGAAGTTTAAGCCTCATTTAAAAGCCTCTGCAGTCACCTGAAAAACCTCACTCAATGGCTCTCAAGGGAAAGACAATTCTGAGTTGTCTTTAAAGCTCCTGAAGTACTTAAGGCTATGGATGTATTTGTGGGTAATGACACCCAGTGGGAAGACACCTGTAGCATGAAAAAGATGGAGCTGATATCCACATTCAGTATTTCTGGAGAGGGATCTGCTTCTGCTGCATAAACTTTGCCGTGGTTCTGATGCCATGATGCTTTTTGCTTTTTATATATACCCCCTCTATATACTCTTTTATATAACTTTTATGTATTCTTAAGGGCCTTTTAGCCCACATACTTCTAATTCTTCAGGTTTGGTAACTAGCATAGGCCGAATATTCCCTTAGGCCAGGAGACCAAACATCTTAGAAGCTTCAGACACCAAGGTCTTCTCTGGAACACATTTTGTAAACTAAGATAGGCCTGTCTGGGGGGCAAAAGTTCCTTGGAAAGGGGGGTTCACTCAGCCTCTCATTGGGGAATCTTTGATAGATATGTTAATTGATAAAGTCTATAATTTTATACCCAAACTATTGTGGGTGTGCATTTTTGGGAGTGCTCATGGGGGTGCATTTGGGGGTGCATTTTGATGTGTATTCCAGCGTGCTCCACCTGGACGGAGTGCACCAAGGATCCTTAAAATAAATACCAAGGTAAAATCCCTTTTTCTCCCTCTAACCATGTTTGGCTCTTGATTCTAAGACCAAGAAAAGGCATCAGTTCCTGAGCCTGAGCACTAGCTGACAGCTGCATGGATGGGCAACCCTGGAGAGTGTTTTTGGGCTGAGCATCAGCCATGAGCTCGTTACCCTGAGGATCTCCATCACATAAGCCAGTGAAGTGGGCACCATCCACAGGTTAAAAACCACATTCCTGATGCAAATGAAAAAGCTGACGTGGGCATAAGCTGTTGTCTGGGACTGCCAAATTGCTTACCTGAAGGAAACCACCAGGTCACTGTTCCATCTCCCACCACAGCTTCAGGATGTGATTCCTGATGCATTGAAAAGGAATAGGAAAATGGCCATGAGAAGAGGAGAATGAGGAGATAACTGAGATACTGTCCCTTCTCCATCCCTTTCCTCTTCAGAGCACTGAGATTGGCAAGGAGGGCAGCCTCTGCGCCCTCCCCCTCCTGAGGAAAACTGAGCCCTGATTTAGCACCTGCTTGGCAGGTGCTCAGACCATCAAAAGCCGGAGGATACCCTGAGGTGAAGCTCTATTGATGTGTAATACTTTGAACCAATGTATATTTCATTACTGTAGAGAGAGAGAATATGAATCAATAATTCAGGAGTAAGGAAAGGGGAAGTGGTAGGTTGGAACCACTGCTGGAGGATGCATTTCACTTTTTAAAACACTCAAACTCTGTGTTTTTTCCAAAGACCACCTTAATTAAATACCTACAATCTTTTCACTAAAGTCTTAAAGCCACTATACTCATCAGAGGAACAATCATTCCTTAGCCCATCACCCTAATCAATGAACAACATTTAACATAACGTTTCAAACCACAAACTTCCTTCTGGAGATTGTCTCCGATCCAGCCTCTCTCTGGAGGCAGGAGAAGAGAGAGGAAAGAGAACATGGGGCTGGGAAACACTGTGAGAATAAAGATCAAACCAATATTAATTGAACAGTAGTCATAAGGAGGGAGGCAATGTAGTTACACTAATTTAATTTTGAACTGAGCCTTGAAGAAGAAGAGAAGATAAATTGAAGAAGAAAATGAGGAGATAAAGGATTACTGATACAGAAAAAAAATAACCCTGATTTTCCAGTGAAGCAAAACAGGCTGCTTTTTCTGAAGCATTAAGCTGAGATCTCAATTTCCAGCTGGAAGTATCTGGAATTTCTGTAATTTCAAAGGGCTTAAAAAACCCCTATTTTTCAAAACGTGCCTGTGTGCTTGGAAATACTGTTCCAAACTTTTATTTGAAATTTATGCCTTTGGAAAGAAGATATTTCAACAATTTCAAAAAAATGTTTTGAGAAACAAACAATCTTCTGATATGGGGGTTAGAACATCTTTATCACACTAAAATTTAGAGATAGTTTTTGAATTGTTAAGCGGTGGTATCAAAATGAAACACTTTACCTCGCCACTTTAATTTTTTTTTTTAATATAGATTGAAGCTGTTTCTTCATATTGTTTGGTTTTGTCCTGAAAAATTGCACGAGAAGTTATCCTAACCTGTTTTCTCCCTTTGTGGTAATCTGTGCAAGAAGAGCAACATGCCATGTTACTTGAAGTGGCAGGACACTGGATTGGTACACATTTTCTTCCACGGACTGCACTGAAAACATTTATCTTGTCCAAATGAGAGAAGTTGGTTTCAAAGACAAAACTTAATATCACCCATATGTGTGAAACAGGAGTACCAGTTCTTGTGATTCATTCGTAAAATATGTATCTCTGTGAGCACTCATTTGTTCAGTGAGAAGCAGAACAAAGGCTGGAATATCTCTTTAGATTTTCTTATGGGAGAAAAAAAAAGAAGAAGAAGAAAAAAGGAAACGTAGCCTGAGGTGTATTTAATTTGGCAATTATAAAAGTACAGGCATAAGTAGGTTAACTTTAAGCTGACAAGGCAGGGTTAGTCATTAATTAATTAAGTTTGCAAATTAACTCCTGACAAAATTTCCACTAACTTTAGCAGCATTTGGTTGCCACTCCAGGTGCTTTCGCAGGAGACTTTTTAATTGAAAGACAAAGAATAAAGGATGTTAAGTAGTTCAGTATTTGTTACAGCTGGAATCAAGCTGACACACTTAGACAATAACTTTGGAGTGTTTTCTGAGGCTTTCCCAGCTCCTCGAACATACTGGGCTGACTGGTCACTGCTTGACTGCCCTCAGGACTGGGGAGCTGATACGTCCCAAGGGTCATACCTGCCTCTGTGGTTCACCTGAAGTCGTGTATTTGCTTCTTTTAATGCTTCTTCGCTTAATTTCTTTGTAGATTCATTCACAGGACTCATCAACATAATGACTGACATCATCTGGCGCTACACTGGAGATTTTATGGCCCCTGATATCGTTTGCAGGGTCGTTCGCTACTTCCAGGTATAAAAACCTCAGGCTTTGTGTCCCCACAGCACTAAACTCTGATAAAATGCTGTATACAATTTTTTCTAGCAGCAAAAATGCTAAATGCTGGGAATGTTCATTTAAAGGTGAAACATGTTAGTTAAAGCATATTAAATCTTTTAAATTTTGCGGATAGGCAAAAGGAGAAATGCCTGGGTGAATATACAAGGCGGGTTTTTGCTTTTTCTTTTTTTTTTTTTGTAAGTTTTGAAACATTCCTAGTTCAGAGTTCTTGCTGACATCACCTTCTGCTATAGATGCATCTCAACTGCTGTCTCGTTATGCTTTCTGCCCCAGGTGGTCCTTCTCTATGCCTCGACTTACGTCCTCGTGTCACTAAGCATAGACCGCTATCATGCCATAGTTTACCCCATGAAGTTCTTGCAAGGAGGTAGGAGAATTTCAGTGCCTTGTTATTGCTGTAGATATTATTGGATAATTTTTTCATTTTCAAAATTCTTAACCTTGTTGTTATGAATTATTCATTCCTGCTCTAGCTACATGTGAACTCTGTAACAGTTTGCAAATGACAAAGGAGCTGTGGTTTCAAGATTTATTAAACTCCACTTAGCCTTCAGCAGTTTTTATAAGTATTGTGTTAGCAAAGAATGAAATGACATTTTAAAAAGTATACTGGTTTTCATTATCTTCCAACATTTTTAGAAGGTTATGAGGGGCAAAATCTATCTCTTTTGCTAGCACTGTAGGAGCTGCAACATCTATACTGTCTATTTATTCACATTAAAAAATAACTTGGACAGAGGGTGTGGTACTTGAATTCATACAGTAGTTTGATATATATTCCAAAGATATAGCATTTAAGTTTGAATATCTATTGTTTCTTATAATTTCTTCTGTTTGTTTGGTTTCAGGTTTGTTTACAGCACTCAGATATATCCTGGCCTCTTAGCAGTACAGTTTAAAGAAAATTATTTCTTTCCTACAGAGCCAAAGTGGGGCGTTAAGTATGTTGCACTGAGTGAAGAAACAGAAATAGCAGGTGGGGAGGAAGAAGAACAGTTACAAGAACCATGAAGTCTGGAGGATGTGCTTTAATCAAACGCATATATCATTCTTGTTTTGGAGTAATGATGGCTTTTGCCAGACGGCTCTATTCAGGGGATCAGATTAATGGTCCTTCCTGGCCTTAAAAACCTGTGAGTCAATCACAGCTGAGACTGGTGCAGCTTTGGCAGATGTTAAGGTCTGAAAGTTTCAAATACTTGTGTGAAATTTAGCTTTATATTCCCCATTGTGCAGATCAACTCTTTCAGAACAGGGAGATGGATATCAAGGTTTTCCCAGCGGGTTTTGGGAGGGGTGGCATTGCTCTACAGCTCCTGCAGGAAGGCTCATAAACCAGGCAGGGTGGGGGCTCATAAACCTGCTGGCTGAGCAGGATGAGCTGTGGGACAGACTCACTGGCATTTCTTCCTCGTGCATGGTACAGGAAAAGCAGCACTTGTTAAATCACCACCTGGGCATAGTAAAGAATTTGATGGTTAATCTTTGAAAAGCACTTTGAAGTTGAAACAAACCCACAACAAATCACTTCAAATCTTCATAAAAGCTTTTTTTTTAAATCCCATTTTCTATACCTATACCATAAAGTTTTTTTTTTTGTTTGTTTGTTTTCTTAAGACTGGAGAAGAGCAGACATTGCCCCCACCCAGAGTCATCAGCTGGGTGCAGCTCTAGTCTGGGGAAAAAGGTCAGAAGTAGAGAGAGCACTGACAAAACCCACCTGCCTTTTGCAAGGGCTGGTTACACACTGTTGCACAAGCAATGATCATGTTCAAAGGAAAAAAGAAGGCAGCTGCAAATCCAAAAGAAGGCTCTGGAGAGGTATATTTATCATAGCAACTTTCTGGAATTTACATAAAATAATCACCTTTTGCACCCAGCTATTTCTTGCAGAGGTGCATTGTGGGATGCTTTTGAAATGCCCTCTTAGCTATTCTGCAGATAGAGAACAAAGCGATTTACAAATTTTTGTCATTGGTGATGACACAGAGGAACTTCACAAATGGTTCTGAGTCAACCTGTGGCAAATTTCTTTCAAAATGAAACACTCATCCCCCTGAAATCCCTCAGTCAAGAAACAAAAGAGTTCTTTCTTCTTAATGATTTGAAAAATTATGTTTCTGTGTAGCCTTGAAATATCATTTTTGAAAAAAAAAATCAAACATTTCACTTTGAAAATGTCAAACAA
Source organism: Aleadryas rufinucha (assembly GCA_013397815.1). NCBI lineage: Eukaryota > Metazoa > Chordata > Aves > Passeriformes > Aleadryas > Aleadryas rufinucha. The sequence goes on from VZTH01002974.1 coordinate 225,740, forward strand.
TTTTTTAAATTGTGGTTTAGTTATTAGCCTCGAGTCCTGTTAAAAAGCATTTGCAATGAGCTGTTCTTTGCATGGTTTTTAAGAAAACAAACTTCAACAGCTGAATATTTTATACTTTGCAAATACATAAATGACCACAGAAAGTGCAGGATGGGAAAGAAATATGCCTTCTAATCCTAAAGCTTTTACTATGAGACACCTAATTTTACAACCAAAAGGGTATTAAGAATAAATTGTAAAATAAAGATCAAAAAGAAAAGAAACTGAGGAGTTACAGCAGAAAATATTTTGTGAATACTTCATGTGTTGAAAAAGTATGTGCAAACAACACGCAAACTAAACAACAGGTGAAAAAAGAACTGCTTAAGTAAAAGACAAAACACAAAAAGGTGTAAACTGATACTTGCATGGCTTTGGGCTGAAAACAATGCTTTCACTGAGATTCTGGAACAGCTCTGCTCTCTCTGGGTTTAAAACCTAATTTTAAAGTGGCACTCAATTTCTCAAAGGATTGCATAGCATTGACATTCTTGACTGCAGGAAGCAAAGATCCTTCCAAGAGGTGGCTTTCTGTCCCAGTTGCTGGAAGCAGAGAGATGTGCTCAAAGCCACTGTCACAGTGCATGGATGGTGGGAGCAGAGCAGAGCAGACAGTCACATGGACACATCTTTTAGGAGAGTCAGAGCCAGAGCTCACAACTGAGATTCCCACCCCAACCCTGGGTGCTGGTCATGGCCACCCCAGTATGAAAAACTCTAAAGGAAAATGCTCAGATTGGTTGAACAGAATATTGTATTTCAAAAGTTGTTATTTGATTTCATTTATAACTGATACAGCTCTAGTTATGTGACTTGCCGGCATTTAGAGCATAATAGAGCAACAACTAAAAATGCAGCATAAAGAAAGCCCTGCTGGTGAGGCAGAAAATTAACATTATTCTGATAAAACAAAAATCTCCTTACTTATCAGAGCCCTGTAAAGCTCTTTACATTAGCAAGGCCATATTCTACCAAATGCAAGGGACATTTAAAAATAAGAATAAATGAACATTGCAGGAAATGTATTATGAAACACAAAGATATGATACCACTCTTGCCCAACCCAAATTACCCAATTCTGTTCAAATTAAGGTCATGCTATACAGTAAAAAAAAAAAAAAAAAGGTTTCTTTTCCAGCTCTGATCTTTTTCAGTTACAAAAACACAGGTGGGCCCCACTGAAGCTTGTATGATTGTAGTTTAAGTAGTTAGCTCACGTTTGAAATGTCCTTTCTGTCAGGAAATATTTTGCAAAATTTATTCTTAATATGCCTTTTGCTAAGTTTATTCTGTTATGCTTTGGGAAACTTCACAGTTCTCTTTTGCCTGCACAATATTTATAGCCTTAATCTAACCCTCTCACTCACACAGATGTCATCAGAGTTCCCTTAAGCCCTAGATTAGCAAGACCATACTTCGCTGAACGTGGGTAGCATTCAAAAATGAGCAGGATAACTGAGTATTTGCAACTGATGTTTTATAAAGCATAAAATTACTTTTTGAATGTTTCGCCCACATGCTTTTGTATTGCTCTTTGAGCTTCAAGGAGGAAAGGCATTCTTCTTGATATGCATAATTTAAAGTGATTTTCTATTTCACACACAACCTCGGGTATTTTTTTAGGACAATAAAGTATTTGAACACTAAAGCTTCCCAGATCAAAAAAAGTCTGTCCCCATCTGTTCCTCTCGCAGTCTGGCTGAGGAGGAATAACTGTCACTGAGAATCATAGGTACCACAGATCAGCCCTTTTCCCCTACACTTTTCACCTAGAGCTAACTGGATTTTAGACAGAAGATGCAGGTTTTTGAAAATTAAAGCCTTGGGACTTCTTGCTCCAATCCATTGATATTTACAAAATCCCGTGGGTGCCACTAGGCATCACTTGGTTTCCCACTTATTTTTCCCCACTTGGCAGTGGCCAGAAATCAAGAGGATGCAGTAACCCAAACCTGATGGAGGCTTTGGGATCCTTCAGCTCCTGTTCTTCACCATGAAATCCAGCAGGGTCTCCCAGTTCCTGTATTTTGCAGCAGATAAAACGGGGCTGGGCACTTGAGCACCATCATCTGCCCTGTGTCATGGTTAGCAGTCCACTCTTGGCGTGGCTTGGGGTTATCAACAGGAGCTGGGATTGGTCCCCATCCTGATACAGAGAAGTGCAGGGGATGCCAAAGCTCTTCAGTTCCACGTTGCTTTGGGACAGTAAATTTGCAGCTGGAATTAAAAGCAACTGGTTATGCAGTCTTGTTCTGATCCTGGACTGAGGCATTTTCTTTTTCCTCATAGGAAATGTTTTGCGATCTTTCTCCCTTCACAGTGCATCACTAGGCATGCAGTAGGGCAGGCCTGCAGTCCTTTACATCCATTCATGATGTTCTCTTGGTGGCATAGAGGTACCATTTGCATTTCATGTTTCTGACTTGCTGACCCTGACCAGCATCTTTCTCATGGTGTTTCAGATTCAACAGGCCCTAAGCATCCTTAAATAAAACTTGCAAAATACAAGCCCTTGTACATGACAATTTATCATGAGAAAGAGAAGAAATCCCTATTCTCCTTCGAAGTCTTTTCAGCATCAGCCAGCTGCAGCCTAAAATTCCCTTTCTTCACAGAATTTCCTCCTCCTCCCTGCCTTTCTGTCAATAGTGCTGCAAGGGTTCACTTGCACCAACAACCCCACTGACGCTGTCTGTTTGACTCTGTTACACAGAAAGGCAGGCGAAAGTGCTTATTGGAGTGGCCTGGAGCCTCTCTTTCCTGTTTTCCATACCAACTCTGATTATTTTTGGGAAACGGCAGCTCTCCAATGGGGAAGTGCAGTGCTGGGCTCTCTGGCCTGATGACTCCTACTGGATCCCCTACATGACGGTGGTGGCTTTCCTGGTGTATTTCATTCCTCTGATCATTATCAGGTAAGCATGAACCCCAGTCAGCAAGCATGTGGTGAAAGCTGTCAAGCGTGCAATCAGCTTAATACTTTAATTTCTACTCATTCATTACAATTTCATTTCCATACCTGCTGCATAGCTGCTTTGGTTTTTATCACATAATACATAGATCATTGTACTTGCCCTGGGTTCTCCATGTGGTATTAACAGCCAGAAACATTTTCTCTGAAAAAAGGAATGAATCTCTAAGTGTGTCCACTTATCTCCACAGCTTCAGGCTTGAAAGATATCTTTATAAACACAGTACGAATATTTATCCATTATTACAAAAGATAATTTTAATAGAAGAACAGGAAACTATACTTAACACTAATTAATCTAAAATTAACTTGAAGTGCTCTTAAGCTTCACAGTACTCGACAAGTGTTCCTTCACCAGGACTGGAAAGAAATCTCTAAGCGTGGAAGTTGCCAACCACTCCTAAAATATGAACAAATGTAATTCTTCCTGTTTTGTAACAGGAAACCTAAGCTGCAGATATTTGAGACTGATTTGCCCCAAATCCCAAAGACAATCTGCAGAACCTGGATTAAGCTAAAGTCAATCAATATTGCAGACTGTGCTTAGTGATCACTGAAGTTTATCACCTCCCTCTAGAGCACTGCCATTAGCTGCCATTAAACAGAAGTTAACTAGCCATGAGGAGCCACCAATGCAAAAGAGCAGTCAATATGAGATGTGGAAGGAGAGTGAGGCTCCTTAATTGCCTCAAATGCTGCCAGTGGCAGCAAGAATTCTCAGAGCCCTTATTTTCCTTTCTTTCACTGACAAGATTGCAATCATGTTTCTTGGTGTCTATCTCTTCTTGCTAGCAGCAAGAAAGACTTGCTGGGACTTCTTTTTTCCACCCATAATTTGGTGACAGGCTGCTTGGACTCTGAGAGGGGAACTATGTTTGCAGTGTCCCTTGGATTTATCTCTTGGTCCATCTGCTTTTCCAACAAGTGATGAGCCATGAGTCTCACTTAGCTTCCTAGGTGATCCAGGTACTTCTCACTTAGTACCCTGGGTGATAGTGGGGTGGGCAGAGGCTAATCTTTTCTAGATGATGACAGGACTGACTACATAGCCTAAATAAATGCCTTGAAGTTCATTACTGTTTTATCACAGAGATTAAGTTCTGCAGCTTTTAATGGTAACAAGTTTATCACTGATATAATCAAAGCCATGTGGTGCTTGAACTCGTCTAGCTGACTTTTTGATACAGATTCAAAACGGGCCAGTGTTGCTCCCTAGAGAGAAGGGATGATTTTTACACTTTGCTCGTAACATGTCAGTTTGCTAAACCTTCCATTTTTGTGCCAGATTGCATAGATATAATAAAAAAAAAAAAAATCAAGAAAGTTCTCCTTAAAGAAAGGGCACTATGGCAAGAGAGGAAAAACTACTCCCAAGTTTTCCAATAGCTCTTCCTAGGTAGGATCATTTCTCTGCATGTTTTCCTGTCTCTAAAAGCCAGTAGTTTTCAGTGTAAAAAAAATATTCTTGGGAATACCTAAATAAAAATGTGGGTAGATCTGCAGCCCAGCAGTAGCAGCAAAAACAATAAACATACACTGCACAGACAAAAAGCAATTTAACAGTGAAAAGAAATGGCACTAGAAAACTTTGAGGATGGCTGTTACAGTGAAAGGGGTTCTTTTAAGAGCATTCTCAAATAGGTAGCAGTTGGGAAATTCTAGCCAGCATCTTAAGTGTTTCAGGAAAAAAAACCCCACAGCCTGCCCAGTTACAGTCATTCCATAGGTGTGTGAAACATCTCTTTCACACTCATACAGATTTGCATGGTTTCTATTACAGAGCAGCCACTCCTTTTACACGCCATCTATACTTGTCTGGCAAGAAAAGGCAAGCTACAGAGCAATAAATATTTCGGAGCTGTTGACATTATGCTCCCCTCCTCCTTGCCAAAGAAAAACATTCAAACCAGATCAGCTCTGTGACTTGCTTTACAGTAAATCCCCAAAAGCAAGAAGGTGATGAAGACATGAGTGGAAAGAGAAAGGCAGTGAAACTGGCATTTCATGAAATTGCCCTGACATCTGAGACATGAATAAAACATCCTAAAATTTTTGTGGCTTTAACCTTAAGCAACTTTCACACAAGTTGCTTGGAGCTAAAGTGGAGCTAAAACCACTGGCTTTGGAGCCAGGGGCAGCACAGTGTCCATCACCTGCCCAGAAACATTCCTGGTTTCAGTCTTTATTAACACAAATGTCCCTGTGTCCTTGCCAGCAGAAGTCAGATTTTTGACAGGTCCAAAATGGTGTCTGGCACTGGAAGGAAGGAAGGGGAGTGGTGCAGGGAAGGATTTATTTTATGCTTATTTATTTCTAGTTGTCAGTGATACTATTTTCTTCAGAACAGAAAGGATTGTCTAAAAGCACAGAAAAAGAGGATTAGCATCAGGGCAAGGTCAGCAGAGACATTATGAAAAAATGCCATGCAATTTGGAAGGAAATGGCTATTTTTTAGAACGCTTTTTTTAAGTCTCAAGCATAAAAGTGAAAGTTGCAGCTTCCCAGCTGATGTATCTGTAAAACATCTGTCAACACGGCCTGAAGGTGTGACATCTATTTCTTTAAAAATTATTGGCAGTCCAGGAGTTTAAAGCTAATCCACTTGATGTGGCTGCAGCATACAAATATTCTGGTAAGCAGTTTGTGGCTCAAGAACAGCAGCAATGGCTGTTAACCTCTCCAGGGACTTGGTTTCTCTGTAAAAGTTTTGTTCCACCCAATACTTTCAGATGCCCAGGAGGTTTGATAATAAACAAGATGCTGTTTCATAAGGGTGAGAGAGATCACATACATCCCAGTTGTGTGTTACTCTGTCAAGAGATTATTTATAAAAATGAAAGACAATATTTAGTAAATGTAAGAAGGAATTTTGTGATTTCTTTTTTAATTTAATGACCTTTAGTGGAAGATGTTATTTAAAAACAGCCACAACATAACAATGGAGAGAAGATCCATAAATGTGCAACTGAAAAGTGAAGGATCAGTAGAAGAAGCCATGAATAAATATAAGCAGAAGCCAAGGCATACGCCACACTTAGTGAGGAAGCAAGGCAGGGTGCACACAGGAAAAAAAAGTAAAACCTTTTCTTCAAGAATTCATATTGTTTGCGCAGCTACTTTATTTTCCCTGCTGAAGCACTCTGATTTAGCTGCATGGCAGGTGTCTGACGCAATGTGGGGCACTGGCTGGGGGGGGTGATTCTTAATTAGTTNTCTTAATTAGTTCTGCTGCCTGAATCTGCTGAAAACCTAACCTCTAGAGCAAAGCAGTTCACTGATGACAGCACTTTTTCTGGTGCTGTTCATCTGAAGTGCATACAAAGGATAAAATCTTACTTTTCAAGTGCAGGACTTAATTCCACACTAGATATACTGCTTTGGCTGAGCTGTTTTCACTTGTTACAGTCCAGACACCATCATCTTTGAAGCTTCTCTCATCCAGCCCTCAGCTCTCTCAGTAGAGCTGATTTCACATGTTCCTGACAGCCTTCAACTAACTTGCAGGAGTTGTGTTATTCACAACACTGCAGCCCATGGAATGAATTATTTAGCTGATAACCTTATGCTCACTCTGGAAAACCCTTCTACTGAGAAGCTAAACCCCCAGATGTGGTGTGAGCAAACCCTATAGATTCCGAGACAAAACATGAACCAGAAGAAAACAGCATTGTCTCCCTACCTCAACACCCCCCATACCTTTTTCTAAAAAATGTATATATAGAAAGATAATTTATGAAGAAAACTTCAAAAACCTGAAAGATTTTAATGCTTCTGAGGTCTATTCCTACCACTTCTTCACAACTAGAGAATCAGCAATCAGTTGTCAAAGAGCCTGTGGTTTTTCAGCAAGTTTTTTTATCTGATTATAATACCAATGAGCAAGACCTGAATCATGAAAAGAAAAAGAAAAGCTATGATTAGTATTTTTAACCCAAGTGCGTGGATATCTTTGAGAGCTGAAAAAAGTGAAGAATATTTGTTCTTTTCATATTAAAACTTCTCTTGTTCCCACTGTCTCGGTGTAGTACAGGAAGGGCCACAGATCCTGAGTCAGGTATTTCTTTACAGTGCTTAAAAATTTGGCCTGTTCCCTCTTATTTACATTATTCTACCTCTTCTTCTGCAGTTGATATCATCAACCGACCAAACCCCAGAAAATTCATAAAAAGTAATTAGGGAACCTGCAGTAATTAGTTCTCTCCTCTTCTGGGACAAATGTCATCAGCTATAGCCAAAGCCTTTTCTCCTAAGCCAAAATACATCAAGCAAAGCTCAAATGTTATCTGTGATAGTTGAAAAACTCTGGGGCACTGCTGAACAGAGGTTAAACATGGATCAAATCAAGATTACACACTGCTCTCCTGCTAATATTTGCACCTGGGCCCCTCAGAACCTGTGATGGGGAGACAGAAGAGCTACTTGGTTTCTATTCTGCATTGCTACTCTGTGCCAAAACATAATTATATTCTGGCACTTGAGTATCCAGAAATTCAGAGGTTTTTTAGCTGCTGTTCATAATTGCTAAATATATTTTTTATATTTTAACATTATAAATATAATACATAGACATTTACCTAATATAATTGCAAACTCATATTTAAAAAAAAAATTGCTAAAGCTCCTCTTGAAGCACAGAGGGAAAAGATATCCATCTGCTGTTTAAAATCTAAACTCCAAAGAGAACATTTGCTTTGGAGCAGCTGAAAAATAATTAGAAGAGAAAAAAACCCCAGAATCAGCTAAAAGGAAAAATATGGAATTAAACCCAAGGCATTGCAATGAAATAAAAAATAAATTAAATAAAAAGTATTTCTCTGAATTAAATCAAATAAAGGGACTGGAAATGCCATTAATAAAAATATCAAAGGTCATTTTTTGAACTAGATTCTGTGATCCCATTCATTTTTGCTTGCAATTTCCATTTCTAAATAAAAACCCCAGATCTTCCACATATATTCTAATATCTGCCCATCTCTTCACTTAGCCATTACATGTGCCTGCAACGGTTTGTTCAGATGTGGTTACATTTCTCTTTAGACAAATACTGCTGTAAATTACCTACCATAAAACAAAGCAGCTGCATCACTTTGCAGAAATAAAGTATAAGGAACAATAGGCAATACCGGATGATAAATAGAAGTAATTAACAGGGAGCTTAAGTGCACTTTTGCTATGGTAGAGGCTCATTTTACAAGAAAATACTGAGGCTGTGTGGGACACTGTCACAGTGCAATTATTTACTTTTAAAAAAATCTGTATTTAAAGAGTAGGCAGATCAATAATGCTTGTGATTGTTAATATCAATATATAGCTTTACCACAAGACAGCTTATTTTAAAAAAAAAAGGGTCTATGAATGAAAAATAAAGACGGGGTGGGATTATTCACAGTTGCATTTGTATGACTAACCATAAGTTGTGTATTTACACGGATAAAAAATGTTGTAATTGCCAATGAGGCATATTAAAAAACAGCATTAACTAATAGCAGGTTATGATGAACATGCCTCTTAATCCTTTAGAATTTGGATCAAGCTAAATTGTTTTTGGAGATGCAAAGAGTTTAATTTATGAGATACATCCGTAATGTGAGCCATATTTTTGTGTTTTCCTGCCATCTCTTGAGATATGCATTTTATCAGGGTTAGAAAAATCATCACATTTTCAGATCAACAGCATGTCCTTTATGTCCTATGGTCTTCAAAGCCTGAGCAGCTACTTTTCTGAATGGCTTGGATGAATTTTCCATCCAGTTTTGACTTTTCCACCTTAGTACCCTTTCACCAGTCTCTCACCTACAACCTGGGTTGGAAGACCAGTGCGCTGTGCACTTACAGACACAAAGAAACCTGACAATATCTGGACCTAAGGAACTGCACATCCCATCTCCCAGTGCTTTCAGTGGAGACAAGGGCAAGCAGCATGCAGGCATGTTATATGGATTGGAAAAAGAGGTTTGTGGCAATGTGTACCACGTGCTTTTACATCTTGGCAGTGAAGGCTGAGGAGTTCAACGTCCAGAGGAAAGGAACAGAGATTAGGATATGGTTGGAATGGTGCAGACTATTGCCAAACACTCTGCTGAATACCAGTTTGTCATCTGTTCCCTGCTACTCTTTTCTCATCTGCCACTTCATTTTTCAAGTGAGAATTTCTTTGAGATTTGACCAACCTCTTCATTCTCCTCCAGCCGCCTTTTACAAGAAGGAAAGGAGCTACAAATGTATTCTGAAAAAAGGCTGCTTTTCCCTTGTGAGAAAAATACTGCCCTTCCCTAAGTGCCCTCTTTTTACTTTTGTGGCTTTGAAATACACATGCAGTTGCCTGTTACGATCCTCTGATTTAGGTGACATGTTTCTGGAAACTCCAGTTTCTTTGCTCCATGCCACCATTGCTGGGGGAAAAAAAAAAAGGTTAGGCCCTACTATGAACTGGAGTCTCAGAGACATTAAATCATAAATGAATAACTGTGGCTGGCACAAGAGTTGCTCAGAAGTTTACCTAGCATGACAAGTGACTCGTCTTTCCTGACACCCACCTTCAACAGCTTTACACCACCTCCAGTCCACTCCTGATAAGGAAGGCTCCAGTGGCTTCAGCTATAGAGATACGAAAGCTGAACAGAGGCAAAAACACCCACACAGATCCACTGGCAGCACTTTATAAGCTGCTGGATGGAAACAAGAATTCGACTTTCCCCTGGAGTTCTGAAAATTAAGGATTCAAATGAATCAGCATGTAATCTCATATGTGAAATGCCAAAGAAGAAGGCAGATGCTGTAACTGTATCTGGCAAAAGACATGCCCTTACCAGACTCTGCAGCCAAGAGGGCAGGAATTCTGGAGTCAAAGGAAAAGCAAGTGAGAAGCCTGGCTTCATAATGCAATCCTTATGGCATTTGGCTGAAACTAAGGAGTCTGAATATTTTGACTACAGAGTTAGACTCCTTTGTCCTGACGCTTAAGGAACTCTGAATGTGTCCTGCTGGACAAAGGAAAATCTGCATCAGAGGACATTGTTTCAACCGCAAACAAAGAGGTCAGGCTAGAGATAGGATAGGAATAAAGTAGAAAAAGGGCTTTTAAGAGCTGGCTGGAAATTTTTTTGAGACCACAACAATTATCATTATAATACATTCTGATTCATTGGAACAATCAAAGGTGAAATGATAACATAAATTTTCCACCATTGTCTGTAAAACTTACAGAGAAACTCTCAAGTGTACAAGCTGTTAAATAAACAGGCTCTTGAAAAGCCGGGAGATAAAAGGAAAATGTTCAAATCAGCTGGGAGCCAAGCTGGACTTTTGAAGGGATTAAGGAGAGCAAGTTGTAGTCCACGGCAGATGCATGCAAACCCCTCACCAGGCAAGGATGCTACTGCTCTGCTGCACAGCCCATACTGCACGTTGAATTTACAGCTCTCACCTACTGAGCCTGGAAAGCAGATGGCTCAAGCTTACACAGAAAGGAAACCTCTATAGTTTTTTGAACACAAGCATCATCTTTGCAAACATGTCTAGCAATTGAGGGTGCTGTAGGAAAGACTCGTATATCAGTCTGAAAGGTCTAATAAGAATAATGCCTATTCTCATTAAAAAAATAAGCCACATAACAGTAAGACACATTTTTGCCTCTATGAAACACCCTGAAAGGATGTCCTTCATTGCACCTTTTTCACATAAGAACCATTAAGGTTTATGGCAATTAATATCCTCAAGCAGGATGTGAGTTCAAACAGCTCTTCAGCTTGAAGGAATTATTTTTACCTGTTCTATATTAAATCAATAGAAGTCCATACTGGTTACTGCACAGGAAAAGGTCATAACTATCCAAGGTAATTGTGTACTAGGGCAGTTTTTATCTTTCCTGTTGAAAGTATATAAACCTCTCTAAATATGCAAATTGTGGTGGATCTGGTTTTGAATCATCTAACTCTTCCCATTTATCTGACACTTCTGTCCTCCTTGATTTCCATTTCACAGGACCCTGAGACTCAAAATTGAGCACTGCTGTATTTATTTGCATTTCTCACGGATCTTGCCCTTATCAAATTCCCCAGGGTGAAATTTTGTTCACCACCTTCATACTCACAAAGTAACAGCAAAATAGAAGTGTACATACAGTGAAATCAGGTCCCTCCCTTGCTTCCCTCATCAGAGCTGGTGTTCCAGGGCTGATACCCAGACAGATTTGGCATTGGCTAGCTCAAAATCACCAATGAGCTCTTGCCTGCAAAATTTTTGGCCAAATCACTGCATTCCTCTGAGCCTCAAATTTGACATCTACAAAGCCAGGACAACCACAAGGACTTCCATGGTGAAAAGTCTTCAGATTCGCTTCTGAAAAATACTGTGGGAGAGTCATATCATATTTATTATTATTATTGTCATTTACTATTATTATTCCTATGCAGTCCCATCATCTCTGTGAACTCTTTACATGTAGGTAAGTGTACTCTTAGAGCACAAATGACCAGGATGTCTGTTAAATTTATTGTGCCTAATACCAGCAATTCTTCCCCTTCTGCAGCGTCATCTACTCCATTGTGATTCGAACCATCTGGGTGAAGAGCAAAGCTCAGGCTGTCATCATATCCAGCTGTCCTGGTGAGTCTCAGCACACCTGTGACTCCAGCCCTGTGATTCAGTTCTGGCTGATCCTCACAAATCTCGGAGTGCTTGGACATGCAGCGTCACATTGGGCCCCCATCGCTGCAGTGGGAATGGGGTTTCCATATTTGTTGATTCATAACTCATTTCTACATTATTTACCTTCTTTCCTTTGACACTACATTCTCTTTAGAGATGCAACAGGAAACATCTGTGAGAAAATGTATAAAAAGTAAAAACTACTTATTCTAGAGGTTAGAATTCCTGTTCCTAGAACTTTGTCCATTTCCAGAATAGTTTTTTTCTAGCATATACTAGGCAACACTTTTTCTGTGTTTTCACATGTCCTTGCGAGTCTGAATTTTGCTCAAGATCAGAAATTCTTGGCCACAGAAAGCTATAAAATAATCGGAGTGTTCCATCCCAAGGCTGTACGTGTCTCAATGCTTCAGAAAGATCTACTCTTCTTACATTTCCCCTTTTTATTTTGGGTGGCTCAGGTTTTGATTGTCTGACTTGAGCAGACTTGCAAGTGTCCAAATTTCAGGAACTACTGAGATCCTGACTGACACCAGGGAAAGATGGAGCTGTGTATTCCTGTCTTCCCTGCCAAGGTACACACTGACACATCCACACACCAGTACTATTCTTTCACTAGCTGAACTGTTCTTTTCCCAGGTGGCAAAACCTCCACTGCCTACAGCAGTCGTGGGTTCATATCCAGGGCGAAAGTGAAAGCGATCAAGTACAGCATTGTAATTATCCTTGGTAAGTGAAAAGCCCCACAGCTGGTAGCTTGGGGGGATGCTGGCATTAGGAAGCTGCTTTTCCTCAGCAACCTCTATCATCAGCAGGCAAAGTAGATGCCTTGGAGAAGGAGCTGTACTTAGACACCTGACTTGCCTTCTGATCTTTTCCTTCCCCTTTCTTCTGGCTGATATGCTTCTATTTTAGGCATCTGACATAAGCCTTAAATGAAATTAGATGCACAGCCCCTCGTGTGCATAAGGAAAGTAAAGAGACAATGTCTAAAAGGAAAAAAAGAAGGGGTCATCTCTTTCCCATCCAGACTGCCGAAAGATTTGGCAACTGAGTTGTCTTTTAGGCATGTGAGCTGCTGGGGTGGTGAAAGGGAGAGAAGAAGAGGTCAGATGTGCAGAAAGTGCATTTGACGTCACAGGTGTGTTGCCTGCCGAGATGGAAAGAATGAGCTCTTCTTTCCCAACTGGGCAGCAGATGATTAAGTGCAGGTGTTCTCTGTCGCCCAGGGAAATGACATTATTCTGATGCAATTAGGAGGCTGATATTCTATCTCAATAAATAAAGGCAGCATCACACAGGGCTTGTGAATAGCTGCCAGAGACATGCAGGAAAGGAACCGAAGCTGTTTACTCCCAAGGGCCGACAGTCATCCCTTCACACTGAAAAAGATTACTTCTCTTTCCAACACTATGCAAAATTCAGATTGGAGAATATTGTGATAATAGCCACTTGAGTAGCTTAGCTCACTGTCTAGTGCTAGCATCTGCAGACATGAGAGAGGCCAGTGTGATTCGTACTTTTCATAAGCCCAACAACAACTTCTCCGTGTCTGAACTTTTCTGCGTGGCAATCAGAGAAAGCTTTTGTCAGGCACAACTACTATTGCAAGGCCATCAGATGTTGAGAGCTCATGTGGATGCTCAGTATTTCAGCAGACCTTGATGACTTTAGGCACTCAGCATCTCTTGATGTGCAAACAGATTGACACCTAACATCCATGGATTTTTTTCAAAGCCACTTAAAGTTCTGCAAAGTCAACGCTATAATCCACACTCTGACACTGTGTATTGCTATTTTGCATATATCTGTGGATAGACACCTCCTGTTTGGTTGTTCTAGAAAACAGGAGGGGAGCTTACCTCTTCCTTGCACTTTCAGTGAGCGCTCAGCTAACTGCCAGAGAAGAAATTCTGATTAATGTGGCAAGAAAGCAGGCACGAGGTCACTCTGCTGTCTCACCTGGGTCAGGATGGGATCATGTGTCTGATTTCACAATTACCAGTATGTTTGCAACCCAGGTACTTACAGCGTAGTTGAGTGAACTGTCCCAGCATTTCTATGCAAATCCTGAATGAAAAGCCTTTGTGAGAAGAGATGGCATAGAAATTTGTGAGGGATAGATTAAATCCCTATGCCTGCAAATAAAGCTAGATCTGTGGCCGTTTTTCCCCTACCACCTCTGAACAAAAGCAGAGGCTATGAGCAGTACAGTCCTCTCTTCCCTTCCTCAAATTCATCTCTCAAATGGCAGTACAGGAAATAAGGAGAATCTTCCTGCACACTCCATGTACACAGCACCTCCAGCCAGCATGTCAGATGACATGTCGGTTTGCCATAATGCAGTGTGAAAGAGTGTCATTCCTTGCTCCTGGGTGTCTGAGAACCTTATTTTAATAGGTGGCTGTGACAGGCAGCTCTGTCACGAAGCGGCACTTTGGCTGTGTGTACATTTAGATTGGCTGCTCACTCCAGGGACCGTTAAAAGAGCACTTCACTATAACTGATGATGCTTTAACTGGCTACCTATTTACCCTTTATGTGTTGTGTAGTGTTCAGAAGTGTCTCAATATGTCTAGAGGGAGCACTCTAAACACTTAGAGAAACACACGTAATATATTTTATAGGCATTAAAATAAAAATAAAGACAAATAAAAGCACAATCTAATAACTATTCTCTTAAATAAGATCCTGAATGGGGAGAGGGGTTTTTTTTGCATGAACAAATATTTATGTGTTATGACAGTCTCTCCGAGAGTGTGTAATTACTTCCCTAAATTGCTAAACTATCCAATGTCAAGCTCTTCCTCTCTCTGTCTCTTCTCCAGCATTTGTTCTCTGTTGGGGCCCTTACTTTCTTTTTGATATCCTGGACAACTTCGACATACTCCCTGAGACCAAAGAACGCTTCTACGCATCTGTGATTATTCAGAACCTGCCAGCCTTGAACAGTGCCATCAACCCTCTCATCTACTGCCTCTTCAGCAACAGCCTCTGCCCCCCTTTTGAGTATTGCTCCTTTACTGTCACTCTGACTACCCCTAAGATGGGATGGAACACATAAATGCAGTCCCTAAACTGATTAACTATTTCTGACTCCTTTAATTCTGACCATTCTTTATTTTTTTTGCAGGGAAAGAAGAACTCAAAGGCTGGGGGGGACTTTCCGGGACAGGAGCAACGGAGGGCAGGAAATGCAGGTCCTGTCCAAACCAGAATACATCTAGCACAGACAATGCTCTGCAAAGCCACAGTGGCACCTGTATAGAGGAAAACAGAGGTCCCCAACAAGCCCTGTGCACCATGAAGTTCATGGACACTGACTGGCAAGAGCCCACACCTTGTGCTCTTGTGCACCCTATAGCACATATGTTTTGGATGGGCACTGCAGCTTTGTCAATTGCACACTGCCAGTGCCAAGCTCAGTATGAGGGGTTTGCATGCCTCTGTTGTGAGGCTTCACCTTGACCCTCTGTTTAAAGCAAGCTGTAATCTACATGCTCCAAACAGCAAAAATAATTGTAAATGGTGTCCAGTCAGAGTCTTTATTTTTCAGGAGTCGCAAAAAGCCATTTACTGTACCATCTGGCTCATATAACTGATAGAGTGTTTACAAGTAATTACAGAGCAAGGACCCCAGTTAAAATGAAAACACAGGCACTTTTCCAATGAGAAGACACCATTGTCACTCTATGTAATTATATCTGGGTTTCATACAGAGCCACTTAGAAAGTCGTAGCCAGAGAAGAGGGGAATGAAGGGCTGGGATACTGCCTGCCACATCACCTGGCCCACCTTCTCAGCTCACACCAGCTGCACTGTCCCTGTAGCTCTTCCTCCCTTTCCAGTGTGATATTTCCCTGCTGTTCTACCTTGGCACATCAGTGGCATCCCAGTGTCCCAGCAGGGCTCACACGTGACACATCCAGCCAGCCATTTATTTCTGGGCTACTAGTGAATGGTTCATCAGCCCCTCCCAGACCCCATGGTGCATCCCATGTTCAGATCCTTCCATGCTTCTTTGGCAAAGGCCCTGAGCAATCTCTTCAGGATCCTATGGGGAGCTGCCATGCAGGGCACTTAGCCAGCGCAGATCTATCTCACCACCCACACAGCAGCATTTCCCTATCCTGCGCCCCCTGTAAATCATCCCTGTCATTTAAATCATGCAGGGAACCATACACATCTTTGCACAAACTCAGAGTTGAAAAAAGACCCAAATGAAACCATAAAACTCAAATTACATTTAGAAAAAATTATCCATTGATGATCCAGTCTTGTGAACTCATAGGTTTCACAGGGCACTGATGGTCCAGCAGAGTTTTGCTGCAGAGTGCTCAAGCAGCCGGGCATCTCCTTTCCCCAGCCCTCGGAGAATCCTCCCACCACACTGTTCTCGAATGTAAGGAAAAATTTCTCATGCAGGCAGGAGGAGATATTAACTTCAATGTTCATTTTACTACAAGGCAGCTTGAAGTGTTTGTATTAAAAATGCATTCTAACCAGCTCTATGGCAAGTGAGTTTGTTTCCTCCTGGTGAAAAAATTATTCTTACTTAAGCGGACTCAGTTTAAAAAGGGGTTTTTATTATTATGATCTTTTGCAATGAGTTTGTTCCCTGTAAAGCAAGAACTGAATAAAATTTATTTATAATTGCCTATATTACAAAAATACTTTTTCCTAAGTAGGAGATATATAAAATCATGGGGCTTTATGTTCTCAGGAAAATAAATAAGGTATCTCTTTTTATTACCATGAAGTTCTGTTATTTAGACTCCATGTCTAAATTTTACTACTGCCTAATTAAAACTATGAATCTACAGCAGCCTTTACAGCAGCAATCTTGGATAGACTGTATATAAGAACTAGACAATATTTTTTTCCCACGGGCATGTAATAACTTTCCTAAAATTGGACTCCTTGGTTTAAGCTTCACAGATTGTAGATTTTAACTTTTTCATCTGATACATGTACACTGGCTACCTACTTTTGAACAATTAATGGAGTTTGTAGACTTAATACCTGGAAATCAGATAACATTTCTGAGCAGTACTTTGATTTGCAAATTTAATATGACTCAATCCCACTAAAATTTACATAATATTCACTGGGGTCACCACATCAATTATCCCATCCATCTAAATTAAGCATATGCATGAGTTAATGTAGGACTCTGGACTGAAATAAAGTCATCATCCATTTATTTTCAAGGAAACAGCTTTTTGTTTCATCCATTATTGTACTATGTACCATTTACAAGTTGTTCTTATCATTTTTCTTCTGGACATGATCGTGATGCCTTTCCTCATATCAGAATCCTTCAGTTTAAATGGCCTCACACTGCATTTTTCTGCATCCCTTCCAAGTGATTAAATACAGGAATAAATAATTTATCTTATTTTCTATGCTGCTTTCTTACTGTGCAGGGCATTTTACTACCTTTTTCTATTCTACACATCTTCTGTTGTAAAGCTGAATTTTTCCATTAGCCTGGAAAACACTTGGACTGTCCTTCTTTGCCTCCGGGGAGAGAGATTTAGGGAATTTCATCGGTCTCCAGTAGGTTTCTTATTCCATGTCTGCAACTTGCTCTACACCTATTGACTGTTTAGTGGCTTAACTGTGCCAGAGTTGTTCCGACAGACCCCACGCTTAGGAGGAGGCAGCAAAAGTCAGTGTAAAGGTCTGATTGCCCAGAGAGGGAGTCTGAACACAACAAGAAGAGGGCACCCAGCTGGTTTGTCCGTGACAGCCCAGGAGGAGCTCTGGTTTACAACAGCTTTAACACTTCAAGAAGCATCTGTGAGATCCTTCTGACATTCCCGTGGTGACCAGAAATATTTATATGCACGACTGCTAGGACATGAAATCTTGTATGATGATAAAGTCCTATATGATTGTAGATTCCCAAGAAGCATGAAAAATCAAATACTTGTCCCTCAGAGAAGTCACATCAAACAGCATAGGACTAGGATACTTTTCAAACAAACACTAATCCTAGAAAATATAAAATGTATGCTTTCTGTGCAAGTTTCAAATTAAATCTGAATGAGAAAGCTATTTAAATCTCTTTTGGATATTTTTGATGTAATTTGTAGTTCAATTCTCTTAGACCAGATTTCCATCTCTTGCTAAAAGTGTAAAGCAGTATTTTGTCTTTCAACTTGGTTTTGCCTCAGAAATTTCTGCCTCCTCTTTTTGTTTTTACTTTGAAAAAACTAATCCAAGGCAGCAAAATCCAACACTGCCCATTGTAACCATTGAAGAACATCAAAGCAAAAGTCTAGCTAGAAATATGTTGCACCCTCCTGCACACTGTCAACCCAGTGCTTAGAGGTGAAGACATTATCGGTCCATGAAAAAAAAAGAAAATGTAGCCACTACTTTGTTTGTAGGTTTGGGGCTCTTTTTGAAAGATATTTTTCATGGAAAAATAGTTGCACTTTTTGAGATGGTACAGAGTGATTTGACTTCCACAGAGCAACAAAAATTTTTTTTTCTTACAAATCTCCAATTTTTGTGAGGCATGAATGAATGAAGGTCCATACTCTACAAGTTACCTAAGCATTTAAATATGAATAAGCGCCAGACCTCTACTAATATCAGTCTCTAAAGACACATAAGCAGAAGTAAAAGCAACTCTAACACTTATTTTAGTTCAAGCCCTGGCATCTGAGTACCAGGAAGTTTTATGTCTATTCAGATTTCATATTTTCTTGACAATACAAGATGCAGGAAATCAGGAAAGTCCTCTCTCAAACCATGGGCCCCTATGAAAAACAAAGGAAAAATAACCCAGCTGAATCCCCTGCAACACTGGAAAAGAATTTCTCAAGATATGAGCACTTTGGGGTAACTCTGAGCCAAGATAACTGAGTCTCTTGGCTCTCTTTGCAAGGAATACGCTTGCTGATAAGATGCCTCAAGTTCAGTGTCCCTTCAGAAGCCCTAATTCACTGTTTGTGCAGATACGTTTCAGACAAGAACCCAGAAGGCATCACGCTACCTGCCACTTCACTTTACCCCTCACAAGGACTGCATGTACTTTTCAGAATTACTTGATGGAAACAGAACAACAAAAGAAAGAAATTGTAGAAAGTACACTAAAAAAACCCCAACTGTATATACATATGCTGTCGGCACAAGTGCCTTTTGTCAAGAGTGGAATCATTCCACAAATAAAAATAAATTGGTGTAGAAGCTATCTGTCTGTACCTTCCAACACAGCCCCTTGGTGCTTACAGGAGCAGAGATTTTAGTTTATTCATCAACCTTCAGAAATGTGATTAATTTGTGGAGTACATGCAATTTTCAGTGAAAGGTAAAATATGCTTCATTTCTTCAGCAAACTAATTTATTTTACACAGTGTTTAATTTAGATAAGCATTATAGCTGAATGGCTCATTAGATAATCTTTTGTCATATTTGATGGCATCTTATTCTGAGTAGGCATAAAATATGGGGTTAGAGGGTTAGGCACACAAACATATGCATGAATTTACAAATAGACATCACTAATTCCTCAGACTGAGTTGGTTAGAGTGGTACATAATTAGAATCTTAATTCTTGATTTAGTCTCAAGCAAGGCAAATGAAAACAGGTTAAAATTCAGCAACTTTATAATAAACTCAGTAAAAATGAACAGAGTCTGAGGCATCACATAGAAAGATGATCTTCAGGACCCAAACAGCAGAAATGTGGCAAGTACAACACTGTGTGTTAACAATCAATTACATCAATTGTGAGAAATTCTGTTATGAATTGGGAACTCATCAGCTGGAAATGTGTGGGAGAAGAAAGCCTTGAACATCCTCAGCTGGAGGATGCCTGGTTACTGACACCACCATAGCCAGTGGAGTCAGGGGGCTAATATGATCTCCACAGGTATCTGGTGGAGTATTTGTCAGAAGAGCTAAGACTGTGCTAGCATCACCATTGCTCTCTGTTGAGACCACTCTCTGTTAAACAAGAGAAAGAGGGAACATGTAAAAGAACAATCTGAGATTTTGGTTTGTTGGGGCTGGTAAAATGGAAAGCTGAAAAGGGGTATTTCTGCTGCCTGACAAAACAATGTCAGTAGGAAAAGAAAGAAAAGGGAAAAAACTACTTAAAGCCATGATAAGTCTGCAACAAACCCTGCCCCCTGGAATAATCTCACTATGAATAAATTTGAATAAATTCATCTAATACAATGATCAGCCTACCCAGACCTTGTTGCATGGATCAGGAACAAGCTTTTGGGTCATCAGAGAGCCCTTCTAGTTTCTGCTATGTCTGTTTATTGAGATCTAAATCCAAAGCAAGGCAAGGCAAGGCTTTCTCTACCAGCTTTTCAAGGGGACCAGGAGTTGTTCCTTTCATTTTGGATCTTGCTAATGGCCATGCCTCTGCAATGGTGCTGAGAGGAGACCTAATATAAATAGGATCAAAGGGGACTTCTATTTGGAGAGATAATATCTTCTTAAGTCAAGCTGAGAGAGCTGGAAAAGCAATGAACTTTCAGGCATGAACATGCTCTCCTCATTGCTGCCCTGCCAACTCACATCACAGGTTTCAGGAAAGTACAAAGTAACAGCTGGCCTTTTTGCTTGTGTTCAGGTTTTCAGGCTGAGATCAATACTGATGAGAGCAGAGTTATACAAGCAGTGCTCTTTGAAGTATAAAGCTCTCTCCTCTTTGCCCAAGACACTCACGCTCTTCGGTCTCACATGAAAACCTCGTGTTGGAGCAGCAGCCCATGGCTAAACTGGTGGCTTGCAGAGAGCCTGGATCCATTCACCACTATCTGGGTTCCCACTCTACTACCCTCACATGTGCTCATGGTTTTACAAAGAAGTGACTAAAAGCCTGTAATTGCGTAAGTGATGGAGTGATGGCAGAACTCAACCTACTGGGCAGGGAAGACTAATGCCAAAAGGAAAAATTCTTGTAACTGTAAATTGATAAAGTGTCTTTAACTTAAAGGATTCAGGCCCCTTAAATGCTTTACACAGAAAATTAAAGAGAAGGCAGACTCCCTTGATTGTGCTAAAAGCTAAAAGGCACTTTATGTAGCTTCTAGGGAGAGAAAAGAGACTTTAAAGCGATCAAGCAGCAAAATATCACCAAGACCCTTTTGGACCTCATGGCTTAACCTTTTCATTGGGAGGAATATTCCAAGAGAGTTTTTAAAAACCTAGACAGGGGAATTACTGATTTGTATATATGTAATGTAGGTGGAAGAAGCACGCTCAGTTTTAATATGGCATCAAAATAACAACATAAATGTGACTCAGCATTGTGGTGTTTATGAGAGGCTGTGGGTGTCAGATAACTCATAGAGGAAAGTCAAATGTCATCAAACACTTGGTAATTACCAGAACATCCCCCAAAGAATGGGCTGGTAATGTGGGACGTGGTGTAGGGTCATCCGGAAATAGTTATTGTCAATCAAGCTCTTGCAGCAAATCATTATTTTTGAGAAAACTTTGATTTTGAAGTTTTTTACATGCAGAGAACATTTTCTGGATCAAACGGAAAAGGGAGGCACTTCAGCACCACCATGACCTTGCCCACAGGGTTAAGGAACATGCTTGAGCAAGGTCTTGGTGTAGCGTCTCAGATCCTGAAGCCCTGGGGCTAGAAATAAAGAGGCATTTCCTGGCTTCCACTGCCACATGGTGTCCAGCATCCACCCTGTGGTGCTGAACTCCTCAGACTCATCTCATGACTCCCCATTCTAGGGAAAAGACCCTCACAGAAGAGTACCCTGGAGCTATGTTGTGATTTAAGCCCAGCTGGCAACTAAGCACTGTGTAGCCACTCGCTCACTCCCCTGCCACCCTGCTCCAGTGGAACGGGGAGGAGAGTCAAAATAAAACTTGTAGGCTAAGAATAGTTTAATAATTGAAATAAAGTAAAGTATAAAAATAACAATAGTAATAAATAGAAGAAAAAAAAAAGAGAGAGAGAATACCCAAGAAAAACAAGTGATGCACAACAGGGTTGATCACTATCTGCTGACAAATGTCAAACTCCATCCCCACAACCAGTAATCCTGTCCAGGATAACTCCCTCAGTTTAAATAGTGGGCATGACATTCTATGGTATGGAGTATCTCTTTGGCCGGTTGGGGTCAGCTGCCCTGGCCATGCTCCTTCCCAGCTTCTTATGCACCTGCTCAGTGGTTGAGCATGAGACACTGAGAAGTCCTTGACTTAGGGTAAGCACTGCTCAGCAACAGCCAAAACATCAGTGTGTTATCAACATTATGCTCATACTAAATCCAAACCATATCACTCTACCATCTACTTAGAAGAAATGAACTTTATCTCAGCCAAAATCAGGACAAGCTGCCTCTGCTTTCACACCCCTCTGCAGCTCCTCCCCTCCTTCTCAGACTATCTTCCCTCCTACACCAAGATTTTCATGTGGCTTGGGG
Source organism: Aleadryas rufinucha (assembly GCA_013397815.1). Taxonomy (NCBI): domain Eukaryota; kingdom Metazoa; phylum Chordata; class Aves; order Passeriformes; genus Aleadryas; species Aleadryas rufinucha. The sequence goes on from VZTH01002974.1 coordinate 247,820, forward strand.
TTTCTTGTTAAGCCTGAGAAAATGCCTGCATTCTTATGAAAAGGGAAAAAAAGAGAGAACTTTCGTGCAAATGAGTTTAACCTGATTCAAGAGGGTGGAAACGGCTCTGCCTCAGTTTTTTTAAAGAGCACTACTTGGCCAGGAAGAATCACTGCAACACACCATACTGCATGACTACAATAAACGCTCATTTCAAATCCCAAAGCCGTGGGTGAGATACCTAATTAACAACACATGGAGGCAAGCTGTTGATATGGCTCACACAGGGACTCAGTGGGATATCAGAAAGGGCCTGGTGGGAACCCAGCATTATACATTTGAACCTGTTTAATATTTGGAGCCAGGCTCTCTGTTTATGTATCTCAGCAGGTCTTTATCACCTTTCATTGAAGATATGGTGGGTTCATTAGATCAGGCCTACTTTCATGTATTGAGGAACGCAAGTGTGAGCCATTCTGAACTGTGATCAATCATCAGAAAACAGGCATATTTTAATTTTATAATTATGAGAATAATTGCAAAAGATTAGTAGTCTAGCCAGCTGGAGACTTTGCAAAAGCCTGAAGGCAATTAAGCTGCTATATTTTGAAAGTATCTAATCAATTTAATTTCTTTTCTTAGATAAAGCAGCATGAACTTCAGTTTGCATTGTTGGAGGAGGCCTATTGGGTGATGAATAAATATTTCTAGTAGATTAACCCAGCCCTATCACAAGTCAGGAAGATTCTTTTTGTTGGTTTCAGTAGGAGTTGATCAGGCTCTGTTCAGGAAGAGCACAAGACCTGTTTAATGTGTTTACATTTACTATTTCAGGCAGGACTGAACTGATTTAACTGCCACCTCAAAACAAACTGACATTTAAAAAATAGGTTGCAGAGACTTTTTTCAGGTTGGCCAAGTAAAATGCTAGGAGAAAAATAGTGCACACTGACATAGAATTATCTAACAAAACACCTAAGAAATGGGATGGGAGGAACCACTGAAATGGTGACAGAGTGGTGAAACAAATAATGCTCCCTTCTTATTTCACAGGTCATTCCTATTTCTTGAAAGAATACCCTGATACCCTGCTGAAATTCAGTGGATTCAAATTACACTAGACAGGAGAGACAGGAATATCATAGAATACTAACAGTCTTGAAACAACACGTATTTGATGATGCTGTGGGGACACAAATCTCTCCAGGATCACTGCATGAACCTCAGACATGTTCTTGATGTTTTTATGGGTTTGGTAGTGGTATAACATAACTCCTTGGATCACCAAGTATACTCAGAGTCACACCTATAGGAACTACAGGCAGTCTCAGGGAAAATAAAATCCTGTCCCTAGTCAAGATTAGAATTCTGATGCATTTCACTGCTTCCCACCGCAAACTGGGATTAGGCAGAATAAAATCCATGCCTTAAAGGTCCCAATAGACAAGAAGGCTTAAACTCAATAAAATGTGCTACCCTGCCCTCAGACTGTGACAAAATGTCGTAGATAGGCTTTCAAAAGCAGGCTTGGAGTATTTCACAGGTGTCACTGCCTTCATGGATAGTTTGGGGACTCATTGTCATCTTCTGTTTGCACCCTGGGGAAACCCTGGTTTCTCTGAGGTAACTTGTGCCATGCACCTGTGTCTGCAGCCTGAACCCCTGTCTGCAGAGAGAAGGAATCAGACTGGAAAAAGCCCAGGAAATATTTACCACGTTCAAAAGCCGTGTCCAAGCCCATCACTTGAGTAGCCCTCCACATGGCACTCTTGGGCAAGCATGAGGTTACAGGTGAAAAGTCAGGAGCCACAGTACCTCAGTGATTCTACTCCATATTCAGAGCCATTTTGGATGCCTGTGCATGCTGCTGCACTCAGCTGCATCCTTAGACACTGCCTCTGCATATATACCACCCTTCTGTCTAGGAGGCAGTCACACCGACTCTGACATCTGTCTTTTTAGTAAAGTAAAAGCTTTGGATAAAAGACTCAGCATGCCTGATTGCTCTGCTGTTTGTTCACGGAAAAGGTGAGCTTCAGGGTAAAAGTGCCCTAAGTGCTTGTCTCTGCAAGACATTCTCATTTAAGATTAACAATATAGCAATCTGATTTTAATATTTCTATGGTGTAATAAAAGCCGCCCACCACTCCATTTCTGCTTCACAAAGCTAATATGACTCAGATAATTAAGGCAAAGACAAATGATTATCAAGCTACAGGACATTCACCAGTGGAGTCATTAAACCATTTAAACACAGAACCACTGCTCTATTGACTGACAATCTTTATATGATTAGCTGAATTCATTTCATGATCTTTTCAGCCAGTAGCACAAAATATGACTGCAGTTTCTCAGTTTTCCTCTTCTGAAGTGCTACATTAGCTGCCTCTGAAGTTTGAATCACAAGGATTTGTGAAGCTTCTGCTGTTATCTATTAAAGTGATTTATGATTCATACTATTTCAGGTGGCATACCTGCAAGCAGAGACGGAAGTGGCACTTCTGCTCTAAAGCTGCTTTTAAGTTCTTTAAAGCATTGCTGAAAAGCAGAGGGGAAAAAAAAAGACTTTTCAAGTAGAGCGACTATCAGGAAAGTTTGTTTACTACCAACCACAGCTACGATCAGAACTGCAGCATGACATTTTGGCATACCATACCCCGACATTTAGGGGTTTCTCGTGCCACCCCATTGCAGCACCATAAACCCCTTACAGCGCATCAGAAATTCTCCTGTCACCATGTTGCAGTGTGTTGAAATCAAGAGCAATCCCCACACAATCCCAGATGGCAGTTTTTCATCTAACCCTCCAGCTCCACTTGCTATACAGATAAAGGACAGGAGGAAATGTGGGGGATTAGTGGGGGACAGGCAGGGCTGACTGCAGGCAAAGAGGCCATTGAGGAATCACCTTCCACTGAAGGTCCTTTCCCCAGGGCTCTTGCAATTACTTTACTACCAAGTGTTATGCAATCTGAACCCTGTAGGCAGATCAAAAAGAAAGTGGAGAAATATCATATTGATCTGATTCAGTATACTTATCAGTGATTTGAAAATATAAAGGAAATCACTTCTGCTAAGCTGTGCAGATGTCAAACAGATAAACACAGATGAGGGCTGAGTGTTCACAAAAGCAGGACAAGGACATTCAGTAAATTAGTCCTATACAAAACGTGTGCAAGTACAATCAAGCACCAAACTATGCATCAAGGGGAAAAGAATGTCCCCTCTATCTAGAGAAAGTGGTGCTGTGGTTGCAAAGCCCAAGACTAGAAAGGGACTAGAGATAATAATAATGAACATTAAAGCATGAGCTCCTGGTGTTATCAGGGTCTCAAAGGAGATCAGGGAAAAGAAACAAATCAATACCCTTCCACACACAATGGGAAGGACAGACATAAAAATCACACCTTTTTCAAAAAGCTTTTACAGATTTTGGGTGTTTTTAACCAGTGGAGGAAGAAATTTTTTACCATGAGGAAGAAATGCTCATTCTTCATTTTTGATGTTTTCTTATCAAAGTTGAAGAGCTCCTCTTTTATAAGCACAGTTCATCAAGCCTTCATCAGTTTACAGTATTTGAAAAGCAGAGTTATATTCTCCATGGCTTTGCCTCGTCCCTTCTAGCAATAGTTAGCCATAATGGGTAATGGAAGAAAAAAAGGTAAAATGGCTGTCCAGCTTCCAATGCGATTTTTGCATCCTTGGTTTTGGATAGAAAGAAACTCAAAACACTTATTGTTAATTCAGAGCAAAAATGAGTCAAGTGTCCCAGTATCTTCTAGGACATGTTGAACTGGCACAGAGAAACCAGTGGATGGGTAAAGTCTGGGTAAAGCAAACTCCTAACCTCATCCCAGCAGGACACAGAGAAAACAGAGCATCTTAACAGAAGGGATGAGCAGGACCATGGTTGGGTAGCAGGAAGAAACTCATGGGATTATGAGGGAGATTTTCTGCTCCTATAGTCATCAATGGAAATTCTGGTGTCAAAATCCAAAGGAACACACAAACATTGCTTAGTTTATCTGGGAGAGTCATAATTTGGACAACATTGTGATACTATTTATGCACTGTTGGGACAGTTACCTTATGAGAACAGGAACAAGATATAAAAAAAGGGAGATGAGGAACAGACTGTGAAACTAGACACCTGAATAAATGATGCCCTTCTTAACACTAAATTGGTGTTAAGGAGTCTTATTTGGTTTTCAGAGATTTGGTTACAATCCTATCTATTTCGTCCCATGACCAAAGAACAGAGAGAACTGGACTCAATGAGTCCACTTGTAAGTAATCACTACAAATGCATTATCGTAATTAGCATATCAGTATTTGGAATTCATCACTCCTCTCTAACACTTAATCAGTTTAAATCTTTGTAAACTCTTCAATGTTTGACTGAAATGAGCAGCACCTGCAGTTACGGTAGCTCTGGGTGGATTTCAGATTAAAAAATATCATGATTGCTATCTTTGGAAGTAAAAAATTTCACAGAAAAGTGGTGAAATATCACTCCCTGCAACATTCATCTGTGAATGAATGCCCTGTCATATATTGCTTTTAAGTCTGTCTCCTTTTTCCTTTTCAGATAAACCCAGCCAAGATCACGGTACTGGTAAAATGGGGCGCTGTGGGAGATGGCTCCTAACCCCTTTGAGGATGTCAGTTCTTCCTTTTCCTCTTCTAGCAACAGTTCTGGCTTGATTTGAATCTTTGCATGTGGTACTGTATGTGTAGCAAGTAGGAAAAGAGTGATTTTACATTTTCACAGTGCCACACAATGATATTACCAATTGCAATTTTAATCTGCAATGAGGACTGCTTATGGCTCTATAGCTGAGTCACTGTGACTGCTTGGATCTGCTTTTGCAATTTTGAGAAGGATTTATTTAAAAAAAAAAAAAAATAGTGCAGAGAGGGAGGAAAGGACTAAACTGGCTCATTGGTGCTTGGCAAACACCTGAGTCTTTTTCCCTTGAATGGAGGATTAGTGTGCATTAATCCTTCCTGAAAGCAGCGTGTTCAGCTGATTCCCATGGGGAGCATGGTCCACAGAGACTATTGAGATGTTCTGCCTCAGAAAAACTTGACAACTGGCCTTGTCTAAGTGCCAGGATGCCCGCAGCCAAGTGGCAATTGGCCAGGCTTCCCCTTGAGAGAACCCTGCACCTAGACCAGCAAGGAAAAATCTGTTCCCTCCATGGCTCCAGCAACAATACTGGGGCTCCAGCATGCTTGAGTTATCCTCAAAAGATAGGCTCTCTTTGAAAGGACGTGTATATCTGTCAGCATCTCATGGGTGGGAATGCAAGCACAGGGTCTACAAGCACAAGGCAGGCTCGTAAGGGTCTTCACAAGAGTTAGCCTATGCTAATATTTCATTCCATTTTCATCTCAGTTTTTATGGTCTGAAATTGGAATCTCACAAACTAATAGCAAAGTCGGAATATCAACAAAAATACAGAATTAAGCTTGTTTTCATTTATTCTGATTGGACTAGGGAAGCAACATTGAGATTGTTCAGGTGGTTTTTTTAATAGTTTGTTTGTGTTCAACTGCATGCAGGTTTAGTTTAAATACATTGCTCCCTCTTCACCTTCAAGCTCAGATGATGGTATTGTTTCTTCAATAAGACAGATGTGAAAATAATTCATTACTTGATGTAATACTGGAGGCTGAGGAAAGGCATTTATGAATGCTTTAGGGAATTTGTTTACATGCACTCATTCATTTTCTGCGTTACCCAGACTGAATGTCCTTTTTTTTTTTTCCTAAACAAGACATTTGGAGACATTTTGAAGGTTAATTTAGCATTTCTCAAATGTCACCTAAACTCTGAATGATAAAATTGATCTAATTTCTTTTCCGCCCTCCACCACGACAAAGTCTTAGCAACATACTCACTTGGGTAAGCACTTACTCACTTTGGGCCATAGTCTCTGCAAACTGGAGACATCTAGAATCGAGCTGAACTCTAGGTTGTGCTGGACTAAATCCCATTTCCTTGTTTTCCTTTGCTTTCTTCATCTTCGTAATTTCCATGGAAGAAAGATAACAACGGGGAAGACAGTTCCACCTACATCTCCATGCACTTACAGACAAGGGTGCTGAGAAAGAAGGGATGGGCATCCTGTAACAGCACTTAGGCTGACAGCTTCTTAGACCTTTGGGCAGCAACTTTCCACAGGGTTTGAAGCCAATGGGTTTTCTCACAGCTGTTTAAGCCAGTCTGAATCTAAGGTATCATGTCCATCAGGCTGTCAGAAAGAAAACTTTATTCTTGTTAGGGTTGTTTTTAGCCAGATCATTTCTGGGAACTACTAGCATGGTGGGAGGTGGTAGGGACGTGCTTGTGGAGGACAGTGGGAGGTCAAACTGCAGCAGCCCTGGCAGACCAAATCTGCACCAGGATCACTGAAAAGGTGCACATATCCATGTGAAAATTGCCTGCACACAGTCAAGCCTGATGAGATACCTTTGACTGACAGAAAACTGGAGGCACCAGTAGCAGACTCTTCACATTACACAAATTCCTGCCTCCCTCCCACACAGGGTTTTTCTGCCAAGGTCTCAACCCTGTTGACACACCAAATGAACAAAGATATGGGTGCTCCAGGTAAGACCTGTCTCTGACTAACCTGCATGTTGACATTTTTATATTATTTGAAAGTAGGCATAAATATATAGATTTGTTAGGGTGCACGTTGAACTTTATCTGAACTCTATGGTTATGTTGTGTGTGTCGAAGATGGATTAAAGTGAAATATGGAGCTAACGGTCTGAACATTTATTAGGGTTAGAACAGACAAAGCTAGTAGCTTAAATATTACTTAAAAATTAATAGCTAGAGTGGAGAGCTCCCAGGTCATGGTATATGAACTATAACAGACACATTACAACACTGACTGCAGAACTGGATGAAACTCCCACCAAATCTGACCTAAGGGAGTATGAAGACAACAACATTGAAACCGTTTGGTAACAAAACAGTGAGCTAACGAGGAGTGATAACACCTCAGACTCTAATTTGTCTGTTTGTCCATACTGTCACATGAAGGAGGGGGAGTTCAAATTGTAAGGGTGTAATTGCCCAGGGATTTCTCTGTTTGGGGTCCCTCTTTTGAGGCACCTGCCTTGAGCTACCAGAGACTGTGACTGATCTGTGCCAAAAAGGTATCTAGTGGAGATGTGAGCCTGGTGACAAAATTTCTCTAACACTGCAAGACAAAGGCAGAGTCAGGCCCCACCGCCACTTCATACCTCCCCAAAGTGAGCCTCTCACTTTGCACAGGGTGCATCTGTGATCTGACCAGTGCACAAGACACCAGCTGGTGGGTGTATTGCTCTGACCTAATCAGGACTTCCCACCACAACTCCCGAAGAATGAATTCACTGCTGACAAACCCCCACTGAGGATGGGGAGGCTTGGTACAAAGACTTGTGAAACCGTTGATCCCCACAATTCAGCTGTTTCTATGCTTGCCATAATAGATCTTCAGTAGTCCAACCACAGCAGGCCATCACCATTGCAAGAAAAGAGTCAGACTTACCACGTTACACAGTGACCTTGAGCTGACTTCTTCGTCGGTACAGAGTAGGGGGAAAGATGAAATGAAATTGTCTTCCCAACATGTTGTCAGCATCCATCCAAAGGTGTACTCAGGAAAGCTTGCCTGAAACAGATGAGGGCAGATGGTCAAACTCCAAGTTTCAGTTATTCACACGTTTATCAGAAAAACTCGATTCCTATAACTTTCCCCACAGCAAATTTCCAAACAATATTTCTTTTGCTGCTGAACGTGACTTTGTTTTATTTGGAAATATCAGCCACAATGAGCAAGCTCTGAAATACCAGAGTAAAACCACAGCAGGAAGAAGAGAAGGAAGGCATTTAAAGTTACCAGAAGGAAAACTGCAATTTTCCAATCAGCTCAAACGAGGGTTCACTGACACACTGACAACTAGAGCTTCAATCAGCCTGCAAAGTCTATTTAATCTAATTTGCTGATGAGATCAGGCCAAGCCTTCCTATTTGTTCTGTTCCTTGATCTAGTGCTAACCACACATATTGCTGAAGCTTGTGCCATCCATCCCTGCACCCTTGGGACTCTCCAATAACAAGTGTGCGTATGTTGCCTGCTACCCTTTGGTGATAGCACAGAAAAATCCTGGTTTTTTAGAAGTCAGCACTAGTCTAAGAAGACCAAATACATTACCAAAAGTGCAATAGTGATAAAACATCTCTACCAGGGTGCAACTTTAGAGAGAAGGAGGCTGATATTGTCTCTGTAACTATAATTACATAAGAGGCATGTAAAGCAGCAACATAATTACTCAGCCCACACTGTAACTGTGCCTTGGAATTGCACAAAATTGATAGAAAGAAAACAACAAGTAAAGGGTCACAGCAACACATGCCGTTTCCAGGTGAGGTACAGTCAGTACTATGTGAAAAACTAACAAGACGGGCCAGGAAAGACAGAGAATTTGCAATGGGGAAGTCAGATTCAGATCTGTGCCACAACCACTCAGCCATTCCCCCGCCAGATGGGAAACTGAGTTCAAGTTTCGCAGCTCAAAACTCCCACAACTCTTGTTTAACCCAGTACAAATGATGGCAACGTGGCTTATCGCCTGCTCACCTGCTCTCCTCATCTGCCAGGCAAGGAGGGAGAGGAGGAAGGAACGTGAGCACATTTCCAAGAGGACAACATTGCTCCTTGCTGGCTGCATTTTTCAAAGCGAGCCAGACACTGCCCTTCCACATATAGGGTCAAAGTAGCACCAGCAGAGCTCTAATTCAGAGGGGTGCTTAAAAATGGAACTTTATCCCACCAATTACCCTTTCTTTTCATGACAAAAGGTCATGCTACCATCTCTCCAACCCCATCCTCCTGCATTCCCTGGGATATTTGTTTCAGGAGGATAAGGTTTAAGAGCAGGGATACTCCTTTGACATGGTGGCATGAAATTAACTGAGTTGTCTATAATACCACTGATGGCAAAAACATGTTTAGGTGTGTATTTGAATGGAGACAGGCTGAGCACCAAAATGCAAGTTCAGTCCATCAGTTCCAGGTACCAGATACTGAGTTGCCTGCACTGGGGGAGCACTTGCTTCTCCTGCACCCTTCCAGCCCCCCATCCACAGCACACTCTATGCCCTCCAGAAAGTGAGGAAACTCCTAATCTGAGACCAGAAGCACAAAAGCAAGAGCAGAGACACTTCAGGCAGCTCACTAAAAGGCTCCATGCAGGGCTGAAGGAAAATGGTGCCAACCACATATCTACAGAAAATCCTATCAGCCTCCTCTGCCAGCTACAGCAGCTATTTTTGCTTTGCCATGTAGACAGCAATTGCACAGAATGCTCAGAATTTTCCCCACAGCTTTCTTTGGGACAGGGATGGACTTTCCTAGAAGTTTGTTGAGCTCGCACAGTTACTGGTTTTAATGCACAGCATCCAGAAAGGGCCACTGTCCATGTTGATGCACGTTGATCCACAGAGCAAGAGGGTCAGTTCCACCACAGCTCAGCTTCTTCAGCTGGAAGTGAGTCCAGAGAAACATGAGCAGAACATGGCTGTAAGAAGCAGATTTCTTTACTGAACTTTAAAGATTAGATACCTTTCTGAAGCAATTTTTGACCTTCTGAAAATGTCTTTTTTATTCATTCAAGCAATTTGCAACATGAAAGTTTAAATATTATTCAGGGAAATTCTTTGTCCTTTTCAAAATGCTGTTATATTCATCAAGACACACATATTTGTTATTTATATGCCTCTTTTTAATTCTATTTTACTGTAGTACTGAAAATGAAGTTCATGACCTTTAACTGCACTTTGAATTCCTCTTAACTTGCATTGCCTCAAGAATTTACACCACACTGAGCTTGCTGCAGGGCTCTGAGGCTGTTTCTTTACCTTCTTTGAAATATACTTGTCTGGAGGTAGGAGCCAGGGCTGTGCTTCCCAGCCCCTTCGCAATTCAAACAAGAGCCCCACGCTCCTGCAATGTTGCCAGCTGTTCTCTGGGCTGCAGGAGGTGAGGGCCCCTTGGCCATGCCTGGGCATCTCTCTGCTCTCCCTCACCCTGGCAGAGCAGTATTAGGGATGCAAATACCGCTGCACAGATGCACACGAGGTGGTTTTTCATCTGACCGGGTAGGATACCAAGACCACTGCAGCTCAGAGGTGTATCTGCTGAAACATTCAGGGCCAGCGCTGCTGCAGCTACTTTGCCTTTGTCATTTGAGCTATTGAGATGAAAGCTTTGTGCCTCTGCTTTTATGCCAGCTACAATCTTTAAATCCCTGCCTGCACAGTCGATACACTCCCAGCCCTTTACCCGCCCCGTCCTTATTTGTACACAGGCAGCAACACCACGTCCAGGAGCATCAGTGCTGCCGGTTTCAGGCTCTCTCCTTGTCCCCAGATGTAAGCCAGCACTTGAAAAAACAGAGCATTTAAATCAGCCTAAATCCAAAGGAAAACGACTATTTCCAGAATGGCAAAATTCGATTATTTTTGCATTTCCATTTAAAGTGGGAATCCTTTTCTGGGTTATGTTAGCATCTCATCTAGTTATACAGCTTACAAAGGATAAAATATTGACATAGGAAGTTTTACACTGAAATGAGTTATGCTTCTGCAGTTACCTGAGCAAAAACATGGAGAATATGAAAAGGCAAGAAAAGCAATTTTCTAGAGCTCTGACATACTGAATTTATACAGACAACAGCATATGAAACATCGAACTGAAAGCAAACCTCAACCACTTTGGACCTTAGACTGAAGTTGACGACACGCATTCACTCAATTCAGTGTTTCCAAATTCCTCATTGCTGCTGAGCTTCGTTCCCAATCAATTAGCAGAAGCTACACTGTGCTGCCAGGTAACAAACTGATCTCAGTTAGCAAATAAACACTCTTTCAACCAGACAACTGTAATTCTAGTCTTCTAGGTGCCAGGTATCCAGGATGTGCAAGATTCCAGAAACTCCTTCAGGCCTCTGCATAATAGGAGGGCACTGGATCTCTCCCACTCCATATGGGCTGCTACTGAGTACTGAGTCATGTTCAACACATCAGTCATTATTTTTTCAGCACTTCACTGTCTGGGACAACAACTGCTAAAATCTTACAGCTCAGTGCTAGGGAGGTATAGATTGGATATTAGGATAAATTTCTCCACCAAAAGGGTTGTCAAGCACTGGAACAGGCTGCCCAAGTGGTTGAGTCACCATCCGCAGGGATATTTAAAAAAGGATAACAGATACAGCTCCACCCTACAATTAAAGGTTGTGTCCTCCACCTGTGCATGCACACTCAGGCTGGCGAGTGCTCAGTTGATGACCTGCTATGTACCTTATTTTTCATGCACCTCTCTGTCCTCTCTTAATCAAAACAGTCTGAATACAATCTTGAACAATTGTCATGAAACATCCAACATTTTATAAATTATGGAAAAAAACTATCTACAGCTTTAATATGGAGTTTCTCTCCTTGCAACAGGAGAGCTCTCAAGCACAGCTGGTGAGGTATTCAGCTGTGATCTGTTGTCTACCCAGGACACATTCACAACCTCACAATGCTTATCTTCACAGATACTCAACTTCAACATCAAAACCAGTCCCCACTTTTCACAATTTTAGGCTTCAGGATGTGACTTTGTAACATACAGCAAATTTCATAGAGAGCTTGCTAAAGGTTTTCCAGCGTGCATGTTTCCTGCACCTTCATCTCTCAGCTGTTGGCTGCACGTCTACACATAATTTGCACAAGCACTTTAAATTAGTTTTAATTCCAGCAACACTAAGTATTACCTTGACCTGTTCCTATATCCTATTTCCCATAAAGCTGCAGGAATGCCTCAGCTTACCAAAGGAGAGGGTGATGGAGGCAGAGAGCCAGCAGACCATGCTTTCTGGCAGCAACAGCAGTTTGTGGAGCTGCTGACGTTGGCTTTGTACTCAGAAAGCAGGCAGCTTTTTGAACTGTCAAAGCTTTCCAAAACAACTGTCTGATAAAATGTACTCTGAGGACCAAGCACTTTGAGGGCACTTTGAGGGGACCAAGCACTTTGATGGATGAAAACTCTGATCCAGCATTGTGCCTAACAGCGATCCACTATTCGGATGCCCTTGGACCACACAGCACACGTGTGTATGCCTAGACACTAGAAAAACCACAAATGTGTCAAAGTTAATCCCTCCAGAGCTAGCACAAACCAAAATTAAGGCTGTGTGTGACAGTTAATTTACTCATTCTTTCTACATGTGGACATAACACGTTATAGAACAGAATTACTACCACAAAGTCTATTTGATTTATATAGCACATGAAATAGGCTGCCCTGATTGATTCTATTTTGTTAGTTTACCTTATCCCAAATGTTCAGTGCATGGCCACACACCTTTACTCCACGCTTTTCAGATATGCTGCCTTAGATTTCTATTTCATACCCATTATCACTCCACAAGTTTGCATTAGACACACCAATGAAATTATGTCTCCCACACTCTTGTGAAGAAGCCCATCTTTCCATCCCTGTGGACACAGAAGAGGAGTCTTGCACTACCTGATCTAAACTGATACTTTCCAGTCAAATTTCCTAGTGGCTTCATGGACAGCTGCAAGTGCACAGCCCTTTACAGCAAATTCCACTTGCACTGGTGAAGGGACCTGAACAGGGAAAGCCTTGTTCACCCTTTAGTTTGGTTGACTTAGTTAAACTATCAGCAGACAATAAATAAGATATGACTCAACCACACCTTAGGAAATAACCCACTATGTTAGAGAAGCACACATTGCTGTCTCTTCCAGAGCTGTGGGATTCTGCAGGTCAAATGCAGACGCAAACACACACTCCACATCCTTGTTGTCCCCAGCCCAGTCCCCTTGAACCTGTGCACCTCACAAGATCCACAGAAATGCCTCAGCTCCACAGCTTGCCTTCCAAACCTATGCTGATGCTTATGCCTGCAAGCCTACAGGACCTTGGGCTGGACCTACCTGGAGCCCCCTCTGGCTTTTTGTTGCGCCCTTGGAAAGAGGACTGTACTCCCTGCAGGCCAGAGGGTGATTTGCTAAAGTATCCACAGCTCTTCAAATAACATTCAGACAGCCTCCTTTTCTTGGTCTTCCCTGCAGCAGGTGCTGGTCCCACCTGTGCTGGCTTAGGAAGGGCTGGGAGTGCTCTGCAAGGGTGGCAGCTGGAGCCGCCACCGCCGAGCCCTTGAGCTGTGGGGGTGCCATGGAAGGGGCAGGGAGGTGCATTCTCTCCTTGAGCACAACATGCAGATACAAGGCAGGAAAGGGGCTTTTGTGTCTGGAGTATGAGGATGGAAATATTATCTCAAAATCAGGTTCATGCAACCAATATGCCTTGTAGATAGACACCTTGTAGGCATCTTGATCCTTCTAATGAAAGGTCTCCCTCTGCCTCTTATGCACAGAGCTGTGGGGAAAAGCTCTGAAATGCAAGCACTTTCCAAAGGAAAAAAATCTAATTGATAGCCCTATGAACAGTAAAGCCTGCTCTCCTTAGCTTCCCCTCCTTTACCATAATAACCCCCTTTTCCTATGTCCTCACTATGCCTGCACAGAGACAACAGTGTTGTGCTTGGAGCAGAGGTACTCAGGCAGCTGGGTTCTGCTGCTTTTGTAGTGCAGGAGGTAATGTTGATCTGTCTTGCCTTCCTCCTCTGTACCAGTTTCACCAAAACCTGTAAGAAATTGTCTATTAGAGCTCTACCTTCCCATCAAATTTCATTTAACTTAGGTAGGAGCTCAAAAGTTTTTTGGTGGGGTCTGACAGAGCAGGGCCCTTCTGAAGGTCCAGCATCCCAGGCTCCTATCAGTCCAGTTTGACCCAGCCACTGAAAAAAGCTGGTTGACTGTCCATGTATTCATCCACAATGCCTTTTCTCCTTGGTTGTTCTAAGGTTCTTGTAGCTGTGTGATGAATGAGACTACAGACTCATCTGATGTAAAAAAAAAAAATTATTTTCCCAGATGAGTTTAATCTAGACCAATTCTTGATCTGGTTTATGGCACTGACTGCATGAAATTTCATGCTGGCAAAAGAGCTGGCTGGGGGACAATGAATTCATCAGTGGCACCTGTGTTTATGCTGTCACATATGTGGAAATACAGCTTTAGCCAGACTAAATCTTTCCACCATTTTAATATCACTTACCTTTGAAAGGCTTTAGAAGAAGATTGTATTTAACATTCTCATACCTGTGTTTTGCATTAGCCATTCTCTTGAAGTTAAATCAGCTTTTCATTTCTTCATGTTCATCCTTCATTTTATTTTTAATTCATTTTTTTTTTATACAATCAATGAAAAATAATAATTTATTGATGTTTTTCTCTAACTGAGTGTGATTGCTGTGTCTCCCCTTAGCCTTTCAATCTTTCTCAGTCACAGAATAGCTCTGGGAAGTGGTATTACAGCTTGTACAAATTGTGGGTTTAGACTTCAGTAATCCTGAGGAAGTAGAAAATCTCTACCTCAGGGGAAGTTTAGTTTATCCTCCTCTAAATCCTTCCAAAATCAAACACACATGCTAGTAAATGGATAGTGAAGTTTCATCCAGTGATGAGACCGAATCCAACCACTCATGATGCAAAGCCTGAGTAAATGGGTTCCTGGATGCTGGAAATGTAGACTAAAACCAAGGGCAAGCTCCCTACAGTTGCTGGAGTAGCACTTGAATAGCATCTCACCTGGCAGTGATACCTGCTAGAGATGAAACCTGACTGAACTCTGGCATGCCAGCTGTGCGGGTCAGCACGCTCCGTGGTGACAGCCCATGACACAGCATATGACCTTCCCAGCTCAGAGTGTGTCTCCTGCATGGACCTTGCTGGTCACTTGCTGGACCTTGCTACCCATCTTGTTCTCATAGCTGAGATTTAGGCAGTCACAAAGGAGTCAGCGAAACTCAGGGTCTGCTTCCAAAGGTACAAGTAACGTCCAGAAAGATTCCCTGCAATGGATTTCTGACCTCTGACTGTGCAGAAATAATAGATACAGAGAACTCAATAAACTGAGCCAGTAAGAGGCTTTGGCTCCTTCACTTTTTACCTTGAAATTGTCTCTCTGCTCACATACTCTTTACTATCAGCTCAGATGGCAACAGAGAAGGGCAGCCCATAGTTACGCAGTCACCTTACATAAGAAAGCACCAAGAACTATCAGGAGACCAGAAAATGATGAAATGTGTCTGTACTGTTTGCCCTCAATTCTATTTCCAAATTGTGTGTTTCCTTTATCCTTGGTTCTTAACAAGTGTAATCTGAGCCACCAAAAGAGATCAGTATGATCTGTAACATGGTCAGATAATATCTTCTGACATTTTGGCCACTTTATCAGAGGAAATTGCCCTGATTTATGAAATCTACAGTAAAATTTTCATGTATATTTTCTGTAATTTTCTGTCATAAATTTGCAGAAGAAAGTTCCACAAGGAACTGTAGGCATTTACAGAGCGGTAGCAACATCAAAAGGTTCATCACTGTTGTTATTTATTTGTGGAATTTAAATAGGGGAGCACAGAACAGGTAACTTTCCATCACAGTAGCCTGCTCTGCACAGACAGCTTTTAAATCCCTTTAGTCATGGAGTGGAGTATTACTTTCAACACAAAGGCATTGGATGAAGCACAGTGGTAATAAGGGGACGAAAAAAGGTGGGGGAGGAAGGGGGTGTGAGGCAATAGGGAAGAGAAGTCCTGTGCCTCACCTCACTGACAGCAAAGGTGACAGCAACCACATGCTAAGAGGGTCTGCATGATTTGAAACAATTCAGAAAACACACCTGTACAAAGATAAACCAAGCAGTTAAGCTGGTAAACAATAGTGCTATAAAGTGACTTCACCAACCACAGACCACTCCAGTTTTGTTTTTAAACACACTGGGCATGTCCTCTTCTGTTTCAAACTCTCTGAGAGCAGGAGCGGGCATTGCATAGGTCACATGTTCATCATGAAGCTCTTCACAAAAGCTTTGCAACTGAACTGCTTAGCACAGCAGAGCAACATCCTCCTGTTGCTTCTTCAGTGATTTGTCTTAATGTGCTTTAACATCAGTCTTGGAAAGAGAACAAAAAAAAGGAGCCTCTGAGTGGAAGGACTGTGAAATTCTTCATGGGGCAGCAAAAAACAATTAAGAAACTCTAGTCCTACATCTAAAGCAAAAGGGCAGCTTGAAGCAGTGCTCATTGAGGATCAAGCAATTTTTTTAAAATAAAAATTTATTTCTTTCTTGAAACGCTTTCAAGATTCACTGTTATTACTACTATTACTACTGTTTATAACTACTATTATACACATAGCCAGGAGTAAGCTACTTGTAGGATATCAGTTTCTCTCCCTTCATCTTGGGGTGAAAGTTTCAGTTCAAGTAGCCAGTTCTGAGTGACTGATTTGACCAATATTTTTTTCTGTAAGTTGGGCCAGCGCTGCACACCCTAGAATGAAGGCATACAAAATAATTCATGACTTTGGAAAAGCCATTCCTTCACCTGTTTTGTACTAAACTTTGTTCATTATGTTCCCAGTGATTAAGAATCCCAACAATCATTTTGTCCAGGGTGCCTCCTCTGCACATCGACTCATATGTTAGTCAGACCAGGTTATACTCCTTTCAAAAGACTGCACCGTGACACAGTATATAACATTTATCCAAAGCGCTCTTAAGATGAAATCAAAGTCCTTGGGAAACAGTCGAACCACCAGCCACTATGACCTAACAAAGATGTCATGCAGATTCCCAGAAGCTTGAAGAAATTCTTCAGTAAAGCCCATGTCTGGATTTGCTGCTTAGGGTAGTAGCAACGTAGTCCTCCCCAAGAACAAATCCAGCTCCAACTAAATCACTGGTTCAAGACCACACAGAAGACCACATGCTCCGATCATTGGTGAAGCCAAGCATTTTGACAAGATTTAATAAAACCAAGTCACATTTGGAGGACACAAACATCTTCTCAGTTTTAGATATACAATTTTTCTAAAGTCTATTCTACTCAGTTTTATCCGATTTCCCAGCATCAAAGTGAAGAAGAATAAAATGACATAGAACACAGGAAAAAGAGAGAAAAGAAACCAAACCAGAAAGAGACATTCCAAATAAAGTCTGACTTTATTGAAACCATGTTTCCTTTCGACAGTCTGGCTGCCCCTCAACATCGCAAATATTTATGCTTTTCAATTTATTTCAATTGGAACATTATTGCTTCACTACTTCCTTATAAGGACAACCTTACAACACAAGCCATCACTGCTGACAGGCTTCTTTCTAAATTCAAATATGAATTCACTTGCACATCGAGGGTTCAAAGGAAGGCAGTAAGACAATACATGTCACAAGCTCCTAATTCAACAGCTTTTTTACAGTATCTTTTTGTTTCAGGCAAAACCTAATGGATGAAACTAACCTGCAGTTCTTCAAGTAAATAGCCAAGACCGCATTAGTTTAAAAATTAGTTACAGATTCTGTAAGCACCACTTGCTAAGTAACATTTCATTGGGTTTAAGCATTGAAGGTAGTAAACATTAAAGTTCTGAATAAAGAAGTTGTGGAATACAATTTCTTTTGATCATCTCGTTACCATTTGTTCCTTCTCAAAATAATTATTCCTTTAATTTTTTAAGGCCAGGCTGGGTGGAGCTTTGAGCAACCTGGAATAGTGGGAGGTATCCCTCCCCATGGCAGGGGTTTGGAACTAGATGATCTTTAATGACCCTTCCAACCCAAACCATTCTATGATTAAATTATGTAGTAACACAAAAATTGCCAAAGCATATAAAATCAAAGATTCTGTATGCAGCAGCCAGCAGCATGATAACTGCAGCAAAATCCAGCAAGGAGCTAGAACAAAGAAAACTAAGGTTAAGGAAAACATCTACACCTAGTGCTTTTATACAACTTGTGTTTTGAGTCAAATGGCCTTTGAAATACTCCAGGAATGTAAAAAGTTCTACTCAATGCATTTACTAAGCTTGATTCCAAGTTTAGCTTTTTCAATTTTTTTTAATAAGCAGTGGAAGACAAACTTCTCCAACTACAGATGCTTTACGTTTTAACATTCCAAATACAAGACAAGCAAGACAGCAATTCAAACACCATTATAAAGCTAATTTAGGAAAAACAATAGGAGGCATCCTACTCTGGGCTACTTTCAGGCTTTGCTACCTTGTTTTAGCCAAGAAAAAACTGAAGTAGGACTTTCAGAAATAGTTAAAACTATGAAAGCCAATACTTCAGAAGAGGCTAGGATTTTTTTTGCAGAGCTCAGGCAAAGATACCTACAGCAAAACACCAACTGCCAGCACATAATGTTTGCTAACAGCATCCCGAGACACTCTAGGGACTTGTAGTCAGAGAAGCTGAGCAACTGGTTGCTCAGTAATATGAAGATGATACTGTTCAGGTGCTCGAACACAGGAATTATTAGTAATGGAAGTAAGAATTTGGCGCACTGGCTTTGAAAATAAGCTTGGTCAAGCCTAAAGAATGAACCAGAGTGATTTGTTTCCTTTCAGGTGAACACTTAAAGGAAAGAGGATTTCCTGTTGCAGGCTCAGTATCACCTTTAAATGCGATCCAGTCAGTGTTTTCATACTCTTCACGCTAAAAACTGGATCACATCCTTCCTACCAAACAGGCAAAAAAAATGCTGCTTGCACTGAAGACTCAATTTAAACATTAATAACCTTGACAGGGTGGAAGACTGGCCACAGGGATCCTCCCTGAATCCTCAGCCAGATATGAAATCAGTATTATTCATTCACTCGGTGTTTTCTATCCATATCTCATGATCCATTGGCAGTAAGTGTTCTATACATGCTGTAGCAGGAAGTAATAAAGTTGTTGAACTACTACATGATGAACCCACTCAAACAACTGATGATTTCAGACATTATATGAATTACATCAGTAATGGAGAATTACAGCATGAAATGAGAGACAAGCCAGTTTGCTGAGTAGATTCTGCCTAACCTGGTAAATCCTCCTATTACTCTGTTCCAACCTAAAAGGTCAGCTTAAAGCTCCGCTACAAACAGTTTATCACAACACTTGACTTTGATTTTGTACTGAAATAAAAGTGCTTATATTGTACAGCTACAGCTGAGAATTTATTTTAGCACTGAGACGTTTCACTACCCAAGCAAATTCTGCACAGCCGACCAGCTTTCATATTTAGAACTTCTGCATGCCATGCAGAAAAACAATGCTGATTTCTGACAGCCCTGTGTTTACACTCTTACATATCTGCTTTTGCTAAAGGAGTTTTCTTCACCTGGAGCAAATCCTCTGTTGTGGTACTCCACGTCTTAGTCATAAAAATCCAAGAAAGTGATTCAATTTCACTGTTTCAAATGAACTGCAAAAAAAGCAAAAGAGCATTTTTTTTAAACAGTATATGAATAGAATGAAGAGAGGGCAGTACTGAATAGGACTTAGCACCTTCATTTCACAAAGGTGCTTTGTTTAGACTCCATACTAAATATTATTGCAAAATTATCAGAAGTTTGATACCAAACTGCAATTGTGCCCATTGTACTGAAGAAACTTAATGCAAAGCAAGCAATATTTCAGATTCCAACAGACAAATCTGTATGATTGCCATAGTTTAACCCAAGCCAGCAGCCAAGCCCCACACAGCCACTTGCTCACTCCTCTACCAGCAGGATCGGGGAGATTATCAGGAGAGAAAAAGCCAGAAAATTCGTGGGTTGAGATACAGGCAGTTTAAGAGAGAAAGCAAAAGCTGCATACACAAGCAAAAACCAAGGAATTAATTTAGTGCTTCCCATGGGCAGGCAGGCGTTCAGCCATCTCCAGGAGAGCAGGGTTGCATCACACACAGCAGTGAGTTGGGAATACAAACACCATCACTCCAAATACCCCTCCTGTCCTCCTCCTTCTCCCCACTTTGTTATACACTGAGCACAATGCCAGGTGGTCTGGAATGTCCCTTTGGTCAGTTGGGATCACCTGCCCTGGGGTGTGTCTCCCCCCCACCTCCCATGCACCCCCAACATCCCAACCAGCATGGCAGCACGCCTTGGCTCTGCCAAAACACAGACCCCAAGCAAAACCAGAACAATGATCCAATATTACTAAAATATAAAATGGAAACTGTCTTCAAGTATGGAAGTTATTCTAGTCTTGTGCCTAAATTACTTCAAGGCCTGCATGTATTTAAAGCCAAACTTATTTGTGTTACACATATTGATTAGGATCTTGCAAAGGGAAAAGAGAGCTAAGAAGCCTCCAACTTGTGTTTTCTGGTTGAGGTTGCAGTGATAAGCATAATGTTAACATGGTGCTCCTATGTGTTAAATGTTGTGTTATTTAAACAAAAATTCTTTCCCTTGAAACTGAGAGCAAATTACTAAGATGACAAGACATTCATAACATAAGACACCTGATTCAAGAATTCACTTATTTCTTCCTCACAATCATATATTGCATTTTTTACTTCATATTTTTTCATTACTAAATTTTATCACATTAATATCAAACAGATGACAATAATTATTTGGGTTTCAGAGCAGTTCAAAGAGAGGGTCAGCATAATATCCCTGGAGCTGAAAATTTACAGTGTCTGGTCATGTACTGAGTAACAGTCACCTCCTGATCAAATGATGAACATTTTTACTAAAGCAAATCTTTGAACCTTAACTTTCAAATGTTTCTTCATTCCACCAGTCTTTTCACATATTCCTGCACTGATATTTTGAATAAAAAGGAAGCCAGAAAGAGGTGTGTGAGCTTGGTTTAATCATCTGTGACCCTTCTGTGCATTTTTTAGTTGAAAGTTCAGCTTCAGTCATATCTGCCGTGGTAACTGTATTGAACTTCAGTTTAACAGACATAAGAGAACTGTAACACCTACCAGAAACATGAGAACAATTTCCATCTTTCTCTTTTTTATTTAACCACATAAGTACATGTCAACAGTTGGCATAAACTTCATAAAAATACAGTACCTTTTTGTGCCGAAACACTAGTCACAATGTTTATATAAAGATTTTTTTCCTGCTTCCTTGAATTCAATTAACATTTTAAAAAGTGACTTCCCAAAAGCCCTTTTTTTGTGAGTTTCCTTATAGAAATTTTTCCAAAATCTATTCTGTAAAAGTTAAAAAGCTAATGCATTTTCAGCCATTCTCCCTCACTCTCTCAATAAAACAGATTTTAAAAAAATAAGACGTTTTAGAATACTGATCAGTTGTTATACTACTACTTTATCACTGGTTCCCATTTAATTGACACTCTTACAGGCGTGATGGATGGTGTCCCTATATAACATTCAGTATCACCAGATGCTATTAGGGCTAAAAAGACCAGTCATACCAATAGACTGATGTGAACAAAAAAACTGAGCTGAAACAAGTCCAAACCATGAATGATACACGGCGAAACATCAGACCTTAGAAGGTTTATGCTGTGGAATCACAATTACTGTGATAGCTCCCAATGGCAATAAACATACAAAAATTCTACCAAGTCAGTTAAACAACTAAAGGGTGTCCTCGCACTGGGTACCTCGGAAAGTGTGTTCTCTATTATCTAATTATAATACTGGTGTGACATCAAGATGACAGAAAAACAGCAGAACCAGTCTAAAAATGTAGAAGCAATTATACCCACACAACTGACTACACCCATATCACAACTGGGATAAATTTCACTTTTCTTTAATGCTGATGATGAAGTCCAGGCAGGATCTAATATACGGGAAAAGGAAAAAGGGCATTAAATTTTGAAAGTAATTTCTTATCAAGTTAGGCGCTGAAGGTCTAGTTAAGGCAGTGAAGGATTTATTTTAGTATCTTTCTAAGGCTATGACAGATTTTTCCTGAATAAAGCATTTTCCCTTAAAAATTTCATGTATATTATGCCAGCTTATTCTGAATGCATAAGAACGCTAAAAACCCTTGGACACTGAGAAGCTAAACTATTGCTTACTGCAAATATTACCCTTATTAGTCTTCTTTTTTAATATCAATAGGATTCCAATAA
The DNA here is from genome assembly GCA_013397815.1 of Aleadryas rufinucha. NCBI lineage: Eukaryota > Metazoa > Chordata > Aves > Passeriformes > Aleadryas > Aleadryas rufinucha. The sequence goes on from VZTH01002974.1 coordinate 269,839, forward strand.
CATGCACCAAAAAAATGAAGTTTCAAGTCCGCCTACGAACTTTTCCATAGCTACTTTTAGCTCTTTTTGGATCAGTGTTAAATAAAATGTGCAAACATATAATCATTTGCATAGCAAATCTCAAGGGACTGACCCTGAAATAGAAATCCAAACTGTTAGGTTTAAGATATTTCTATAATCAGAATTCACTTAAAATGGTAAAAAATAAAATAGACATTTTTCCATTTTAAGTCTAGTAGAAAAGGTATTTCTGATTTAGAATTCTTACAGTTACTAGTTTAAAGATTTGAAAGACTGATGCTTCATTGCATTGAAATGTTATTCCTTTGGAATCTTCAAGATTCTGTAATTGCTATTTTCAAATACTGTGATGAAATATGGCCTGGAATCCTTGCTCATAAGGGTACATAAAGGAATTTTTCCTCTATTAGCAGGATCTTCAACATCCCAAATTTCAGGCATACTGCAGCCAGGCCTAAAAAAGAGGAATACGAAAAGAGAAATGAAATGCCATAAAAAAACCATGAAGCTTGCTTCATAGTGCCCCATGAATACTTGATTGTGCCATCTGTATTTTTTTGTCTTTATACAAAAAAATTGTCAGATTACAAAATCAATAAATATAGTAGTAATTTTAAAATAGTATTGAGAATGTGTAAAATGCATCTGGCTTTTGTGGTTATGTAATTAATAAAGAATTAATTTGGAGGAGGAAGCACATAAAACAACTCAAATTATACAATACGTTATACATTACCAGGGACCCTTAAATCTTCTTATAAAATGGAGGGTGGTATACACATTCCTAACATTTCTAAAGAAAATTCAGGAAATAAAACACCTTAAAAAGTAGTAACTTCTTGCTTTATATAAAAGATCATAGCCAACATAAATTCCCTGTACAGCTATCTCTCAAAGTTAGATTTACTGAGAATTTTCTAATTTTAACAAAGATAATAACAAAGAAATTGAACAGATGCATTTAATTTTATTCTAAATGAAAAGAAAATAAAATCAAAAATCCAAACTGTGTTCTGGAGGCCAGAAAGAGAAATCAAGGGGAGAGGAGGGGGAAGAAAAAGCATAGCTCTTTCTGAAGAACAGCTTAAATGTGACAAAATTTTAAGTGACTATTAGAGGTCATACCATTTTGGTGCTTCAACTAGCTTTTACTCTCCACCTTTTACTCATACTAGGCTTTCATTATACACACACACCTGTTCCTGTCATCAGAGAATAAAGACTTCTTTCGTTTGTAAATCTCAGTGTTTTAGAGTGAAGTTTAAAAATACATACAACACAGCTTTCCAGGCACACACCAAGAACACAGGGTTGCTAATGAGGGTAAAGTCAATTACATCAATTACTACCTAGAGATGCTGGTCAAAAATGTATGTTGGACACTTTTAAAAAATAAAGCACAAATCAACACTTCAAAACTACCACTTGACAGGAATCTTAAGACTACATACTTGATGGGTGTATCATTCTTATGAGAAAGAGGGAGATCACTCACTTTTTTCTGCTTACACACAATGACTCTTCAAGAATGTAGTAATTCACTCCTAGTTTTATCAAATCTCTTTTTACTTGGTTGGCAGGTTTTCGACTGTACATGGAATACACTACTTTAGTTCTGGCCCTTCAAAAAGAAAAATCTAAGTTAGCTGCAATACAGCATGCAAATGTAAGCTTTAACCTTAGACTGGAGAGGAAGGCTATTTTATTTCACAAGGTAACTATGCTAAAGGAAAGTTTACATTTAATAGTGCCATTTGCTTAAGTGTGATTATGTCTTCACAAATATAATGATTCCAAGTACAAGGTATACAGCCCTTTGGTTTTTCAGTAGCAGGAGACAACCTTGTAACACGACCCACGGTTACTGTGGTCCGAAAGCATAAAGGTGACAAAGCAATGCATTCACCATGTAATACTCAAGGCTAGAAATGACCTTGCCTGGACTGGAGGTGACCAGAAGGACTCAATCCTCTGTCGAGCCTCTCCACAAAAGATCACCCTCACTGTGTGTCACTATGGTCACACTGCCTTTGCTGGGACATTCTGAAATGCAGAGCACAAGACCTGGAGTCCGCTGACAGTGATCAAGCAAAATCAGCCCTTGGACACCATGATCCTGTTTTGGAACCAGATGACCTTCAGGGTCCCTCCAACCCAGGCCAGTCCATATCACATCCAGTAATGCCCTCCTCTGAATGTGCAAAGCATGATGCTTTTAACTCCCATTCATTTTCTGATACCTGATACAGGCATGGCCTGTACCTTATTTTCCCCAAACATGCCCTGTCCCATGTTTTTGTAACTACGATAGAATATTTCAGTTCAAAGGGACGTACAGTGATCATCCAAGTCCCTCTGTCTGACCAATTGAAGGCTGACCAAAAGTAAAAGCCAGTTAATGCCAGGCAGAGAACTAAGGACATAAAGCATAACAGCATAAAATTTCTCTTCCATCCCTCTCTATCTTGCTGTTTTCTTGTTTTGTTGGAGTTTTTTTAAGCAGTTTCACCAAATTAACAAAAACTGATGCTGCAATATTAAATTTAGTAAAAGAAATTCATGACCTTTTCAGATAAATCAGTTTCAATTTAGGCAAATGTCCGGATTTTGAAAATAACAAGAGTACAAATCTTAGGAACTAAGAAATAACAAGAGTAATTTGTACTTTTGTTGAAATAACAAGAGTACAAATTTTGAAAATAACAAGAGTACAAATCTTAGGAACTCCATTACAAAAATTCAGCTTCAATAATTAACCAATTATCACAAAAAATGACAGCCAATCACAGAAAGCTAATAAAAATAAATAAACTGGCTATCTTGGGAAAAAAACCCCCATATCTGTCTACAATGTCAGGAGTAACTAGAATGAAGAAAGGATAAAATTGTACAGATTAAATCCAATTCCTTTATTTAATTCTGATTTTTTTGTATGTAAGTTTGAAACCATATCTATCCCTAGTGTATATCCTTTCTGACGAACACAAATCCTCAAGAAATAGTGCATGAATTTTCAGTCTGACTGAAATAACAAATCCAGTTCTATGAGGTTTTAACAAATTTTACAACATAACATGATGCTATTCCTACTGTGTATTACAAACATTATGAGAATCAATAGCAGATACCAATGAAACATCAACTGCAAAATTTACCTTAATCCTGCATCTTCATAGTGAGGATGATTTACGATAGGACGAAGTGTAGACAATTTAACACTTGCCATTGTAGGCATTGCTCCTGCAAAAACTGCATCTGAAATACACAGTCAAAGGCATTTTTGAAATGAGGAATTGAACAGTTAGAGAAGCAATTCAAATATCTGACCAGTAATCCTGTAGAAAAACCATAAAGAGGGTAGGGTACTCCTTTTTAAAAGGCCTTACGTGGCATCAACAGGAAATGCACAAAATAAATTTTTTAGTTTGGCTTTTTTTTAACCTTGAACTCAATATAAGCCATTAGATAATGAAGCATCTAAGAATGCAGATTTAATGCATCTTATTTTTCTTGAGTGGGTAGAATAAAATATTCATTATAACAACACACTTTTATTTGTCACTTCTTTCACTAGTGTTAAATGGGCAATAAAATCTCAGTCCACTATGGCTTTAACATATTTTCCTTCTAACAATGCAACTACTTTGTTTCCAATCAGTTTTCTGACACATTTTAGGAAAAGGAGGGGTGCAACCACAACACATACACACATTTTTAATTCTCTTCTAGCAAAATGGTGATCATGGACCCACATACAGGACCAGTGTCATTTAAGTAAAAATCTGTTTTAATTGGACTTGGCAAAGACGCTTTTGTTGACAATACTACACCAGTGGTTAGAATCTCCAAATCAGTAGCCTGGAGTCTAACAAAGCAAGCTTTTGGTGCTTCTTTTTCGTTGGAGATAGCTTTTATGTGGACAAGTAGACAACAAAGCCACAGATAGTAGCAACACCCCTGCAGCCACTCATGACAGGTTCCATGGTTCAATCTCACAGTAAATGGAGACATCCTACATTATTAAATAGTTTACCTTGTCTGGTATTGACTTTTATCCACTCTAAAAGTTCTTCCTGTGGCAAATTGCTAAATTCTCCCATGATGTTCCACTGAGTTCGAAGGTTTGCAGATCCTTCTATTGTCATCAATGCTAAAATAGCAAAGACCAATGTTTTGGGCTGGATTTTATAGAAGAGCCATCCAAACAACTGAAATGCAAGAATCAATTAATTCCTAGACAACAGTTCTGTAATGTTGTATGCAGAACAATTCATTTTTATTCCTCTACAAGGAACCTAACATATATTATACTATGAAACGTCTTTGCTATTGCTTCTCCACTAAGCTTCAGATTATAATTCATAGTATTATAATTCAGAATATAATAATATATTATATACCATATATATTATATTTCTGAATATAATTCCTATGAATTATTCATGTTTAACAAATATTGCACATTACGTTTGCAATTCTAAATAAATTCTAAAAAAATTTTAAAAATCATTTTAATGCGAACTTTTAAAGTTGTAGCTCAAATGTAAAAATCTGCAAGTAAAGATGATTCAATAAAGCTAACTGGACTTTTACAGTATTTTACCTCCTATTTACATCTAGAGTTTTTATCTGTAGTATACAGATTGTACTGCAAACTTCTGAAACATATTAGAAAAACAGACTTGGGGATAATAAGTTTAATGCTGCTTTAAATCCTACTCTTTCCTTTCTTGAACTGGGGCTTGCATTGTTTCCTCAAGACCATATGCTGGAGGCTTTAAGCAAATATTCATAAATACATGAAGTAGGTAGTTAAAAGAAGTAGTACTAAATTTGCTGTGTTGAAGCTTAGTTTGAGCAGGAACACCTGATCTCATTCATATTTGAACCAAACCTTAAATAAGAAAGAATAAATTACATTTTTTCCCAAGCTATTTTTAATTAGAAGGCTTCACACATCAAAAATATCAAGCCCACACTAAACGAATACATTTTATTCACAGTACCATTATCTGTTGGGTTTTTTTTTAATTAAAGCACGAGACCATAAAATAAAGTCTCTCAGTAGAAGCTCCCACTAGGCTGACTACACCAATTAGGTAGTGTGTGTCATCTTTCTTATAAACTAACCACAAACTACCTCAGATTATTAAAATTCTCCAGCCACCTCTCCAAAAATACAGCATAGTCTACTCTCATCCTTAAAGACTCACTGAACACTCTAGGAAGAACAGCAATACTATCCACGGAAAGTTAATATACCAAATAGGCCTGACCACTGTGTGGATCTGGAAGGATGAAGTGAAATGAATTCATTTGTAGGCTGTGCTACACAAGCAAACCTCCTTTTTACCAACAGCTGCAAAAATGTCACTTCATGGACATGTTAGAACTTTGACAGTTCCACAGCTTTTCAAATCAAAGAAAATTACATTACTGTCATGCTTTTATAAAACCTCATTCATGTTCAAAGTCTCTGAATTTAGCACCATTTTGTTTACATAAGGAGCCTAGAATGGTTGAATACATATGCAATGCTAAAGAAGCATTTCTTTCATGGGATGCTGTTCCTTATATGGTTTCTTTTATCAATTTAAGGTTTTTGGTAGGCTTTTTTTTCCAAATTAACACTTTGCGTCTTTCTCCAGCTATTTTATTTTGTTTTGTTTTTGAAATTTTCATTTAGGGTAATATAATTTCCCCTAACAGAAAGAGGAAATGTGTGGATGTAAATGGTTAAAAGTCTGAACAGAAACAACAGCAGATTTGGGCCTAAACTGAAGCACAAACAGTAAATTAAATGACAAAACTGAATTGATCCCTAATTTACTTACTCCTCTTTGTTCAGCTTAAGAGAAATAAGGGTTCTAATCACAGGTTTCTAATACTTAAAATGCAGTTGTACAGAAGAAGTGAGTTACTCCTTTTGCAAAGATGCAGCTACTTTATATTCTTATTTCATTAAAAATTCTTTCTTGAAAATGTGTTATAAAGTGAATTACTTTCCAGTGAAAATCAACATTAGGTCACTTTTCACCAGAAAGCATTCCAGACAATGAAAATATTCTTTATTAGAAAAAGAACATTATCATTTTTATTGCCCATCAGCTGCCACAAGCTGCTGGTAAGGGAAAAATGGAAAGTGCAGGGATTCATGCAGTGGGCTGAAAGAACACAACAAACAAAATTTCTTTTCCATATGCAAATAGTAATTTTTAGCCTCAAAATAAATTAGGTATATTAACATAACACTGCAGATAGACTTTCATGGTCTGCTAGATGAAAGGATAGTGTTGACCTCAATTACAGTAAGATAAATGCCTATGTTAAATTTGCTTAAATTCTTCTTGCATCTATAAAACCAAATTGTCACTTATTAACTTATACTTCATTCACACATCTAAAACTTTATCCAATGATAAATGTACTGAGTGTTAATCAATCATTTGGTCACAAGTTCCATCTTCCCCTTCTCATCTTCCTCCACCCAAGAAATTCTGGATCAGTATTGCACACACAGTCAGATTTTTCAGCCTCAAAAAACTACTTCTGCTCAGCAGCCAACAGAATAAAAAAAGCTCATTAAAAACCACTTGATATTTTCCTGGCCCTACAAAAACAAACAAACCAACCAAAAAAAGAGCCAGAAAAAAAAGTTTTCTTATTGCTTGCTTAAGTCTTAGAAGTGATCTGCTCAATGGTGGCTCAACTGCCCTATGGGCCAGTGTTTCTCTATCATGCTGAAGCCAGTCCTGTACTGCTTGGGAGATTACCGGCCTCTCCCTGCTAAAGCAAGCACACATCTGTCAGACCAGAAAAAAAATCCAGCTTGTCTTCTATGGGTATCAATCAGCACCAACCTAGGGAACACATTGAACAGGCAAAAGAACCTTGACTAATAATAAGACAAGGAAATTTATTTTATCTTCAATTTGTTCACCTGAAGTTGGGTTCACCTGAACACTTCTCCTAAGGCCCAAGCCAGGGCCAGGATATTCCCAGGCTGTATTACATAGGGCTGCTGGTCATTTATCCCCTTCTGCACAAAATAAATGTCTCAACAACAGCAATCTAAAAGCCCTTCCCTAGCATCAATGACCTACTTCTTTCAAGCCAACTATACCTCCATGAAGCTGCAATGAAGGAAGTAAAAGTCACCGGATCAGAGTCAACAGGTCCAGCAGGGGCAGCACCCAGAACAGGTTATCATCTGCAATTGCAGCTTCCTGAGAAGCTTACTCTCACTCTACAACAGGAAACAGTAGAACAACCAAAGGGCCAAAATGCAGTTGGGAAGCAGCAGAAAAAAAAAAAAATACTGACAAAATACTCTGAACCTGTCCTCCCTTCCAAAATTTGAAACACTAATGATGGGGCATCCTCTAAGATCCAACACACAACAGTTATGAAAAGCACCAGCAGTCATTAACTGGCCTGATGACCTCAGCTGCAGTTCTAAACACCCACAACAATCCCGGAAGAATTACTGAAATGCTACTACTCAGGTGCTTAAAAAAAAAACCTGCCATGCAGCTAAAAAAAAATCAGCACAGATTATACAGTGGCACAAAATATAGAGATACTTCTAGTTCTGAATTTCAGTACAAAACTTTACTACTACTACTTCTTCTACCACCACAACCAACAGGGCAGAAAAGCCCATCAAGAAACATACAGTTAAAAAAAGAGCTAAGAGCAAATCAACTTTGGACAGAATTAATTTAAATCGTAACTATTATCTAGAAATTGCATGTTAAAAGAACATTTTTTCATTTTGTTTTTCTGACTTTTGAAAAGCAGCTTCGTTTCAAATGACTCAGAAACACCTTATGAAAGTTCTCTAAGAAAAATAACCAGTGCAACTGCTATTGCTTAAATAACCAGACCACCTAAGAGGATGTCAGTATTTCAAGAACAACTAAGAGGTGGAAAACCAAACACCAGTGAATATTCCAGAATAGCAAGCATGTAGAGGAAATTCCTAAGTCCCAATACTCAATTACAAGGTGGCTAAATAAAGAGGTTTTGACAATTTCTTAGCATGTTATAACTGTACAGATTCAATTGATGTTGGCAAACACTCAGCACTTTCACCTAGGCCAAGTAAATCTGGCATCAAGAAAGGGATGAGCACAACATTTAAGCAGACTGATACTGTGTAACCTGTCCAGTGTCATAAAGAACTGCCCTTCTCTAAAGATCATTCCGGAAGCAATTTAGTTTTCTGGAAAACAATCATTTGTTCAGCAGCCTTAACATGAGATAGCTTTCTCCTCTTTGCATAATTCTGTCCCATTCACTCATCTTTCAGTTGTCTGACATGGTTATCAGCTGTTTCACAGACAGGAACTGCCTTCACCATATCACCCTAATTCACGTTTAGACACTTTCTTCAAAATCACAGCGCAGTGCAGGGTGACAGGGACCTCTGAAGATCCAGCCCTGCTGCTTGAGCAGGGTCACCCAGAGCCAAGTGCCCAGGTCCATATCCAGACGGCTTCTGAATACCTCCAAGGACAGAGACTCAATCACCTCCCTGGGCAGCCTGTGCCAGTGCTTATCAACCTCACAGTGAAGAAGTTTCCAGATGTTCAGAGTGAACTGCCTGCATTTCAGCCTGTGCCCATCGCCTCTGGTCCTGTCACTGGGCACCACTTGAAAGACACTGCCATTCCTCCTAGTTTTGTACCATCAGCAAACTTGCTGAGGGTACGCTCTGCCCCATCATTCAGTCCATTAACAAAGACCTTGAACAGTCCTGGACCCAGAACTGGCCCCTCAGGTTACTGGCCTTCAACCAGACTTTTGTACCACTGATCAACCCTCTCTGGGCCCAGCTGTTCAGACAGTTTTCAATCTACCTGCCTGCTTCCCAGACAAAGGACAGCTTACCCTACTTTTGCTGCATGTTCAAAGCTTGTAAAACTTTAAAGCTATTTAAATACAGATTTAATCACGTTCACTTCTCAAAAACACAGATAATGAAACATGGAAAGCCTATTCTAAGACCTTTTATATCTGGAGGAAATCTAGTAACATTTAATGTTATAGATGCTTTCAAAGTAGAAAGATTAAATCTGAGTTAGGCATATGACTTGATTTTTAAGACTGAAATGTTTTCAACATGCAAGACTTCAAACAAGACTCCTGGAAAGAATTAATAGACAAAAAATATGCAAGGCAATAAGCTCTGAAGAGCTGTGAAAACACAGTGTAAACAAAATCAAACACTGGATAAAATTAATAGGCAATAAAAACTTGCAGTGGCATAGAGGTGTGAAAACACAGTAAAATCTAGAATATGTCTCCCTGTGCTCAAGCTCAATACACAGAATGTTGACTTGTATCATAATGCAGTTGGACAAGTTGCATAAAGCAACCCTTTTGCTTTATTTAAGAAGAGGGGAGAATGGAACCATTTTCTGACAGACCATATAATCTGGTTTATTTTTATCTAGTACCCTCAGATTCAGCAACTACAGAGAAATCTGCTTTAGGACAAGTATCTGTGCAATACCGTAAGTATTGAGATAGTACTGAGATAGCTACAGCATAAAAGAGACCTTACCTGTTTTGAACACACCAAGGAAGCCATAATACACAGATGTGGTGTTAAAAACAGTTTTAGTCTCATGATTAAAATCGCTAGGACACTGTATGCCAACAGCTGCAATGCATGGAATACCAGCTGAAAAGAAAAAAGAAACCACAAGACACAGACGCATATTTGCATACTTTTCATTTCTGCCTTAAACATAAAACTTCATTTTCAGTATGGCTTAAATGACGAGCTTGTCTGAAAGAGTCCAAGTCAAAGTAAAGATATTCATATTTCCGATGGTGATAATGACTTTCTGTTATCTTTTATCTAAAGTGCATATAGTACGCTAAGGAACGGAATAACAGGAAGGATAAACATTAACAATAAAAGCAAAAGGAGCTAGAGAAATGGCTAGCTATTTAAAAAATCCTTATACATGAACAGGCAATTATATATGTAAAACTTCTTGTATAACCTCTTTATAGATGTTAAGAGACCCTGCTTTTTAGTGACCAAAGTACCCAAGTATGGAATAAAAGAAGCAAATATGATCACCCTTGATAATCACACAGTCAGAGGCAGCTTGCTTTAGCATTCTAAAAAGCAGAGATGTCACTCAGTACTCCTAACATTAATCTATGTTACTTGTCAAAGTGCTGTGCTACATCAGAGGCATTTTTGCAATCAGTGCTTTTATCTGATTGATTATCATAGAATCATTTAGGTCTGAAAAAACCTCTAAGATCAAGTCCATTCATTAATCTAACACTACCAAGTCCACTGCTAAACCATGTCCTCAGTGCCACATCTACATGTATTTAAATGCTTCCAGGGATGGCCACTTAAATCCCTGGCCAGCCTGTCCCACTGCTTGACAACACTTTTGGCTATTTTTCTTAATATCTAATCTAAACCTCCCCTAAGGCAACTTGAGGTTACAACCATGACAGACAACTACCAACTCTCTGAGCCATCTGATCCCAGTTTCACCACTCTCACTGTAGAAAGATTTTTCCCTTAGCTAGCCTAAATATACCCAATTCCAGTTTAAAGTCATTATCCCTTGTCCTGCAGGAACAGGCCTTGCTAAAAAGTTGTCACTGTCTTTCTTAGCGATTCCCTTTAAGCAATGAAAGGCCCCAATACGGTTTCCCTGCAGCCTTCTCTTCTCCAGGCTGAACAACCCCAACTCTCTCAGCCTGTGTTCATAGGAGAGGTGCTCTATCCCTCAGTTTTGTGGACCTCCTCTGGACCTGCTCTAACAGGTCCATGCTCTTCCTATGCCGAGGGTTTCAGAGCAGGATACACTACATCACTTTGCACAATTTTACTAAAAAGAAGCATGTGTACTGTTATATTCATTATGGCATATCTCAAAACAGAATTTGAACATTATACATCATGTGAAACCCCAGTAAAGGAACCAATCTCCTTCTCAGTTTCCATGTGGAAAATGCAAGGTCCAGCCTAATTCTGGTGCCTTTTTGAACAGCTACAGTAAAAGCCCAAGATTCCTCTCTTGCACAGTCACCACCATCAGCCCATATATTCCTTTGTTCAACATTCCAGAGTTATTCTGGTGACATACCAACCCAACTGAAGATGAGGGAATTAGTAATGCAAATACTTAGCTTCAAATAAACCACATGTATCAGCATCAGCCCACTGAAACCTGCATTTCAATATGGAGTATTTGCATTAATATAGGAATAAAATTGTGCAGAAAAAGAATCTTACCTCACCATGGTTAAAACGTTCTTCTCTGAAAAAAATAACAACCCAAAACCCACCATTATTTATGTACTACAGAAGCACTGGTTTTATGTTAAAAGCATCTCTAATGGCACTACACAATGCAACTAATCCAGTAAGCATGAGTCAAGTGTCAGATTTTTTTTTCCCCCTCTATGCAAGTTTTGAAATAAACTGCAAATCAGTAACTATCTTCCTCAATCCCTGTATCTATTTGGAAATCTTGAGTATTGATTTTAGCAGGTTTTTTTAGTTACTTCCATGAGATGAAACTCAGGTATCTTTATAACCTGGAACAAAATAATGGGGAAAAATGAATTTGCTTTCACTATTTATAGTAAAAAAGCAAAAAGGCACATAAATAAATACTGGTTTAGGAACAGAGCATTTAGGAACAAATAATTAAATATAAAATCTAGGCATAAATGGGTTAAGATGTCTGAAACAGGTTTAGCAGCTAACCTTAGTTTTAGTTACAATATAAAAATATAATTCATAGGACATTCATTCAGTTACTGAACTGCACATAACTAACCTTTCAAAAAGAACCAACATAATGTAGAATTCTGAATTATGCAGCATACAGCAAATCAAATGAAATTCCAGCAGGAAATTCAGTTTTACATTAAAAAAGAAGATTATACTTACTTTTCATATCGGCCTGTGTGAGATAAGGACCACAGAATGTATTTAATTGCCTGAAGAAAACAAGAGACAACAAAAAGTATAAACAAATTTTCAAAAGCATTTTGAAGCATTTTCAACATTTGTTAATTAAACTACACCTGAGTAATCTTTTTTTGAGGTAATGCTAAGATAAAAGACATGCAATGTTTTAGCTAAAACTTCTTTCAGAGTATGTTTAATTAGCCAGGCAGTTAGCAGTTATCCCATCTGTTCCTGTGCAAACTCTAAGTTGTTTTTACACAAATTATACATAATCAAATTTATAAAAACATTTATAAACTCCAGTTATAGTATTCATCAGCTAAATAACAGAAATTTTTTTGGCGTTTAACATCAAACCAAGTTTTATCACTGACTCAGGACCAGACCTTTGCAAAAATCTTTGAAAAGAGAATACAGAATTTTAAATATATGGTTTTGAAAATCTGTATTTTTTCTAACTGTATTGGGTTTACATGCCAAGGTTGCAGTAGCAGGGGCATTGCAGGGGTGACTTCTGCAGGAAGAGACCAGGGGCTGCCCCCATCTCAGAGACAGCCAGTTCCAGACAGCTTCAAACCAGATCTACCACTGGCCAAAGCTGAACTCATCAGCAACACTGGTGGGGCCTCTATTGATAACATGTTCACAAAAAGCTAACTGTGCAGCAGGTTTAAGAGAGAGCAGTGAGAAAAATGGGAATGAAACAACCCTGAAGTCACCCAGGTCAGTGAAGGAGGGGGAGAAGGTGTTCCATGATAACCATGAGATCGCAGCTTTTGGAGAATACCACTGTGATGTCAGTTTTTTTCCTCCTGGAGCCCCATGAAGGACTACGGTGGAGCAGACAGAGATTCACCTGCAGCCTGTGAAGGACCCAATGCCAGAGCATGTGCACATGCCTTGAAGGATGCTGTAACCCACAGAGAGCCCGCAAAGGAAAAAGCTCCGGGCCGGAACTGCTGCTTGTGGACAAGAGCCCACAAAGGAACAGGTTTTCTGACAGGAGCTGCAACCTGTGGGGGACCCATACTAGAGCAGTCTGTTTCTGAAGAACTGTACCCCATGGAAAGGACCTACGCTGACCCAGTTCTTAAAAGAACTGCAGCCTATGGAAGGGACCCATTGAGCCTGGGGATGAGGGGAAGGTTTTAGTTTTGGTTTTGCTTCTTGCAGTCCTACTCTATTTTTAATTGACATAAAATTAAATTGATCTTCCTCAATTCAAGTCTGTTTTGCTCATGACAGTGAAACAGAGAGTGAGCCCCCTGTACTTATCTTGACCCATGAGATTTTTCTACTCTTTTTTCCCCATCATACTGAGGGTACAGAATAGCAGCATGGCTTGGGAGGCACCTGACAGTCAGCAAAGGTTAACCCACCACATCAATTTCTTCCCATCTCAAACAAATAAATAAAAAAATATATGAATGAATAAATAAACAAATAGCAATCCCTTCAAAAAAACTGAAATGTAAATTCAGGGTAAAGGTGACCCACCAAATCAATCACTTACCCTTTTGATGATTACCCCAAAAACAACCAGAACAACCGGTAATAGCAGTGTCTTTGTGTATCTTACTGGAGTCTACAATGGAAATCAACTGCATTAATTGCTTTCCTTCATCTATAATTATTTCAATCACCATTTTAAAGAAAATAATATAAGGAGCTCTTCCTGGAGTATAATGTAAATGTAAACTCCACCCAGCAATCATACTAAAGACATAGTATCAGGGTCATCAGTAAATTATTTCCAGTTCTCTGGCAAGCCATCCGAAGATGAGAAATAGATTGTATCTCATCTGAATTTGAGTACTATGGGTTGACTAACCTATAAACATTCTAAATGCACATCTAGATACTGATAAACTAAAAGAACTCTATTAATGCCATATTATGAAGCTTCAACGCTGTTTGTAGTCTACACCTACCACATAAGGCCCTTGCAGCTCTCAAAACAAGGTATTGAGAATACCATAAGATCTCGTTTGCAGAACTGTAACCTTTCATTTATTCCTGAGAAAGCAGTCTTTCATTCAAGCAAGCACATTTCTTAGATCCAAAATCAAAACACTGCTTTGGTTTAAGTTCATTTAAATGCAATAAACCCAGTTAAATTTAGCTTTAGTTCATTAATTTCTCTTTTCACAAGTATGCACTTGAACGTATGATGGCAGCAGGAGGTGTGGTTCTCAAATGTTTTAAGTTACAAATGAAGATAAAGCAAAACTCCCTCTTCCACAATCACAAAATTACCTCTTTTTCCATGAAGTCAAACTCAGCAGCACAGGTATACATTAATGTATCAAAATCCTTGTAGCCAATAAATTTAGATTTCAATATATTTCCTATATGAGCCTGGTAGGATATACAGGAAAGAAATACCAAACTGTAGTAAGCAAAAACTGTCCTGTTTTCCACAACAAAGTAGTATAAATATGAGAAATTATATTGTATGAAAAATATTTTTAATTAGAACAGAAGTTCATACCACTTACGGAATTGTTACAAGAGCACCAAAAATCTACTTCCCGTGTATTAAATAATATCTTTGAGTCTGACACAGATTTGACAGTGTTAAATAAAAAGCAGAAAACAGCAGAAAAAAGGATGTTACCATTGTGATTGGATTCAACAGGAGTATAGTTTTGCATAGTCATATTTTAAGACATGAGCTTCCTATCTTTTCCCCCTTGATACACACCTGCAGACAAGTTTTTAACAATAGAATAAAGGGGCTAAAGTACAGCAAATGCTGTACTTGCTACAACAAGCATTTCAAAGCTGTACTAAAAATTAGCTTCAGAGAAGAGTCAACTGCCAGACTGAGTAAATAAAGAAAAGGTGTAGGTAGAAGATACCCCAGACAAACAAAGCCCTATAAATCCACATTTAAAAACAAACACATAGAGCATTCACTAAGACAAAAGAAAAGATATTTGTGTTTTCACCAATTTTGGTAATAACATCTCAAAGTGGTAATACGTAATGAAAGAAAAAGCAAATATACAATCTCTCTCCCACTTCTGCAAAACAAATACTGGAAATTCAGGGAAGTGTATCAGTAAGATGTCAAAATCAAATATGAAGAATTATAAAATTTTTGAAAGACACCAACCAGATACTCTGATAATAGAACTTACATCATCAGCTATTCCAAACACAAGAGAAGTCAGGTATTTCAAGGTGACTGTCCCAAATAACCAGGCACATCCTTCAATGACCTTGAAAAATATATTTAGAATGAAATGAGTATGTCTTCAACTTCTACAAATTTTTTTAAAAGGCTTCTTAAATTTAGCTACTACTTACAAACTCTCCTATGTTACAGCTGAAATAATTTTGTGCAACTGATTTACACTACAGCTGTACCACTGCATACAACATTGTAGCAGAGGGGGCACCAAAGTTAACTTTAAACAGGGGCAGCCTCACTGTCAGTTCCATCTGTTTTGTACATACCAGTGTGTAGAAATTGTTTTCGGACATGAGCTGCTCTACATTATCAGGTTGTGCTACCCTGGTAATTCAAATCTTCAGAGGAATTTGCTGATTTATAGCACCGTCTCAAGATAATCTGAGTTTAGAACTTGATGGAAATATAAACAAAGTATGTACAGTTACTAATTTTAGTTATGTATCAAGTTTATTCCTGTACCAGGAAGGTTAAATTCTTGGCAGTGTAGCTTAATCTAGCTAATTCTTTATAAAACTGGATCAACTGAATAGGACAACCTGTCTCAGTATCTTGCATTTGGGACTCACAGTAGATGCTTTCAGAGAAAGCATACAAACATGAAAGAAAATACAAACTGATCTTTGCCCTAATGTAATCAGGGTTTTTATGTGATGATGGGCTGCATTCAGCCATGTCATTTAATGGCTGCTAAGAAACCTAAATACCTAGGAGGTATCCTAATCCTTTACTGAATGCCTCTGGCTTTTTTGCTTCCACAGTAACTTTTTTATTCCTTACAAGCTTATTGTTGCTAGCGTACAGGGCACTAAAAACACTATAATTACATCCTGCTTTTATCCACTGGCTTTGTAATATTCACCTTTATTTTACAAGATGCAGAATTCTAACATATTTTAAAATCTCAGCTATTTGGTGAATCTACATTAACAATTATCTTCATACTCTACTTAATGGTAGTAGATTTTGGGGGAAGGCATTCTAGTTTTTACATTTTTTTAAGTAAGACACATTGAGACTACATGCAGTATTTACAACGTTACACATGAATTTACAAAATTTAAAAAAAAAAATCTGCTTTCTCTACAGGTCTTTCTCCATGGTTGCCGTCATGTATTTTCCTTTTTGGTACCTGCTCAGTAATGAATTGATGTGTTCAGAGAACTTTCTGTAAGAATACTGAGATTCCTCTGCTGAATGGTAAGACCTTATTTAGGACCAATTATTTCATACACGCTTCTAGGGTCGTGGTGGTCTTTTGAAAATTTACCATTTAATCCCACCCTTTGTTTCTGACCTTCTAACATTCACACCTTATCTCATGGAGTTTAATTTCTTTTATAGTTCCAGTTAGATAGCTTCTCCATAGAGTTCCTGAAATTTATATACATTACATTCACCCACACACCCTTATCTACATCCTTCAGAGAAGTCAAACACCTTTGCGAGGCATGACTTCCTTCCACAGAGGCTGCATTGGATGTCTCCCATTATGCTGCACGGACATACAGCTTAACAACTTCCTCATTGTACATGTTTTTATTCTTTTACAAAAAATAGACTTATTAGTCTGCTGTTCCACAAATGCCTTGGATGTCCATTTCACAAAACTGACATGAGATTTGCCTACACTCTGATTTTCCCTGGTACCACAGCCAGGCATGACTGCAGTTTGCAATAAACATTTTAATTCCTTTCTATTCTAATTCCTTTATAATAACTGTATGAATTTCATCCAGTTCTGCTAACAGCTTACCCTTCATTTAATAAGAATGCCTGTCTTAAGTTGGGCATAGTCTTGGTATGCTCCCATGTAATATGTTTTTACATATTAATGTTATGTCTTTAGCAACAAGTCGCTTCTCATGTTTTCTACAGTGTTAAAACAGTGAAAAAACAGTGTTAAAACCGGTGTTTCTACAGTGAAAAAATATTATTTTATTCGAATAGTTTCGGGAGTGTTCTCCGTGTTTGGACCACCCTCAAACCTCACCCACACACCCTACAGTGTTTTACTCCGACTTGCTTCCCTATGTAATTTTAAGACATTTGCTGTTGTAATAAAAATATCCTTATAAAATTATATAGGACACATTTTAGTGAATATATTAATGCAGTATCAATCTCCATTTCTGCAACCACTGCTAGCCTTCTACTTTCCTTTTCTAAACTGACCTTTACTTTAAAAGGATTTCCACAAAGATCTTAGGTTTTGTAAACATGTAAAGTTGGCAATTTAAAATTAAACGTGTTGCCAGTTAACAGCTATTTCAGCTTTCTGATATAAATGTATGTTTGTGCCCTCTTTATTTCTTTAGGAATTTAAGATTAATTGCTGGGAACATTGGCAATTTATTAAAGACAGTAGTTCAGCTATATTCCTTGATTTTCAATTATTAGAAACTAAACTAGAAGTTATTTCTGGATTTGATCAGAACAAAATAAAAGTCATAGTTTTTCTCTGAAATTCAAAATATACGAAACTCCTTACCCAAACATAGACTTCTCTTTTGCGCCTTTTCAAGACTTTTGGACTCCATTCAAGAATTCCCTAAAAAAAAAAATGAACGCACATTTTCAGGTAATGTAACAACAGCAAGCTATTCTAGTACCCTGAATGAGAGGTTTTTCCTTTTGGTAAGCCTAATGTATCACACAGTTATTTATTAAAAAATCTTCCATAGATAGTACAACCTGAGATATGAATAAATATATACTAGTATGATTTCACCCTGCACTGGCAGAACTTGCCAATATAAAAACTCTTACTGCAGTTTGAGTACAATTAATGGAAGACTTCTTTTCTCCTGAACAAGTAAGGAGATTCTGTATTATTCAGTTCTAAGCTTCTTTACATCAAAGCCAATAAGATACTGAATTCTGTCTGCTTCTGTGAACAACAAGAGACTGAAGCAATAAATAAATTACTGGCAGCATAACACAAACAATTTTCAAGTAAGGCAACAAAGCATGGAGGGTGGTAGGAGTCAGTCTTTTTTGTTTCACAATATGTTCATTTTATGACACCAGGTAGACTCATTTTAGGCTGATTTGATGAAAAATGTAATTAAAAGCTTCCAGAAATACATTCCATATGTGAGGCTGAGGCCACTATTAGTACCCAAATAACACACAAACAACAAATACTTTTTTCAAAGCAGAAAATAGGCAAGGAACTCAACAGACTGAGAGCTCAACTCAACCTGTACTTAATATATAATTAAAAAAGCAGCTACAAGAAAGTAGAATGGATTTATAACAAGCGAACTCACTACAGCAAATAAGTAGCCAAGGCAGTTTATTGTTAGCTTAAGTGAGAAATTACCATACACTTGTGATGGACAAAATATAAACAAATAAAGAGACAAAAAGAATCAGAAATTAAGATGATTTACAGTAAGCTAAATAGGATCTGTCCACAACACCTTATCTCCTATTTTTTATGTCTATAAATCCCTTATGAGGAACTACATGCAACTGAAAGAGGTTGCAGGATTTTTTCCTATTTAAGGAAAAATTAAGATAATGAATGATGAGATGATGAATGTTCAGTGAATAATTTCACTTAAACAGCAGTATGATGCAGCAGTTTCAAACAGTCTTAAAACACTGTTATATATGGTTTAGTCATTTGTTCTGCACAAGAGGATTCACTATCAATAAGAAGCATTTAAAAGAAGCTCCTCCTTGCTCATGTTCTTGTTTTACAGTTACTCTGGTCAAAATTACATACACGGTAAATTTTATATTTTTATAAAAAGAAGGGAGCTATAAAAGTAGAAGAGCTGCGTCTTAACCTAATTTCTCTTACAAAGAGGTTTTGGTGTAAATCCATGATTTCTTGAATTAGTATTTACCCTTTCACCAGATAACTTTATGGTCTAATTCTGTTTCTCATGTGAAAAGTTTCTCATCTGTCTGGTAAAGCAGCAGTTTCACATTTTACATCAATACACATATAACCTTACAGCATTGCAGTCTTAACATGTCATATGATTCTTCTTAAGCAACTTACAGAGATAACTACTAAAGACGCAGCATAATATGATGTCAGTAACATTGAATTACCGAACATCAGGATAAAACACACCAGAAGAGACACCTGAAAGAAGAAAATAAAAATAATTCAATTTAAAATAGAAAAGGTAAGGATTACCTAATGTGTTAACAGCTTTAAATTTAAAAACACCTACTTTACAGCAAAGTGCAAGCCTGATACTCACACTTGCAGATTTGTTCTGAAAACACTGATTGTAAGGACTTAATGGCAGCAGGTAGCCAAGTGTAGGTTATTGTTTCAATATTTTTTTTTAAAGGACTTAAGAACAAACCCTGGTCATAGGATAAATTTATGTGATACAATAGCTACATTTCTGAAGTTATTTCTAACATATTCATTTTTTTCCAAATTACTATATGAGTTCTCCATCCTGTTTGTTACCTCTTAGAATTCTGGACAAACATAAAAATGCTGAATAGAATGTTTGATGTCTTCTTTCTTCCTAACTGACAAACATATATTTAAACACCATCATCATCAGAGTCAAGGAAGCAGAACTCCAACTGATCATATGCACCTAATTGCAAAAGTTTGAAAGTTAAGGCTGAAATACAATTTTTATCCACCATCCTGATCTACTGTGCTCTCTTTTTTAACAGAAAGCAATCGGAACTACACTTTCCAACTTGGAGGGCAAAAATCAATAAGCAAGCTCTGCCTTCTTTTATACACAGGAATAAGGAAAAATAACACAGTCATCTTCAGACTTTTCTACTCCCCTCTTCACATAGTTAAGGCTTTCATCTTCCACAGAAGGAGGAGAGTAGGGTGGAGGCAAAAATTGAAAATATCACAAAACAGACTGGCAGTTTATCCAGACTCACTAAGCTGTCTCTGTAATATAACATGACTGTTTATTTATCTGAAAATAGGCTATTTATGGCACTTTAGCACCAAAATTATGATATAGCTATTGACATAAGCCAGAAAGCCTAAGTATATCATCCTGCATCTGTCAAAAAACTATCGAACAGATCTGCTTATTTTGTTCCAGGTTTATATGAGAAATGAGTTGCATAGAACTTACTAATGCCTTTAGTTTATCATTTACAGTATTTCAAAAAAATGTTTGAAAACATATGAAATATAATTTAGTTTCTTTTCTGGGAAAATACTCTCTTTTTGCCCACTGAGTTAGCATAGCACAATTTTAGCAAAAAAAATATTTTTAAACACAACCACATTTCTTAAAAAAACTTGTCTACATCTTCCTTTATATTTAAAACCGTAATCTCACTTCAAAGAGCAAAACTTGATCATTATCTCAACTTTAAAAATTTAAATCAGATATTTTGCAGAAACTCACACATCTTTTACTTATCATCTCCTTTCTTTCTTGACTTTCTCACCCAGTTTTGAAAAAAAAAGAATTGGTCTTCAGCTTAATAGTTTATTTTCATGTCCTTCTTTCTAGATATCTCCCCAAATAGTTAAACCACAAGATCTTTGCATGGTCAAGGCTACAGTAGTTTTCAAAACCCAATTTTAGTTCCAATCCGGACCCCTCCCTCCCTTATTACTGCATGTTTTCAACCTTTGTGCAACTAAGGAAAACACTTCAGAAAAATGGTCTCTTTTCATGCTTTGACCTGTTCGAGAGGATTTAAGGTTTCTTTAAAAAAGCATTACCATATGAGCAGATAGTATCTTCTGTAATTTGCTGGAGTCAATATAACCCATAATACACACCGCAAATAATGAAGCTATCTAAAATCAAAAGTGAAAGGGAAGTTAAAACACTTTGCACTGGTATACTCTTACATGCAAAAAAAGAGACTATTCAAAGAATCATTAACTTTTATTGCTACTTTTTGCTAAGTACTAAGGCATTTCATAATGATTTCTTTCAAAAATCTTATTGTGGTGCTCTGAATAAGAATTATCAAATATAGTTGAATATTTAAGAAATAAATATTCAGTTTTATAAAACTGCAAGTCATCAAAATGCAGCACCAATAATCTTCCACCTTTAAATTTAAAACAATATAAAAAAAAAACCACAAAAGAATCCAAACCAAACAAACAAAAAACCAAAACAAATAAACCAAACCAAACAAAACCAGAAAAAAACCCCAACAACCAAAAAAACCCAAACCAACCAAAACCAAAAAACCCAAAACATATCAATCAAAAACACTAAAGAATTTTTCATTAATTTTAAGTTTTCAGCAAAGTATGGAAACATCCACAATTTGCTGCTGAGGAAAATAAGACTTGTTGACTTATTGATTATTGGCAGCCTGTTACAAGTCATATGGGAAATTAATGAAATTATGAAGTGAACCCATAATTTCAAATTTCAGGCTCAGCATCTTAAACAGGTTATAGTGACGAGTTTCTCACAGTATTTTACAGAGTTTATTGGTTTCCTCCTATGCAGTTAGAAAACATCCATACCACAGCTTGTATTGATTGTTTAAAACTATCAACTCAAACCAAGCAATGTCTGCTTCAATTAAGACCCACAAGTGAAAAGGTCTGGAGACACAGATGGATTTCAGTCACAAGGCTACATTTCAACCAACTGAAAATCAATTGAATTGAATTGAATTGAATTCAATTCAATTCAATCAAACACTAAGAAAGTTGCTGTATGACAGTATCCTACTGTTCCCACTAGCATTCACTAGATTTCAACGGCAACTAAAGTTACTTCAACTATCCAAAATCTCAGATTACAGCACTACTCACAAACTCATCAAAATTAAACAGGAAATCATGCAAAATCATGCCAAATATTACATGCCATGCAAACATTGGTACATTTAAACATTTAGAACAGCCTGAAGAGATGCAAGATCAATGCCTTTTTTAATTCTTGTACTTCAAAATACAAAGCTTTTCCTTGTTCTTATGTGCTGATCTCAGGCTGAAGGCTGTTTTTACGGGAAGAGTAAATTTTTTTAATTCAGAGACAGAATGCTAAGTGGTGTGAATGGTCAACTTTTAAACTCAAGACTAGAAAAATATTGATGTGATAAATGGTGAGAATCTTTCCTGAGAGCAAGAGTGAAATCTGGCTAAAAGGAAAGGGCTGGTATAGTTGTGAGTTCAATGGCTGTCTATACAAAGCAGTCAATTTGTCCAGATTAGACAAAGAGGCTATTTAAAGGTAAATATGGGCTTACCTGAGTTAGAAGAACAAACTGAGCAAACTGCCAGGGAAGCATGAAAAAGATATTAGAAACACACAGTGCAATCAAGCTTCCTGTATTAATACTCGGAATCCTTGGGAAAAAGAGACAGAATAGGCATCAGTAAGTAAAATTACACAGGTGTTTGCATATAATTGAAAAGTACAGTAGAAAATGCAATAAAAACAGTTACCTTGGAAGATAACTAGCAATATTGATCAACTACAAATAACACTGCTCAAGTAAATTTGATATCCTTTTTTTTCTTGAGTTTCCAGGACAATGGCTCTGATGCTTAATGTTTCTTAACTATTTATGAGTCACTGATTACCAAACAAGTCTTCTCTTGGCAGTATGTAGTAGAGCAGGCCAAAGTACATCATTTGCAAGTGCTTCACCGTCTCGTGACAACTCTACAGTCCGGACACAACCACTTCTATTTCAGCTGAAAACACAACTATTTCAGAATGGTCTGCATTTGAAAGTGATTTAACTCTCCTCTCTCAAATTTCTTCCATATTTACTTTCTGCAACTTTCTGCTAGCAATCCTGAGTGATGTTTGAGGGAAGGAGACAATGACAAATACATGAAACTCATCTGTAACTGAAACATTCTCCATGTCCTGAAATAATCGCTATTTAAAAGATTTAATCCTGTGTTGCTTCAAGTTCAATTCAGAAACACATCATGTTTCAAATTTCACTAAATTCTAGAGAGCACATATCTTTTCCTCATATAAAAAACACAAATTAGTGATAAGCACGAAATGTTTCTGCTTAGAACATCATTAACTACAAATCAGTACGACCTAATAAAGGAAAATTTGTGGTTATAAATACTAAGTTCAGCTAAATCATAAATACATTGTAAATCTGATGCAATGGAGTTGGTGGAGAAACCTTTAAGTATGAATGGTCATGCTTATTTTCCAAAGCAGAGGCAAGACAGTAACATAATCATGTTGCAAGCCAGAAACAATCATGGAAAAGCAGGCCTAATGAACTCAAGAGCATCCCTGCATTAATGTAATTAGACTGCTCTAAATCACTGAACTAGTTAATGAGACTAGTTAATTAGTCATAGAAAACTGCAAGAACATACTAGCTTATGGGTGCCTACAGCATCCTCTGTTGCAAAGCATAGGCTTACTCTATGTGCAGCCAACATACCACTCTCCAAGAGGGACAAAACCAATTGATGAAGTATCAGCTTGTTTCTCATGGGAAGGAAGGGACATCAACCAAAAATTCTGATTTTTACTTTAGATACGTATTTGCCAACACAGTAATTCTGATTTTTATGTTAATCATGTCTTCAAGTTGCAAAGTTTTTCCTTTTATTAAGTGAGTAATATGACTGCAGCTCTACTGGTGCAGCGTCTGCAATGTAACAGCCACAGGAAAGTTTCTCTGTTAATGATACCATTGTTACAGCACATGGAGGCATTAAAATAAATATTTAAATAAAGGCACTTAAATAAATGTCCTGTGACATTCAATTTTTTTAAAGCATTGTAAAGACCCAAGTATAAACTGAGAGGTACCTGAGAATATAGGTCAAAAGCAACATCTGCATCACAAGGAATGGGTACGAGAAACTTTCACGAAGAGGTGGAGTCCACATGACACGAGTGCACTAAAAGTAAGAACTGGGTTAGATGGTAACATTCACTGATACATTTCCATAAAACCATGCATTTGTGTTTCAAAATGAATGACTACAGATACTCCAATAAAGCAAAAACCAAGCTACACAAAGTTTTAGTCAGCAAGGTAAAAAAAAAAAAAGCTAGGAAACAGAAAAGAGGAAGGAAAAGGAAGTGGCTTCCATACTTGAGGTCTAATATGCACTGTTAAATTAAAATAGATCACTGCTTTTCCAAAATGAAATGTGGCAGCTAGGGAACATCCAGGAAAAAAGCAGGACAGCAGCTGCCTGTCCCCAGTTCTGCTGAAATTATCAACTCTTCCAGGTAAATCACTCTCAAATTCAGGCAGTGACTTGCCACACTTCGAGACAGTGTGCAGGGAGAATCTGAAGGACAAACCAATACAGTCCTCATTATGCTAGAGTCCTCTAAGTTATAAACATTTCACACTTCTATTAGCAACAGCACATTAAGTATAAAATCTGAAGCTGCCCTCCAAAACAGGCCAGTACACTAAACTCGTTAAATTAAGTTCATACAGACCCTATACCACTTATACATAACTTATGCATTCCAGTCTTTAACCCTAATAAAGCAAGGCATAATACAGTCAAGTCTAAGGAATATATTTTTTCATTAATTTATTAATTAATGGCGTTCATGACAAATAAATAACAGGCCTCATAGCAAATGGCTCGGCTACAACTGTTGTCTCCAATGTTTATATTCAGCTCTTTATAAAGTGCTTGCTCTGACCATAAAAAACAACAAATTCAACTTTACAGGACTACTTTGACATTAAAAAAATGGGTTCAAAGTGGCTATCAAAAGATTTGCATTAACAATTAGAAGTAGGTTCTTTACAACTACAGGAGAAAAATGTAATTCATTTTAACATGGACCATAATGAATATATGAAAAGCTTGTAGGATACTGTAGCCAGAATGTTCCTTCTCCTTTGCCTCCTAGAGTCTTTAAACCATTTTTAAAAATATTGTTTTACCAAAGAAGTCACTAAAATCAATATTATATAATTCCTTGCTTATTGTCTTGCTCTTTCCCAAATTTGTTTAACTAATAGTGTAAAATAAAAGCAAAGTACAGAAACCCATCACATTAATCACAGTCCCTGATGTCTAGAAGCACTCTTTGTAGAAGCTGCACCAATTATCATTAAAATAAACCTTTCATAAATATAGGTACTAATGTGCTGTCCTCAGCTGACTGCACAGATGTGATGAGTAATTTTTTTTAATAAGCAATAAATATAATCAGGACTATTCTAAAGCAGTGTAGTCATTTTGAATGTTTTTCAAGACTACAGCAACACTTGATTTACCAAATCTTATGACACTGGAGGAGATAAGACAGGAAAAAAATGATGAGCATTTACAACCATAAAAAGGAAGCATTACTTTAAAAGTGGATTGACTAACGTGGGCTATGCTACTTTTCTACATTTGGAATGCAATGCTAAACTCAGTCATCTGTGGATGATTTATCAAGGCTGTAAACTCACTTTGCTGCAGGTAGAAATATATCAGATTTGTCTAAGTTTGAAATCATTAAAACACAGTAGCACAAGCACAGCACAAATAAAAACATACAACCTTAGGGTCACTAGCTCAAAGCCAGAGAGGATTTTTACATACCACTTTTACACAGCATTAGAGCTGAGATACCAAGACTTGCAGATCAGGCTTACTCGTGTAGCTCAGTCCTATCCTTCCCAAATAGGAAAGGAAATTTTTAGCAGCTGGTCTAGCTCAACTGCACGCACTGTTGACCCACACAAGATGATTTGCACATAATCACAGGCGTATGGAAGAGCTGGGCATTTCTTACAACACACACACGCACAGGCACACCCACAGCATGGGATTCAACAGAGCACCCACTGAGGAGAGACCACCTGTGTGCCTGCAGCTACGTGTACTACCCGAACTATATACACAACAATATCAAATAAGTCTGAATTATTTCATGCAGCTACAGTCCAAACACAAAAGTGCCAGCTGAGACCCAGTGCTGCACCTCTGCAAGTAATTCCTGCTGTTCTTCAGAAATCCATACAGTTGAGCCTGAATCAGGGTCGCCTTACTTCAGCTCTACCTAAAGCCAGACTACATCTGCGTAGAGCTATGCAGATCTGATTTCATACCATACTCCAAAATACATTATCTGTGCTTTTTCCCTGTGTCATTCACAGAGAGAGAGAAGCTCTCCTACAGTCTCCTATGGAAAGAACTGCTTGTACCACAGTGAAATGTTTCTTTTCATTATTGCTCCCACTACTTTGAAGTTTTCAACAGGTTTCCTTCTGAAGTTACACTTGCCACCTTCACAGACCTGGCAAAACAGTGCCTATTCTATTAGTATTCCCTAGCAAAGGATAAAACATCATTTCACTTCAGGATGCCATTAAGACTAGAAATCCACATAAAATGTTGTGTTTATACTTGCAGAGCACAAAAGAAGTTTAGCAGCTCTAATGTTTACCTGCTCTCAACCAGACAGTTCAACATCCACAGATGACAATGCTTTAATGTGCTTAAATTCTTAAATGCTTAAATTCTTTAAATATCCCCCATGCATCCATGGGGAATATTTAAAGAAAAATATTTCAGATGAAACTTGAAAATAAAATAGCTATTTCATCACACAGATTTTTGTTTTATAAGAAAACTGTCAAAGATTACTGTGAATGGAAGCATCTTTAATTCTGTTACGTACAACTATATGTTCTTACTACTGAGTGCTCTCTATCAAGTTCAGCTCAGTAAAACAGGAAAACAAAACATAAATTCAACCCTAAACTAAATTATAAGGTAGTTAGTTTCCATTCAGAAGATCTTCAAAAATTCCCATTCACAAAATGAGCACTAAGAAAAAAAAAAAACAAATAAAACTGCCCAAGAGAATCAGAATAAAAGCTATGAATTTTCTTCCAAAATATGAAACAATGACATGAACAGCATTAACTGGGAAAATCAGGAGATATTTTAAGTGACAGTTTCTTTTTTTTTCTATCCTGCAATGCAGCTTACTTAACAAGTTTAGCATTGGAATCCTTTATATACATACACTATTTCTAAATTCTGTATATCCTGGGTACAGTATATCAGTAACACAGAGGTTTCTTTGCACTTTTCTTTGTATTGACGAATTTCCAGTAAAATATAAAGCAATTTAAAGAAGCTTCTGAAGCTTACTCATATCATACATGAAGCCCAGTTACGTGTGGAATGGGCACAAAAATAGAGTATTCTGATGTTTTGAAACTTGAAGCCATTGTACTACTAAGTTTCAATCTCAGGACCAATTTACAATATACTTCCTTCTGATTTTTTATTTTAAGCACTAAAGTGACATTAGACTGTGCTATACATTTTCCAGTCATAGTCTATTTTGCTTTCAATTGTGTCTTATTCATTTATTTTAATTGAATTTAAGTTATTTAAATTCAATCTCAAATAAATATGCAACATCACTACATTTAATGAAATGAGAATTAGCTTACACTTCAATAATAATTTAAAAAAAGGGCTGGTGGAGGAGGGAGACCTACCTCTCCATGATTGAAAAAGAAACACAACACAGTAACGAGGCCTCCTAGACGACTCCCACTGTGAAAAGAAGAGGAAAAATAGGTACAACAGAATCTTATAATGGTCAATGTTGCTTAAAAAATGTGAAGCAGCACTTGTGCACAGTTAAGTTTATTAGGGGGAAGGGAGGAATGCTTTCAAGCATCAAAGGAAGGCAATCAACAAAGTACATACAATATCAAAATACTAGTTAGTCAGACAGTGCTTATTTCAGAGCAAACCAGTTCTTCATACATCAACTCTTTTCTGCAGAACACCAACTTTAACGTTAATAACTTGGAAAACAGTTATTCCACTGCTCACAAATTTCAGTTTAGATCATTACATCTTGTGCTTTTAAAAACCAGGCAATATAAATGCAGTACTTCTTCCCTAAGATGTTGAGCAGTAAATTTCAGAATCTGCATGCTCAATCACCCAACAGGAAATTTTGGTCTGAATCTCAAGATTAATTTAGGGTAAACAAATCAAGCACATTGAAAAAACATACTTAAAAATTAACTCACTATATGGTCAATGCAAGATGCAATTTAATTTTTAAGTGAAATACTGTGATGTTAACATGAGGAAGCTTTTTAAGCCCTTGACTTAAGGATTTTTTCCATTTCCAAACCAATCAAATTTACCTATTGAATAAACAGCAAAACTAAACCCAAAGATTATTTAGATTGATCCCATTTCAAAAAAGATAAGGTTCCTATTTGTTTGAAAAGATTTGTAATTACTCAAGTTATGTGATATAAAGCAAAGAACATTTTTGTGCACACAAGTTCACTACTACTCTGAGTGACAGATTATACCATTTTTGCTACTAAACAAAAGCAGCAGCCAGCTGTCAAGATTCTTTAAAAAACGCAAAACAAACCAACAAAAAAAAAAAAAAAAAATCAACCACACACAAAAAAAAAAGCCAACCAAAAAAAAAACCCCTTCAAATCCTCTCAGATCCTTCACCCATCACTAATATACAAGTCAAACAGAATCAGTAGGTTCTGGGTACAAAATCTGAGGATTAAAGATACCAACTGAGTGCTAAAACAATCTCCAGGAATTGTGCATTCTTGCACATAAGACTCAATCTTACACCCCATAAATTCGAAAAGCTTCAACACTAAAATGCAAAATGACAAAAAGAATGTGCTTAACATTAAAAATGTTAGCCCTAGAAACAAACCAAAATTTGCAAAAAAACACCCCAAACCAGAAACAAAACTCAAGGTTTATGCTTCCGAAAGAAGGTAGAGAGAAATAAAGAGCTCACTGATTTTTCAATGACATTCATATATAAAATGTGAATTTCTGTATAACTCCCTTAAGAGAAATATTACAAGTTAATGACACAAATATTCAAAGTTTACCTATTTCCTCAAAACATACACTAGGCAACTTCCTCTTTTTACTGACTGTGTCTGCCCTGGGCTATTCCTTATTTGAACTATCAGCACATGCTTCAGAGAGGGAAAGAAAAAAACCCATGACAATGAAGCCAGAAAATGAATGAGGGGGAAAACCAATCACATCTCTCAGAGGAAAAATATAGCTGCCTTTCATTTTGGCAAAATCAACACATGAAAACAGACGTAAACAGAAAACATATTTCCACTTCTGTTTTTCTGCTGAACGTGGAATCTATTTTTGTATGAAAGTGTATTATAGTTCCTGAAATGTAAGGACAGCTACTGAAAACACAAATTTATAGAAAAAGAGAAGTGCATACAATTTGTCCAAAAAAAAGCACTACGTCAAAAAATATTTTGCCTTCTCAGTTAAGTTAAAATGGAAATACATGCAAATATGACTTGAGGCAAAGCACTGGGAAAACCCCAATCTTGGTTAAAAGTACACTGTCATTCAACTTGTGTTTAGAAATGAGTTACAGTGATAATTTTAAGAGCAGAAACATGTCAAAAGCTGTTTAAAACACATACAGCATCTAGTTTTATCCACAGCCCAGTGGTATCAATGAGATACCACCTCACTGAAATTTTCCATCATGTTTTTCCAGCATCATCATTTATTTTAAGCTAAAAGCATCTCTATTTCAGTAATTTTTTAGCGACAACATATATGTAAAAAAACAAAGCACTACTGCTGTACAAATAATCAATATTCCATAAAAATATTTTTACATTCATTTTTTTCTAATTTTGTCTAAAAACTGACAGCTAGTACCAACTAAACAGCTCAGTCTCAACTGCCTTACCTGAGGTATGTACCATATATGAAGAACAGTGACATCATGAATCCATTCAATAGAAAAATCACAGCAACGTAAAAGGAAGCAGGGTCTCCCAACCCTAACAAAAACCAATTAATATATGTTGTCAAATATAGAAGAAAGGCCATATTGGCTATAAAGCACCATACAATCAGTATACTATCTTAGTATATTCATATTGTATATAAACTATCAGTAGAATATCTCAATATATCTACAGAAAGAGAAAATAAAAAGAAAGTAAATGTCATTAAGACTATTGTGAAGATTCAATCAGAAAACCATAGCTTTAAAAAAAACCCAGGAAGAGTAGGGGTAGACATAGCATTGGGGCAGTCAGTGACAGTATAAGCCAAGAGAGATGCATTAACTGCAGAGAAAAACCTGTGAGGTTTAGAAGGTAGAAGTACTGCTAAGAATATTCTCTAGACTCTGTTTTGACTTCATAGAGCTTTTTGGAACAGGTTTGTTAATCCTAGACTCTCACCTCCCACCTCCTGCAGGAGTAAATCCATCTTTAAACATATCACACATAATGCTCTTTGCTTCTTTTGTTTCATTATAAGCCAAGATATTTTCCAGTAATGCAAGTCTTTCAATTTATTCATTAACAGACACTTCTGTGCTCACTCCTCTGCTGTTATTCTCTTTCCCACTATTTCTTTAAACCCTCTTGGCTCTAACCATTTCAGCAATACAGCATAAAAAGCCTTATTCATTAAAGTGAACAGCAGCAAAACTTCATAGTTTCACATGCAGAACTGATTATTCCCCATTGCTGAAAATACAGCAAGACAGTTTTCTAAAGCAAGATGATGATACGCTCACCCAACACAGTAGTCTCCATAGCTGGTGCTTCTGTTGGTTTTGTTTTTATGAAAAACAGGAATGAAAGGTTGTACCCTGTTTATTGCTTCTTACAAAATTAGAGAAAGTGAACCATTCAAGCTCTGAAGTTCTTACAGCCTTTGTGCAAAGGAAAAATACTAACCTGTCATCACACAAAGGCATTTTAAATGATAAAATGAAACAACTTCACAAACTACCATCTATTATTCATCTTGAACTGACTGCAGAACACCTCAAAAGCACTTCTTGGTAAGGTACTCTTATTGTTTAATACTTATTTGACAAGCCAATATTTCAAATGTGGAAAAAAACAAAAAAAAGTGGCAGTGTCCTTGCTTTGGTGTCAAAATCAAGGTATAAGGTTAAAATTCTTATGCTGAATAGTAGGTCATGAGAGGAAGAGGATTCTTCTCAGCAGAAACACTAAGATTTCTCTAAAAAATCTCCAAAACCGAGGGAGGAAACTTTGAAATGCAGGAACTCAGAATGTATTTGGGATCTTTCAGAAGCTACACAAAATTAATACATGTACAGTAGGCTTCCAATTACATTTATGACATCTTATTCTTTGTAACAATCCAACATTATACGAAGGCTCAGACCATAACGGTGAAGTTTTGAAGTCCAGGATAGGAATTCAGTCTAGGCAGGAGGAGCTCTCTAATAAGCAAAACCCGCATTTTCACCCTTGGTTACACAGGAATATTTATTATTTCTGAAATACATAAAGCCACAACTGTATGATTCCAAGGAGAAACCATGGTATAACAGAATTTACCTTCACAGCTTTCAACAGGACTAAGCCCTTTTCCTCTGTTTACAGTCCAACATGTCTTTGTTGGTACACCAAGGAAATCCATAACGGTGGTATATATGCGGTACCAACTGGCGAGGACCACCTAGGGAGAAAACAGGATTTGAAGCTTCTGCCCAGAGCAACCTCTCATGACAACTGGCCCTCAACCAGGATTACTTTCAAACAGATTTTATCTCAGCAACTTAGCACTCTTGACCATAATTTCCTAAAGGCATCTAACAGACCAAGTGTTTATTAATAGACTAAAATTATGCCTATTGATATTTAGATGCTTTATAGCAGAAATAATTTCATGCATCAAGCTGCAATATTCAGACAAAAACCCCTATGTATTTCATTGTCTGGAAGGTTCCTCATTTAAGTATTTTTGCTAATCAGATATTGAAATCATAGATGTTGTTGACAGAGGACAGTTGACCAAACTGAATCCATTAAAGCCAATTAATTTTTTTCCACCTCGCAAGAATATTGTGGACCAAATCTTTAGGATTTTTACTCTCTTAAATTTTGATAGGTTAATTTTAAGCATGCATTAAAAAGGGCTTCCAGATGCAATGTAAGAGAGCATTTCTATTTTCCATGCAAAGGCTGTAATGTTGTTATAACAACAACTCAATTAAACCTCAACAGCTGACACCAAAAACATCAGTACTTAACGCACAGAAAAAATGACAACCCATCTCACAGCAAAGTCATTAGGTAATAACATTATCAAGCTATTCTGTCAGGATATAACTGACTTTATAGAGTTCATGAATGAGTAATGTGGCCATTCCAGTTGAGCTGCTTTGAAAGTTATAACCCAGGGGTTCCCAGACTGACAATATGTTTCACCACTGCAGTATTAGCTGTCTCTGCTCTGTGTCACAGAAAACATATATAAGAAAGATGATTCTTTCTTTTCGTTCCCATACAACTAATAAAACTCTTTATGTCACTTCTATCTTCAAGAAGAGCAAGAAGGAAAAACAGACAATGTGTCTGAGAATGTGACGGAGTAAATCCTCCCGGAAGCCACTTCCAAACATAAAAAGGACAAAAATGTGATTTGAAGCAATCAGCACAGATTTACAAAGGTGAAATCACACCTGCCCAGCTTTTTAACCTTCTGAGATGACTGTCTTCATAGATAAGGAGACAGCTGCAGATATTTTTTTAATCTGGTGCCAAACTGTTCTACTTCTTAAGACTAGATGATGGCATAAGGGAACATCCTCAGCAAGTCTGCAGGATAAATACAGGAAGGAGTGACTGATCCTTGTGGTGCCACTCGGAGGCACCTCAAAAGGCAGGAGAAATGGGCCAACAGGAATCTTCCCAACACGGAAATGCAAAGTCCTGCACTTGGGACAAACACCACCATGCTCCAGTACAGTTGGAAGCTGACCACCTAGAAAGCAGTTTTGCAGAAAAGGATCTTTGAGTCCTGGTGGACAATTTGTACTAGAGCCAGCAACAAGCCCTCGATACTAAAAAAGCCAAATATATCATCAACTGTATGTCACCAGGACAAGAGAGGCAGCTCTTCCCCTCTACTCAGCACTGCTAAGACTGTATCTGCAGTGCTGAGTCCAGTTCTGGGCTGCCCAAGACAAGGAGGACATAGAATAAAGATGACGCAGACAGACTCTTTTTGGTTGACAAGAGACGAGACAATGAGCACAAATTCAAATACAGGAAATACATAGGAAAAAATCTTAATTTGGGAGTTGTCAAACACTGGAACAAGCTGCCCAGAGGTGGAATACATTCAAAATTAAACTGGAGATGATCCTGAGCAATCTGCTCTACTTCACTCTGGTTTAAGCAGTGTTCAGACTAGATGACCTTCAGATAGCCCTTCCAACCTCAACTGTTTTGTGATTCTAAAATTCATTAATTTTTAATACCAAGGTTCTGATCATCACGGCTCACTTCATCTGTGCCTTTCACACCCTCCCAGTGTAAAAATTTAAAACATGACTACATTTTTCTAGACCAAGACTCCGTGCCTCAACATTGTGCTTTACAAAGTACAGTATCCTGAATTCCTGGAAGCTTTCTGAACATCTGTGCCCTGGTACTTCTGGCAGGGCACATGCGTGTACATGAACCAGACATCTGCCCCATCTCCAGACAGACATCAAAAGCCCTGGAGAACCAAATCAGTGTCTTCTTATCACCTGAAAGTGCTCTGTTAGGGAGATCTGTACAGCATATTTGCATCACCAGCCCTGAAGCTGACATCAGCCAAGCACATAAAATATTCTTGCTGAACCAATGCTGCACCAAAAAAAAAACAACCCAGTGATTATTTTATCAACTTAACCTTTTTATGCCACAAGTGCCTGTGTCTGCTACAAATTTTACAAGTGAATACTCCCTAAAAAGTTATCAGGTTAGGTAATTCATGCAAAAACCACCATTTTTTGCCAAAAGCTACTTTACATGAAACAGTTGATGCGGGCATAAAAATGGAAGCAAACCAGCAAGCAGCACAAAATTGCTAGGTCAGTTGGAGCACAGTGATGTTTCTGGAATTTCTACTGTTCCATATTAGGTAAGGCAGTAAATGCAGAACCTGGAAAACAAAAGCCCAGCTTTCAGACCCAGGAGATCTCTGCGGACAAGGACAGTCCTTTGCTGTAAAAGAACATGTAGAAAAGTCAAGCCCTTTCACTAGCTGCCTTCGAGTGTGCACTTTAAAGCCAACTGTGTGGATCTTTGCAACACCCCTCGTTTCAACTCACGTTTTCATTATCACCACCATACACAGAAATATAAACTGTTCCATAACGACGAATATCCAGAGAGCAAACTTAACACCTTATCTCTCCACCACAGAAACTAACACATTATATCTCTGCCATTCCGCCTCAGAAATGAAAACACCACAATCACTAAACAACCTGACTATGGAGCAAATACTTGGAAAATCAACTGTATTGGGATTATAACATTGTACAGCTACAAAGACTGCCTTGTTGCTTTCAATAGATTTTTTTACTGCTTATAATTATAATTTACATAAATGATGTATTGATTGCTATAGATTACTTTTTTTCCTTTTTTTGAAGTTTTTAAGGCTAGTATTGGCTGTACACGCAAGTGAATTGTTTTATTTTTCTTAATTAATTTCATATCCTATTTAGCAATGGGATTTCCAGACTGGTTTTGATGCAATTAATTTTAAAATCCACTAAATAAACAAACATTTTATTAAAATTCAGCCTTAGTGCCACTAATGGGCTGAAAGAACTGGAAAGATCCCAAAATATCAAACAGGAAATGAAACACTTTCAGGAAGCATGGCTGGATACTGAGCATCAGAAGGAAAAATTTTACTGCCAAAAAATAAATCCACAAGCATCTTCTCACCCCCCAGCCCCATTATAATCATAAGAAAATTCTATAAATTCGGGCAACATATTTCAAATGTCAAGTTGCACCTACTGACAGTTTTATAAATCTGTCATGAATAAATCTGTCATATAAATTGAGTACTCCTGTTCCCACAGTAATGTGGAAACAGGAGTACTCAAGAAATACTTACAAAAAACCCCAAAGCACTATTTACAGGAAGGCTAAACATTAAGCAGTAAATGACTGAAAGGAGCAGAGGAGACTATTTGTCTGCTCTGCATGCCCACACAGGCACAGAAAAGATGAATGAATTCATACCTTATCACCAAGTTCTGCAAGCCAATATAATCCTAAAAAACTCTGAATGAACAGACAAGCATACACATTTTGCACTGTAATCACCCTAGCATTCTTACAGAACATCAGCCACTATATCTGATTGTTCTTGTTTTGATTTCATCATCTAATTTACTTAGTCATCTTTCAGGATGATACTGTTGAGTCTTTCAGAACAAGTTCATTTGACCAGTTATCTTTGATATTTGAAAGTCAGACTCTAGCTGAAGTCAATAAATCTTCGTCACCTAAAGGAAATAACTCTTTAGTATTCAAATGATGTTCGTAATGTGGCATTTCTAGAACTGAGTTGTGATCCCTTTGGAGTTAAAAAAAAATTCCAAGCAAACCCTAAAAATGTGAAAGGGCAACAAAAAGAGCTTATCTATATAACATTTAGTTCTTTTAGGGCAAGGACTTAAGAAGCAAATGAAACCACTATGTGCAACTTGTACAAATACATGCACACCAAGAACTCTTACACACACAGTTCCTGGAAGCAGCTCTGCTTCAACAGAGCAGAACGAGTATAAAAGCTAGTACCCAACAATCACAGCCATTAGTAGTTGGTTCTCATAAAAATAAGCTGCTGCTGACGCATGAAATTACAGAAATGCACATTCACCAAAGGAATCTTCCCTTTGCAAAATGTTTGAGACACACTGGCAAGACCTTAAGAGACAGAAACCTCAACATTTCTATGCTTAAAACACATGTTCTTTTTACTGACAAAAAAGCAGAGTAGGAATGTGATCTAACCAGGTAACAAGTCCAACACCAAATACGTACAAAAACAAAGTCCAACAGAATATGTACAATTCCAC
Source organism: Aleadryas rufinucha (assembly GCA_013397815.1). Lineage (NCBI taxonomy): Eukaryota > Metazoa > Chordata > Aves > Passeriformes > Aleadryas > Aleadryas rufinucha. Next base: position 305,855 of record VZTH01002974.1, read on the forward strand.
AGAGGAATTTCCTCTGCAACATCTAAGTAAACTTGTGGATTTCACAGCCACTGTGAACTCTGAAGTGTTTAATTCTGTCAGTTTTGTGTGTCCTACACAAAATGGAAAACAAAATAACCTCTCGCAACCTGTATCACTGCAGTCATTATTGTCACGTACTACTGATACTTCATACGTCTTATTTCTGAAGTACATAACGTCAGCAACCTACCTGCTTTCAGGGAAAAAAATAAAAGAACACAAGAAGTACAGAATTGCTCTGCAACTTTAGGGCACAAAATACTAAGATCTAGAAAGCTTTCACACGTGACTGAAAATACTTGAAGTTTGGAAATTGATCACAATGTATGAAGTAACTTTCTCATTTGAAATCTGGAACTGAAGTACAGTATTTAAGCAACACTTCATTAGTCACTGTATCTTTACAATCACAGCTTCCAGAGTAACATTTCTTACAAATTTGTAGTCAAAGCTTAAACAACCAAAGATTTGCAGAAGATATTACATTTAAAACATAGCTCACCTCTGGGTAAAGATTGAACCTTTTTAAGGTGTTAATCACTAAAGGATATTCAGTTAGTCTGTCATTCATAATTGCGCATACTCCACTCCAAAACGATGGTGCCTCAATAATGATCTTGAAGTAGGAATAATAAAGACCCTACAGGAGAACAGATTCGTTATTTACAGTTAAAGATGTCACTTCTGCTTCAGGAACCACTATATACAAGCTTCATTTTTAAACAAATTTTGTAACAAACAGGACAGGCTTATTGAAGGTGACTATCCAGTTTTTCAAATCTCTTCTATTACTGCCACCGAAACAATCAATATGGGTTTCCTTCCACTTTGTTTCATAGCATACCTGGCAATCTCTCATTTGGGCTGGTAACTGTGCATTAGCACATTATTTCACAAATCTCAAAATAAAAGCAGACAAAATATATATATATATATTATATATCAACTTTTATTAATTGAAAAAATATTAAGAATAACAAGACTATAATT